>OY856187.1:347112890-347595862 GCA_963693315.1 Diogma glabrata
AAAAAAAACGCAAGTAAAATATTTTATAAAAATAAAGTGGTTTAGGTGAATGTTGTCCATTCTAGTAAACATAAAAAACTTTTTTTTTTTCTTCAAACATGGTTTTGAAGTAAACAATTTAATTGGAATAATTTGGTAATTATTTCAAATAAGTAGTTGGAATTGTTTTAGAATTAGTTCAAATGGGAGTTACAAAATCAAAGGAAGTAGAATCAACTTCCACGAGATTAGTGAACAACAATCTGATATTAAATGTAAAAGATAAGATTGATCCACAATAAAGATATTTGTATCAACATTTACTGTATAGCTATAAACTAGGTAAATAATTCACATATTCAACAAAAGTCATATCATAGATGGCTTACAGAAATTCTTTCAGAAAAATGCTTACAACCATCTATTTCTGACTAAAACAGTCCAATTCTATTAGTTCCAAAGAAGAATTAACAAAACAGTAATAAAACATGGCGCTTAGTGGTAGATTTTAAAAACATATCGACACTATCTTAAAGCACCTATATTATCAATAATGTTGATCAACCAATAGCTTTTGCTTCAAAATCACAAAAGGTGTAGCAAACAAATCTACGATAGGAATGGAATAAACACAAATACTTTGGGCAGTCAAACAATTTAGAGCATATGTGAACGGTACTAAATTCCTTATAAAATCAGATCATAAATCATTAGTCTATTTATACTCGCCAGAACACCCATATTAAAAAAACAGAGTGTGTGCTTAAGCCCGCCGGCAGAAGTGAAAACTTCATTGGCAATCGCAATCGATTGATATCGTATTAGTAATATTTGGATCGTATTAGTAGAATAAATGAGAAACAAGTCAGAACGATAAACCGCTAACTAAACACACTAACCCCACAATGTAAACCAAATAATTGTCAAAATAATTTTTTTATTGCGTACCAATAATAACTTTTAAATTAATAAAGACAATTATTACGTATGAATACGAATGAATACGAATCCATCATCGATTTCGCAATCTGAAAAAGACCGTATTCAAACATTCATAACCTCGTATTATTATTTCGAGTCTTTTACCTTAGAGCTAGATGGATCAGCCTAACTTACTACCTACGGAAAAATCTGTGTGTGGTGTGCCAAAAGAAGTTTTCACTTCAATAGTTAGAATACGATTAGATTTAGAAGAAAACGATTTCGATATCGAGAATCTCAAAGGGACAACTAAAGTAGTAGCTAATTAAAAGATATATTTATGGTTAAATCCGATCTAATATGTAAAGATTTAAAATAAAACGAGCTTTAAAAAATTATTTTCAATAAAATTATTAAAAATGTAAGTAACAACATAGAAACAATACAGAAAATTTAAATACTAGTATAAATAGCGATGCAAATAATTCGTATAATAACATATAACCGAAAATATAATAGAAAGTTATAGAAAGACATAAACAAGGTATACCAATAATAATACCAAATATTAAAACATGCAACAACAATTGTGTAAGTAATAAGTCAAAACCAAAACACAAAGAAAAATTAATGGTGACAAAAACATCTGAAGGGCCTTTCAATACAGTTCAAACCAACACTATTAGTGCAATTGAATGGAGCGGCGAGAAAAATAAGTACGCAATAATATTACAATGTGAACTAATGAAGTAGTAATAGTTTTGCCAATTCCAAACAAGTCTGCAAAAACGGTAGCAGAAAAAAATGTCAATGATTTTATAATAATTTACGCGAACTTTACAATGGTTAAACCGGATCTTGGAACGAAATACGTGAATGTAGTATGCAAAGCACTGATGGAACATTTATGGTTTTGGAATTTCACTTTCACAGCCTATATTCATCAAAGCTTGAGACAGAACCTTGAAGATTCCTGTTAAATTTTGCAGTATCACCTGATTGTCAGAAGAAATATGTTGTTTTGTATTGCTGTATTTTCTCTCAGTACATAAAATGATAAGTCAATTGTTGACTGGCGATAATGTTCTCTTGAAATACAAATACAGAGATGCCTAGTGACCCAGCACTCCTGCACGCTGGCATTTCTTGAGAGTAACCGTCTTTTGGGCCTTAGTGTTTTTGTTTTTTCATTAAAGTTTTTGCAAGCAAAGTTATGAAAGATATGATTCAAGTGTGAGTTTGCTATGTAGAATCTCAAAAAAATACATTATCTCGTTGGCTATTTGTATACGGCTGGTTAAAATTAAACTTCCTCCTAATGAAGACAACGATTTCTTACGGATTTCTAGACTGTAGACTAAAGTTTTGTATCATGTGGACTAGAGTTTTGTTTATCTTCTGAGAGAAGTACCCTATTTGCAATTTTTTGTACATTATTTAAATAAATAAATATGTAGACGTTATGCCAAATTTGAAAAAGAAGAAAAATAGTTTTGAGTAGTCTGCTTTTCAGAAATTCTTTATATTTAAATAGCTTGATTCTAACATGTCCTTCAACAATGTAACGGTCTGTTTTTTTCTTCAAGACAAAAGCGGCATGTTGAATTATTTTTTAGTCCAAGCCTTATCATGTGTTTATTCACAAGATGATGACATGATATGTATTTACAGACTCAACATTTATCTACTGCAGCGGTTCAAGCTTAAAAAAAGTTTGGTGCTTTGATGACTCACTTCTGTGGATAACAATTTGGAGGCATTGCAGGTTTCTTCATTGGGAGTTGATCTAAAGAAGGAGAATCTCGATACACTAATTGGTGGTTCAAAGCGTATAAGCCTTCCTTAAGAACTTGTTCCTATAATTCATAGCAGATCAGCTGCAAACTGGTTTTCTCTTGAAAGAATTAGAACTCTATACTGCTTTTGAAGGACAGTTAAAAGAACTGTGTCACCATTCGGCATGAAAAAGTCTTACAGGTGTTCTAGTAGATCCCACCATAACATTTAATGACTTTTTCTACAGCCCTTGATTCCACAAGGAATTTGAGCCTTTCTGAAATCTTGACTGTGATATATAAGTAAGCAAGCCTTTCAACGCTCCCAATTTTTTTAATACCATTCCCGTAAACTTGAGCTGCGTTTCTAAGATTTGTGTTAATTTTTTATCAGAACTTCTTAGCCTTCAGAATTTAGACTAGACAAAAGACCGTCAGCAACTATCAGTCAAAGCAGTTTCGAAATAACGCTCTAGCTCAGTGATCGCAAATACGTGGTACGCATGCCAGACTAGGTACGTTTAACAATTTTTCTTAGCACGGCAAACATTTTGAATTTTGTGAGAAAATTCATATAAATTTCAACTTAAGTTTGTTTTTTTAAAATCAAACTAGAAATTGTTTTTAAGCACACAATATTGTTGTAAAATTGTTGAATTATCAATTTTTAGCGTTTCATTGGTGATCTACACAAAAGCTGCTTTGGGTAGTTATTTTTTTCCAAAGAAACGGATCCTGATTTGTTGTTGATATATGGATGAAATTCTTTTGCTAAGCCTTGTTTTTGGATGTAATGCGATAGTTGATACCAAGCCCAGTAGAAGTTTACAAAGTTTGTTTAATCATACTTCAAATAGAGTTTACTGTTTCATAAAATTCTGGCCATAATAGATAACTAGAGCTGCAAGGAGCTTGTAAACATGCATAAAATAACCGCTGTGGCCAGATATTAGTTTAAAGAAACACTTTGTAGGATTTTATAAAGACAACCACGAAGAGCCAGTCTACCAAAAAGCGTAAGTCTAACCTGGACCAATCATCTTACGAGATTCAGCCGAACTGTAGAAAAAATATTTGGGAGTTATACATACAAATTAGGCTACTGTCAAGTAGGCCATTAAAATGGTTTTGAGCGTGGCCCATCTAGCTCTAATGATATGCAAAAATCTTGCGCTGCGTAATATATATGAAGCAGTCGTTTGGAGCAGAAAAGTACAGCTCTAGCCCAGGAAAAGAAATAAGAGAAGATTTGCATGTTTCTGCATAATTGAGTAAATAAGGAAATGCTAGTGTATCCAACAATTCCACATGCCCTTTCAAGTCAAAAACATAGCTCGGCAAGCAATTCTTGGAAGCAATAGACAAGAAAAAAAGCATCGATACCAAATATTGAACACAACTTTCCAATAAAAAACCATTGCCAGTAAAAAGTAATAAAAAGACGGCATGGCTAAGCAGTTCAACTTCAGAATAAAATACATTTCGATGTTTAGCAAGTAAAGCAGAGTAGAGCAGTTAATATATTAAGCACAATAAAATCGTGCGTAGAAAGACTATTTGGACCAAAACCAATGACCACTTACCCCAGATTAAATTTCATGTAATTGAATCTTGTTCAAAATGTGTCCTTAAGATAAATTATAAAAACCAGTGTATTTTCATCTTGTGGAACGGCAGGCAGTCATTACAGCATACATCATTATGTCCAAACTACAGTCAGGACTTGTGCAAGTAAGCTTTTGTAATGGAAACACGCTGTACTGACTACTGAGTACATTGTTAAGCAGATAATGTAAGTAATGCTGAAGCTGATAAGTTAGAAAGGAAAGAAACAACAGCGCCTTGCATCTGCTTGGAACAAATTTGTAAACTCAACTCAGCATAGGCTCAATCTAAAGAAGAATATGGGACGAGAGTGAGAAACAATAGCACGGGTCTAAAATAGTCCTAACTATTAATTAAGCTGTCGTAGGGAGGAAACAAAAGGACCAATAATATGTTCAGAATAAGTATACTCATAGAGGATACTGCAAAAAGAGCATTAAAGTGTGTCATTAAAAAAGTGACAATTTTAAAATTCTGATTAAATTTCTCTACCAGAAATTCAGAGCTTTAATCAAATCAAAACATACGCAAATACGCATTAACAAGGCGACACAACCACCTCAGAACCGTTCACTAGTGTTGCCGTAATGTTTTGAATCTACTTTATTTCCATAATCAATAATCAATATAAACACAATATCGTGAAAAGCGTGATAAATGAAGAAGTTTAAATTATGTAAGATTATTGTTGAATGTTGACCAATGCAAGTTAATTTGAATGCAGGTTACTTTAGACTTGTTTTGAGGACTTGTTATTCCTTCATTTTGCATATCGTTGAACGTTCGGACTCGGTTCCGTTACCTTATCTTATGAATATTTTAGTTTTTAGATGAAAGTAGTTTCTTTTGAAAAGCAGATTTAGAAGCTCCATAGCTACCACCCTGAAGAAGAAAATTCAGTTTCTAAAGCAATATCAGCATAAGTGCTGACCTCTGCTTCTTTCGCTGTTGCGTCTGATGGACAGTTTGTTTGTTTTAATTGGGTTCTTGAGGATTTTAACGTAAAAAGTTTTCTTACTGACTTTTTATCAGAAAGAAATACTAGAGTCAGAAACGAACATCAAATCACAAGATCCGTTTCCAGCGATTGTATCAAGAAGGCTCATTGCCTCGGTCTAATATTCGACCTTTAGGAATCGAGTCGCATTCCGTAATTTCCTTTGCATATTCGAGAGAGTAAGTTTTGAAACCTTGTCAAGGTAGCTCAGTATTTTTGATCGTTTAAAGGTTTATATCCGTGATAATTATTCTCGTTATGTGGTTAGCTGGCCACTTTGCCAACTTTCATTGATCAAATTCAACAATTGTTAGAGGGTTTTGAATTCTTCAAATATTTTATCTATACTACAATGTATTTGCTTTCATTTTGCTTCTATGTCTTACTTACAGTTAAATATTCTGATTAAAAATCAGATTTGATCGATTTTGTGATGCTGTAACGGTATCATATCTCTCAAATATAATTTTGCTCTATTACTTCTTCTTATTCATAATTTTTCTTATACTAAATAAGGAATGATGGGGTGTGTCATGGCAAAAACTTGTGTTGTGGTAAGTTTTTTATTAGAAATGACAGATCTGGTATCCAAAGCTTCACAATGTTGACTAAACACTGCTATTTCCCTACCGCCATAAGCGCACGTAAGGTAGAACATGCTCTTACTGAATTTGCTTTCATATACTATAAAGTCCTAGCATTACCGAATTTACTAAAATCTATTACTAAGTTAAAGTACCTTCATTTTTTATTTGTATCATTAAGTGCTCTTTGTGGCACAAAATCATATTCTACAAAAAATGCAGAATACTGTATTTATCTGGCTTGGCCGTATCCTGTAATGTCCAGCTTGAAATGTTCTCAAGGGGTGGGACGTATTCACGATTTGTGACGAAGAATTCTCAACAAAAACTTTAAATTTGTTTCAAGGTTTCTAGTTAAAATTTTATTAAACGGAACGAACACAACATTATCATCTTGGTTTGATATACTTACGAGTATCGACTATCGACCAACCTCAAATTTAAAAGTCACAGTAAATTAATTTTTTTTGTATAAAATGTGGTGTGTAGGATTAATTACACTATGTGTCACAAAACACATAAAAAACTTTAAAGACCAAAGTTCCCCAACAGCATGTATTCTATAGTAATGATGGAAGCATCTTTATTGTTATATTTTTAGGAAGTAAAAGTTATATAAAAGAATTTTTATCAAAATTTGCAAAAACAAAACTTAAATTGGGTTGCAAAAAATCCAGTTAGTGGCACATATCCTGATCATGTGACGCACTGTCTTCCTCAATAATTAAAACTTAGATAAAGCGTATCATGAAGTTGTAGTTATCCACCGCTGTTTTTGAGGTAACGCTTTTCTTTGTTTATTGTCTACTTTGTTATGGAAAAAATCAAAACCTATAAACCATGTTCCATGTAAAATATCGACACATAAAAATTCCACTAAACACTACGAATAACATTTTACACCTTAACTATATTTGACTATTTGATTTCTTTTCAGTCCCTCCAAGAATACATCACATCAGTTCTGGTACTCATTTACCTGTGAAAAAAGGAGAACAACTTGTTCGGATTGAATGCTCAGCATCCGGAAATCCAAGTCCCAATATTACATGGGCAAGGAAAAATAACGTATTACCGAATGGTAAGGATTACTTTAATTTATTATTCATCATCAGATTTTAATGTTTCTTTGCTTTGTTCCTAGGTGAAGAGCAATTACACTCAAACGTTCTAACCCTTGAAAATATTGATCGCAATAAAGGTGGAACATATGTTTGTACAGCAAATAACGGTGTAGGAAAACCAGCATCAAATCAAGTTATAATTCATGTATTATGTAAGTAAAACTTTGATTGCCTACAATTTTTTAAATTTCTTATTTTCATCTTCAAGATGTTTTGATTAAGTAATTACGTTCCCCTTCCATAATACTATTGTCTTAAATATTTTTTGTTGTTGTTTATTGTTGTACAGATAGATATACATCATTCATATCATATTAATCATAATAGAAATAATTTGAAAATTAAGGACAAAGTACTCGTTCATAATGAATAGTGAATTTACATAAACGAGTAGTTTTGATGTTGATGAGCATCATGATGAAGCTGATTCTGATAGTTATGAGTTTATTACTATTATTATTATTATTAATAACTTTATTATGATTTTGAAAAATAAGTTTATATTTATGGGATGTTGAGTGACGTTTTGATATTAAAATATGTTGATAATTGGGTTGATGATGAAGATGTTAATGGACTCATCATATTTTGTATTGAAACTTAAGTAATAGAAATTTATTAACAGTAAAAACATTATGTTGGATTTTATTTCAATTCATAATTCATTGAAAAATTGAAATTTATACAATAGGAGTTTTTGTCAAAATTTATATTTTAAGGATGGATGTGACGACTGTGAAGGTTTGATTGATGTAAAGGACGTAAACGTATATGACCGCATAAGTTAAATATAGAAGATCTGTGTTTGTGACCAACTTCCACGTTTGTCACTTCCGGCAAAAAACAATAACTTTTACTATTTACACAACAAAATTTATATCTGTTGAGACACTACCTGGACAGTCCTTGGGCCCACGCCGATTTCATATGATTACCACATATTCATATGATTACCACATATTTTACACTTCCTGAGGCGCCTGTCCTTGACGAGCCCGAAAACTTTCATTATGCCATTTTTCTGGATTCGGCCTGTTTTTCGTTCGGCAGGCTACGAACAATGTCGATTGGCCGCGGTCTTGTAAATTTGCTACCACAATTCTTTTTAACTATGGGTGGTGGAAATTTGTTTTAGAACACGGGGATAAGCTTGTCCGACAAAAATGTGTTTGCTATTGTCAAGTCCGACAATTGACATTTTGGTATGTTTGGTTGTCCGACTAAATAATAGCAGACAAGTTTTTTTCGGACAAAGTTACCCTCGTGTTCTAAAACAAATTTCCAACCGCCATAGTTAAAAAAAAAATTTACAAGACTGGCTTTGATATCTACCTACCTGCATGTCACCGACATAAGCTAGTATTTTATATGCAATGTTCAACAGAGCGATGCCACGATAATTTGAACACCTTTCTTATGTAGCGGAACAATGAGAGCTGTTTTCCATTCAGCAGGTAGTTCTTCTTGGTCCCAGATTACAAGAATTGGATCGTATATACGTGAGACCAGAGCTGCTCCTGCATTTTTAAATAGTTCTGCAGGGATTCCAGCAATATCTGGTGATTTGCCGTTTTTCAATTTTTTGATGGCAGTTTCCACTTCTTCTATTGTTTGGTAAGGGACAAAAATCTCCTCACTTGACGGGATGAATAGGATGAAATTCACTTGTCCTATTCAGTAGGTCTTGAAAGTGGGATCACCATACTGCCAGAACATCACGTTCAATTATTGTAAGCTCGTTGTTTCCTTTTTAATGACTGTGGATCTTGGGTGGAAATCTTTTGTCAGATTTCACGCATTGGCAAAGCATTCTTTCGAATTTCCATTAGCTGCATGTTGGTTGCTGTTTTCGATGCAGCTCTTTTGGTGTTCGCATTTCTTTTTCTGTAGGAGTTTTGCTGAGGATTTTCTGGCGCATAGATAATCAGTTTGGGAGCTTAGGGTGTTCCTTGTTAAACATTTTCCTCGCGGTTTTTGTATGTGCTCAACGTTTTTGGGGCACTCGTTTATGTGATTTCGGTGGTCGTTTTCCGATTGTAGTTTGTGCTGTGGATATAATCGTTGATTTAAGCGTTTGCCATTCTTCTTGTATGTTTAATTGCATCTCAGACGGGATGTTATGCTCTTCTATTCTTTGCGTTACTCTTTCCTGATATCTATTCAGCGTTTCCTGATATTTAAATGCTTCGACATTCCAGCATACGGTCTTTTTTGATTGTCTATTAAAATGTAGATGACAACTTGCACTTGTACTTGAAGATGACAACCATATGATCGGTGTCCAAATCAGCACCTCTGTATGATAAAAGGCAGTTACACCTGTAGAGTGTCTCTCAGAAATCATGACATGATCGATTTGATTTTCAGTTCTTCCGTCGTCTGCCTTCCACGTTGCTTTGCAATCCACTCTTATAAAGAAAGAAAGTGCTAGAAAATGAGATCATAGATCATAGCCAGTTCAGCAGCGCAAAAGCCGTTATTGTTACTGGTATGATGCAAGCTTTTGAGTCCGATATGTGTTTTAAGTTCTACACTCCTACCAACTTGAGCATTAAAGTCACCTACCACGACTTTGATATCGTGCCGCGGGATTCTATTGATTACTTCTTTGACTTCTAGGAAGAACAGGTCATTAATATAATCTGCTTTGTCTTCAGTAGGTGCATGAACATTGACGATCGTTACATTAAATTTTTGCGTGCGGATTCTCATTGTGCATAATAGCATATTAATTGGGCAGAAGTCGATAACATGCTGATTCACGCGACGGTGTATGGGAAAGCCAACTCCATATTCTCCTCCGTTTTGATAGCCGCAATAATAAAGAGTGTATCCTTTCGCTGTTTCATGGATTCCACTGCCTGGCCATCTTAGTTCTTTTAATGCCACTATATTCAATGTGTAGCTATTGACTTGGTGTTTGAGTTTAAGGAAGATCTCCTGGTCTGTTAAGGCCTACCACGTTCGAGGTTCCCATTTTTAAATCGTAGCCCGGGTACAGTTTTTGATGTCGCTCTTGTGATGAATCCGAGATATTCCGAAGCCATTGTACAGAGTTTAATAACAAATTACTTTTTTATGGAAATGGGGGGGTTAGACCTTCACACAATCCATATTTTCGTGAATGGGTTCGTTCTGCCGCTTTAGGTATCCAGAAACAACATCTTTACATTTTTGCATAGCAAGCCGCTTGATCTAAAACAGACGCCAGCTCCAAGCCGCCCCAAACAAGGAGAACAGATGCTTTGTACATATTTATATAGCGAGCCGCTTGACTCAAGACAGACGCCTGCTCCAAGCCACCCCCAATATGGAGAACAGATGCCTGAGTTGCTTGGTGTTGCAAATATGGCGCTATTGACTCTCCATGGTGCAGAATCATTGAGTATAAGCAGTATATATACTCTGCCCCTCTCAACTACACCAACCTAATTCTGTTAACGTTACCCTGGTTGCATGGCGAAGACGTAGAATTTCGGATTTTCGCTACCCGTTACAGGTAACAAGTTTGTTACCGTTAACGATAATAAATAGCTTTTCGATGTATTATTTAAAATAATTAAAAATCAACTTTTTATGACTCCATTTAATAATTAAACATCTACCGTTAGTTCAAAACCTCCCGAATGATATTTGACAAAAACTTATCGTTATCGGTTTTCATGATACTGCTTTGAAAAATATTGTAAGTTTTTCACTTTTCTCTTAAAATTTCATTTTATTCGCCCATAACTATAGGAGAGTTTTCTTTCTTTTAGGTTGAGACTACACAAACCAAAACTTCCGACCTTAGAATTTAAATATTATAATTCAAAATGAATCAACTATTATAGTTATTTTATTAATACTACCTACCAGCCCTACTCTGGGCGATATTAAAAAAGTCGTAGAAAATATCGATACGAAAAAATACAGATATGGCCGATATATCAAATATCGATAACCATGAATATGTATCAAAACATACTAGTCAGTATCGATATATCGATATTTGCCACCAATATATCGATATATTGATATATATCGATATATCAGTTTTATCGATATTTTCGATAACTTTTTTATATTGCCTAGACTTGGTTTAGAGTATGCAGGTCATTTTTGGCAACAAACATTTCCCCTGATAAACCTACTCATATTGATCAAGACTCCACAGACTTTGAGAATGCGCACTGAGTTTCCTCTTCCAAAATATACAGAACCTTCATTCATCTGTTCCCTCTACCTTAACATTTTTGTTGTGTTTCTTTTATTTACAGTGCCCTTTTAGAACATCTGTTAAGATTCTAGGGCTCATTTTATTCAGCCTTGAACACATTAATGCCATATTTTGATCGAACAAACCAATCAATTCTACGGACCAACTTCTGGCTCAACCAAAAGTGTTACTACACCCTTTATACTAAGTTATCAGCCTCTTTATTATCTGCGTTACGTGCATGCCCAGGTATCTAAACTCAGTTTTAAGGGTGATAATACTTACTTCTTTAAATAACCTCTAGTAGTGGCAAGGCTAATAATAGAAACATCAGCACTTCATGGTATGGGGGTACTCAATGAAGAGAAGTTTTTTGCGTTACAACGATTTTCCATTTCTTGTCCCTATATGGCCAGTATCAGCATCACATCTCATTCAAATTAGTCGAATCCTACCACTCCGGTTAGTGAGCCCCTCAACATGGCAACGATCGGTATGATCATTCAATGAACATCTTAACCACCACAACTGACACGGCTTGCATGATAAACATTCACTTATGCCACTTGCAGAGCATTATAGCTACCTCCATTTGATGTCGTTGGAGAGGGCCAGATTTGATACCTTAGCAAATAGTATCTCCTACTCCTTCTTTAGTAACATCAGTGATGCCACAATCAATGTTCAGTATGCCTGTTTCGATCTCTTTTGTCTCAATTTGCTATGTCAAGATGAGTAGCTTTGCAGACCTTGTTATCTTCGGTGGTGATAGTAGATTCGGAAACAAACTCATCTTCTTTCGTTCCCCGCTGGTCTACTGTGGGCCGCTTGGAAATTTGTATACCAAATGGGTAGCTGATAGTACTGCCTATATTCGTCAATTTTCCGACTGACCAGTTCTTAACCAATAATTCTGAGTTCTTAGCTTCCGAAAAATGCAAAAGGTTTTTCGGTAGTTAGTCCAGTATTCCTGGGAAGCAAGTTTGCAACGTTTTCTCATCAGAATTAAATGCGAATCGATCCGTACCCTAACCCGTACGTAGGACAGAACTAACCCGAGCCAGTTGACTGATTACTGATCCTTGCAGTCAACCACACAAGGCCACTAATTGGTAGTAATACTTCCAAACATGATCTGATTGGTCAGGTTTTTTTAAATTAGGTCAACCAGAGCTACTTCAACTTTGGCCAAATCCATTGCACTTAGCGTGGTCGTAGGATTGTATTCTGCCAACACTGGCACCCTAATGGTTTTAGTTGCACTTGGGTGGCTGATGCCTAGTTTAAAAGGGTCCTGTTTACTACCGCTTACGATGGCTCTTCTGAAAGTACTAGCCACATTATTTTACGATGCTCTTGAGCACATTTCTGAAATAAATCCAGTTTTCAAATGTAATACGGGTACGGGTTGGTGCACAGTAAAAAATCTAATAAATGTCCATAAAACTGCATATCAGATTTTAGTATCGAGTAAATAAGTTAGTTTCATATAGTACTGAGTATGATTCTATGTACTTTTCACAGGTATATGCTTCAATTTGAGACCATCTTTTTGAAGAGATATTAATAGATTACTGAAGTGATGGCGAGAGTTTACAGGAAAATAGTTATTTATACCAACGTCTTGTAAGTAACTTTTTCTCAACTGATTTCACGCTACGGACTAATAAATATTTTAAGATTTTATTGCGGACTTTTTCTTTCTTTCTTTTTAAACTAAAGCGTTTTCTCTGTAGACCCTCTTTAGACAATTATCTTTTTTTAGCTATTTATGTATTTACTGAGTAAAGTGGGTCGTTTTAGCTAGAGAGTAAAATTGTGGCGAGGCGTCAGCCGATAGTCATAAACACTCGAAAATAGTGATCAGATTTTTATGTTTTACTTCTTTTAAAAATAAAACCATGCGGAATTTATTTTTGTTTTTTGCCCTTTGCTCTTAGGATAAAATAAAAGAATTAACGAAAAAACTTTTTAGTGAGCAAAATAAAAAATAACAAGAAAAGATTTTGTTGAAAGATAATTATTTGAAAAATGTATATATAACTTATAGTGAGAAAAAAACGTAGATTTTATTCCTCTTTTCTTTTGAGCAAAATAAAATAAAACCTTCATAGCAGAAAAATTTATTTTTAAAATAAAACTAAAATATATCAGGTCGAAAAGTAAAGAAACAAAATTTTTATTTTTATGCATTTTATTTTGGAAGACAAAAGTTTTTTGAGGTCAAAATAAAATAAAATTCAGAACACTGCAAAGTAAACAGGATACTCTATGCCCGAATTACATACAAAGTTTTTTGTACGAGTAAAATTTTGTATTGTTTGCAGATAAAAATTAAATATATGCATTTACATAAATATGTTTAGTAAAATATTTTTTGAGAAAATTGCTAAATTCAAGTCATTGTTTAATTTAATTTTAACCAAACAATGCTTGGATTAAATAGTTATCTAACGCCCTGATATTTCAATAAGACAACATTGACAAAAATAATTTATGTATATTTTTAATATGAAGAAAAGCATCAAATTTGAAGCGAAAATTAAATTTGTTAGTATTTGTAAGAAAATATTGATTTCGATTTAGAAGTAAGAACGATATTTTTAATTTTCATTCTTTTATTTGGGAATGTTATTTTTTTTTATGTTACTTGCTCTGGAAGAACTGCAGAATAAATTATTTTTCTGAATATTTTATTCAACTATGCATGTTTCTTTTATTAAAACAATTGAAAAGGATGACGAAAAAGTACTAGTTTTCGTTTTCTGCAAATGGAATGAAAATAAATAAAAATGGCTTCAAAGGAGTGAAATCAATAAAATAAAAAATTTACTCTTACGAGTGAATTCGATATTAAACACATAAAAATTTTAATTTGTGAATTACTATTCTAAGGAGTAAAAAGGTGAAACTCTGGAAAAAAATATAAAAATAATATAAAGTAAAAATAATGTAAAGTCTGCAGTACAAAATAAATGTCTGGCTTGAGTCACGTACAATCTTTATAGATTCGTTACAGAGAGAAATGTTTGCATATATTATTCGTTATAGCCTTAACTTATTCTTAAATTAAGTAAATTTTGCTCATAAATAACGATTTTAGTATTCATATTCCATAAATAATGAAAAAATCGTTTATTATGCTTACTATTCATAAAATAGTACATTATGATGCTAGGACGTAAAGCTAAAGATTTTGGACGGATGTGGAGTTTGGAAATATCCACATTAAATCCAAAATAGCTTACGTCCGCGCATCATATACTATTTTTTATTCGCCGCAAGCAAAATATTTTAAGAAAAGTTGTTTATTCTAAATTGAAATTATAAATTTTCATAAATTTTAAAATAAAAATATGTGGAACAAGTAACCTTTGACAAAATATTTATTATTTTTTCCAAATTCTGGTGTAGCTATGACAACAAATGATAACAACTATTTTAATTGGATAATGAAATTTTGAATTTGAGGGTTGCTTTGATAAAAATTTTTATTTTTCATAGAATTTAAACAAATACAAATGCTTTTTGCTTTTTTGGACGTAGCTATGACAACAAAATAAATAGTTGAAAAGTGATACTTTAAAGCCACAAATCACAGTAATAAAGAAACACTTTAATATGTAGGCGAATAATAATAGCTTTGCATAGCAATTCCTGTATAAAGAATATATTTATTCAACGTAAATCCACTTAGATCAGCCAAAAACGAAGTTTTTCCCCATCACTAATCGAGGATGTGAAGTGGTTAACCATTGATTCTGATTAGAAGGAGGCCGGATCAATCCCCGAGCAGGAATTGAGATAAGGCTTCTTGTAACTGTAAAATCAAATCCAATCTTCTTATAACTATGAAATTTTGTAAAATATAGAAAAAATTAAAATGGCTTCTATTGATTAATTTTCTTTCTTTAAACCACTTTGATAGCTCTTCAATTTCTTACAAAAGGCAGCAAACAATTAAAAAAATATATTTCATTAATTCCACCATCATCAATAAACATATCCTTGAAAAACTCATACCTTCATATCTCTTCGATAAATCTCTTTTGTTCTACTTTCTTGCTACTTTCGAAAATCTATCCATCAATAATCCAAATTTTATTCATTAGCTTGCTGACTTTTTTTTGTTCCAATTTTTATCTATCTTGTTTCGGATAATAAATGACTTTTTAACAATATACCAACCACAGAATACAAAAAGTTTTAATTTTAACAAAGAAAACAAAAACAGGAAACTTAAAGATGGTAGAAACGCTGTTTTCACAATACCAGAAGCGCATGGACAACCAGATACTAGATAATGATAATAATCATAATAATAACAACAATAAGAAAAATAGAAATTGACAACAAAAAAAGTTTAAAAATTGGAAAATGATAAAAACGTCAAACCGACGATAAAACTTTTTTAATTTGATTGATGATGTTTTTCTGTTTTTTTTTTTTGTTGGTTTTATTGTTCGAGGAAGTCTTGCCAAGAAACTCTATGAAATTTCGGCACTTATCTCATACTTAATATTTTTATTGGTTTTTTAACCAAATTTTTTCTGATAGTGATCAATTTAAATTTTATCATCTTTTGACGTTAATGATGATTTGATTTTCTTCTTGTTTTCAGCAACACAACAAAATAGGATAGTAAAGTTATTATATATCCGTAATCCACATATGTCGATAACAAGAATTTGTTTGGCTCAAATTGTCCGAGTAAATTTAACTTTGATCCTTTTTCTCTTGTATTTGACCCTTTTTTTTCGTTTTATATTATCATATTTGTCTATCAATTTTCCATTATCAAATCAACCAAATTTCTAGGAAAATAAGAAAAGAAAAACATTTTTAATGAAAATTCAACATAATAATCATAACAATAATCAAAAAATTCCTTATGTATCCTTTGGTCGTAATATCCCCTTTTATTGTGATTTTAAATTGAAAATGAATAAAAACGAAAATGAAATAGGAAAAAAAAAAACGTTTTTAGGAAAATTATTTTTCAAATAATTTTTTTTTTCTTTGTTTTTTGGTTGAGATATAAAAACACTTTGAAAGTAATAAAAAGCAAAAAAATCTTATTTGTTGTTTGTTTTCCAAGAAAGATATCCATCCTTCTTAGGATTTGTTTTTTTTTTTTTGATTAAAGTAATTTAAAGAAAATTGAAGAATATTATTATAAGATTTATAAGAATTTAGGGGGTTAAATTGGTATTTTATTACAACGAAAAGATATAAAAATTGAGAGAGAATGTTCGTGATTATTAGGATTTATTTAATTTGTTCGAAAATTTAAGGACTTAAATAAAATTTTGTTTTTATTTTAAAAATAATTTTCCTAATTTAAAATTTATTGTTTCGCCTTTCGGAAAAAAATTAACACGATTTAAATTGCTGGGCAAACAAGGGTTGAACTACGATGACTTTGACCAACCTGCCATTTTATAATAAATTTTTTGATTAAACTTAATAGAATTGTTCGATTGCTTAATCAATATATTTGTTACGGAGTGGCACATTAATTTTCTTTTTCGATTGAATCTCAAAACCGTTGACGCTTCCTAATCATAATCACCTCTATGACTATGACAGAATTCGTATTAGAAAATGCAATTCTCAACAAATGTCAGGCAATAGTCAAGAATAAAAGAAGTCCAAGTAGCAGGATAATTAAGTTCACTGTAGACCAATTTTTCTAGAACCACTCTCAAGCGACTTGATGTAGCAGTGTAAGCTATCATTTGTATTGAATTAACTGACAATATATTATTGTTAGTCGCATTCGTTTCTCTTGACAACATACATATACCAAGGCTAAATTAAAGAGCTTTACTCTTAGACAGAATCGCCGTGTCTTAAACCAAAGTCGACTTTAAAAACCTTTTATATTTCGTTCTCTACTCGTACACAACATAGTACTAGTGTTACCGCAAAGGTGGTCGTTCAGACCTGTTCCTAACAGGGAGGACTCGATTATGTATGTAGTTGTTTATATTTTCTTCCACAGCCTTAGTGTGAAGCGTTTTTATGCCACTTCTATATGTAAGCTCGTCGATGTTCATTGTGTTTGGATCTTCTCTAACCTCAGTTTGGAAGAGCTTAGCAGTTTTCTGTATGGCTCTAGGTGGTGAGACCATAAATGAGATGTCATCACATGGATGTTGCTCTTTGTGGCAGGTCCATGTGTATTGTTTGGACAACATCTCACTGCACGTTCACGAACCGGTATGATTTTACATTCTTCATACAGGTGGTCTCTATTAGTCATAAGGTGTGGTTTGCATCTTCTTCCTGTCCTTGTTAAAAACTTAAGGTTTCCATATGGATGCTGCGTCGTTTAGAATGGATCTACCTATAGCTTTGTATGTTGTGATAGTTGTGTTTTTGTTCTTCCCATTAACTTCCTCATTAAGTGTTTTTAGTTCATTGTTTCTGCTTTTCATCTTTGAGTTCACCTGTTGTGCATACGCATTGAACTTGAGCAGTGGGTCGAATGTTACTATCAGCAATGTCGGATTTTTTACTGTAGGAAGGAGCACGTTTTCAATGCGGATGTTTAATTTTGTATTCAATTAATTTTATCAATATCGCTACAATAACAACAACGTATTGCAACGTGAGTGGTGAAATTACGTGACCTGGATCTTGTTGACTCCTGATAGTTTACCATTTCGGTCATTGGTTCTTAACCTGTGGTGCACACACCCCTTAGGGGTGTGAGTTGGAATATCTAGGAGTGCAAAGTTCCAATTTGTAATGATTCTTTTAGGGTTCTTTGATTCGAAAAAGTAAAAACGGTATCCTATTGGTGAGACTTCGGTGTTTGTCTGAATTTCTCAATAATCGAATTTTTCACAAACTATCAGTGCTGTTAACTTGAAATTTTCTGCAGTTATAAAATGTATTTGTCCACGCCTATTGGAAACAAAAAAAATGCATTGATTTGTTTTATATGTATTTTATTGACATAGATAGGGAGATAGTAAAACCAAAGGTTTTTAAGGAATCGAGTTTGCTTTAGAAAAATCGACAAAATTTGGAATATATAAAAAATAATTCAAAAAATTGCCGAGTGCTTAGGTTTTGAGTTATTACCAAAACCGTGAGTTTTTCCTACTTCTCCCTCCCCCCACCCTTTAAATTACAAAAGAATTTTTTGTTTTAAATCACATTTATTGGGGTATAAAGGTCGAATGAAAACTATAGCGGTTGGCGCATTTTTAAAATGATATTAGAAGGAGGCAGAGAGTCGAAATTTTGAAAAAATTTCATTTTTGAACTTGCCGAGTCGAGTGTCAAATGAATGAATTTTTTCCAGTCGAAAACAACTTTTTTTGTAATTTGCAATGACACCGTTTTTTAATTTATTTCTAAAATTGTGTTGTTGAGTAGAATTATTCTCTTGTAGAATATTATATACCCTAGTCCCTCGGCAAGCAAGTTATATTCGGACCTGTCCGACTTTTTTTTATAAAAAAAGTCATCCTGTTCAAGCAAACTTTAAGGCTGCGTTTATAAAATCTCAACATTAATATAATCCGCAGACTCGTATTAGGACATTTTCACCTCAACTGCTCGTCTTTGTAAGGCAAATAAATTCAGTGCAAACTGGCACTTAAATTCATGCTGGCAATCATTCAGTCAAAGATTGGTAATAGTCCAAGAGCTAGTGAACCTTTTGGGTAACGATCGTCCTGTAAGGCTAGAATTTTTTTAGTGATAGTTCATGAAATGTGAAGTACGGAAACCACAACCTGGCAGGCATCAGCCGTGTACGTCATCATCCCCTATAAGTTTGAATGTGTAAAAAAAATTAAAAAAAAAACTTCCTCCTGTAAGCTTGAAATTTTTATATGATTTAGCTCACTTATTATAGAGTACAAAAAAAATTGACAGGCGATTTGGAGGTGCACAAGTATCTGCCAGGCGAATCGAAAGGTGCTACAACCTGCCGGTCGACAGTCACAAGCGACGAAATCTAGAAAACCGCTGAACGGCTTTCCAAAACTTTTGTTTCTTAAAATAAGTTTACTCAATGGAAAAAGCTGAAAGGACGATGTGGTCGATGACTGTACCGGAAGTGTGTCAAAAAAATCGTCAAGTGTGTCAAAACAAGGAAATTTGCATATTTTTGGCTTAAAAAACGTTCATTTTAGGTGATTCCGGATATAAACATTGAATTTGAAGAAATCTTGATGGTCTGAATTGGTATGTGATACCAAAAACTAGATTATTGCATTATAAGTTTGTCAAAAAAATGTTGTCAAGTGTGTCAAAAGAAAGATTTTTATTAATTTTTTTACCCAATTTTTTGGAAAAAAATAAAATAAATAATTTGTATGACCTGAAATTTTATTATTATTATTGAGAATTATAGCATTACAAGTTTGTCAAAAAAATGTTGTCAAGTGTGTCAAAAGAAAGATTTTTATTAATTTTTTTACTCAATTTTTCGGAGAAAGATAAAATAAATTATTTGTATGACCTAAAATTTTATTATTATTATTGAGAATTATGGCATTATGAGATTGTCAAAAAAATGTAGTCAAGTATGTCAAAAAATTAACTGTTTGTATTACGAAAATGTGGCATGGAAATTTTTTGAACATGTTATAGTTTTTGGAATATTTTTTGAATTTTGAAAAAAGTTTGTATTTTTTATTTTGTAATAATTTTTGCAATATTTTTAGAATTTTTTGAAAAAGTTTTAATTTTTGATATTGTTATAATTTTTGCAATATTTGTAGAATTTTGGAAAAAGTTTGAATTTTTGAATTTTTAAGAATTTTTGAAATATTATTAGAATTTAGAAAAAGTTTAAATATTAATTTTATATTAATTTTTGGAATATATTTAAAATTTTTAAAAAAGTTTGATTTTAATTAATTTTTACAATATTATTGGAATCTTGGAATCTAAATGGAGAGGTTTTTGAGTAGTTTGCTGATTGTATTGTTCACTAAATTATGTTAATTTATGATCTGTTACGATTTTCTGGCAACGTATTAATGTTTCGTGTTAGTTTTGTAATTGATTTATAAACAGAGATAAAAAAAACATGCATTTTAACAAAGAGGTTTGTTTGACATACATCGTTGCCCAAAAATAAAAACAATGTCTTCATAAAAGTTTTATGCCGAAAACTATATCAAAATCCTTAACCAAAACCGAATTCTTGATATCTCAGAGTTTGAAATTTCAGCCCCTCCATTAATACTACATTTTTATTTTATTTTATTTATTTAGTACAAACTTGTACTTCCATAATTCTTAATAATAATAATAAAATTTCAGGTCATACAAATAATTTATTTTTTTTTTTTCCAAAAAATTGGGTTAAAAAATTAATAAAAATCTTTCTTTTGACACACTTGACAACATTTTTTTGACAAACTTGTAATGCAATAATCTAGTTTACGGTATCACATACCAATCCAGACCATCAAGATTTCTTCAAATTCAATGTTTATATCCGGAATCACTTAAAATGAACGTTGTTTAAGCCAAAAATATGCAAATTTCCTTGTTTTGACACACTTGACGATTTTTTTGACACACTTCCGGTACAGTCATCGAACACATCGTCCTTTCAGCTCTTTCCATTAAGTAAACTTATTTTTAGAAACAAAAATTTTGGAAATCCGTTCAGCGGTTTTCTAGATTTCGTCGCTTGTGACGGCCGGCCGGCAGGTTGTAACACCTTTCGATTCGTCTGGCAGATACTTGTGCACCTCCAAATCGCCTGTCAATTTTTTTTGTACTCCACAATAAGTGAGCTAAATCACATAAAAATTTCAAGCTTACAGGAGGAAGTTTTTTTTTAATTTTTTTTACACTTTCACACATATATGGGATGATGACGTGCACGGCTGATGCCTGCCAAGTTGTGGTTTCCGTACTTCACATTTCATGAACTATCACTAAAAAGATTCTAGCCTTACAGGATGACCGTTACCCAAAGGGTTCACTAACTCTCAGTCTATAAAGTACTTTACGAATGTAAAACCTGAATGGTAAAAGCATCGGGGCTCATCACTTAAAGCGTGATCGATCTGTTTTGCTTTCTGCAATTTTTTTATCTCTTTTCCGTTCATTGAGGTTCACTCTATATTATGTTTTGTTTTTGTTTGTATTGGGGATCTAACAACACTGATGGATTAAATTAAATGTGAGGCATAGCGTAATGTGGCGTGCGCTGGTCATTTCTAATCTGTTTATCAGTTCCTTTCAGATCCAGTTCCTGTCCTATCACATTTAATCGTGTTAACCAAGCTAGTTCATTGTAATCTGTATAGTTCTCTCTGAGTCAAATTTCAAATAGTAAAAGATGTACTTTATAATTGTTTTTATCTCAGTTGATGAAACGACAAATTGTCGAAAATCAACTGCCTTAATCCCTATAACTAACAAAGTAACATGAGAAAACGTAAAGATTACAGTTCAAATCTTGCATTTTGAAAAACATGTAATACTATGTTGCATATTTAAAGCGGCAAGTGAATCTTTTGTGCTCGGAGGCGAAATTTACAGCGCGAGCCGTAGGCGATTCTTATGTTACACCAGTAAAAATTATATCAAAAAATTAACAGTGTACAAATTTTGTTCTAATACCTATTCAACGACATATCATTTATGAAAATCGATTCAGTAGTTTTTCTACAATCGCTCGTCAAAATGCACTCACATCAAAAAAGTAACAAAAAATTGAGGGGCACCCTGTGAAGACCCTTGGTCGAAAAAAAAAATTCTAAGAGAACTTGTATTTTTTATTTATGAAAGATCTATAAACCAAAAATAATCAAAATTAAAAGGGGTCAAGTCAAAACGTTGTTGAATCTTTGTGAAATTGCTCATAAATAAGATAAAATATTATAAATTAGTCTGAAAATTTTAGGTTGCTTTAGTGTTTTGTGTTTCTGGAGCTTGTCGTCGGGACGAACTAACTAAAATGACAATAGATGACATAGAAAACAATGGAACTATCCTAATAGTGAAAATACCCAACACCAAAACCGCAGTGTCGCGTTCTTTTTCTCGACAATGTTGACTGTTGTTAACAATTGTTAACTTTCGTCGTTCTTTAATTCAATAATTTTAACCTTGTGTAACAAAATGACGTCATGATATCGTTCCTAAATTCAATGTTAAACTGTCAAAAGTTAACATTTTGTAACAATTTCCAACTCACCTCCTAGACATGAATTATAGAATGTTGTTATGTCAAATGGTATGTTGTGATCTATTTATCTGCATGTCAAAATATTTATAATTAAACATTAAGAGATTCGAAATAAAATTTCTTGTTTTTGTGTTTCACAATTGAGTTTTATTATATACTAGCAGGACCCGGCGTACGTTGCTACGCCTATAAAAACGTTTGTGTGCGTACATTTTGTTGAATTAGTAAGAATAATTTCAAAGAGTCGTAATGAGAATAGAAGGAGCCTATTTTAATTTTTCCATTTGGGATATATGAATAACAGAGATCATTAGCATTTTAGCTGATCAATCCAGATAGTTTGAAAATTGAACGGAAGGTCAACATTTGAAAGTGATTGGTAAAGAGTTTCGGAGAGTTTAAATCAAACATTTGCAATTTTTCACGTTAATCGGCTTAATATGTATCGCGAAAAATTAGGTGAACGTCAAAACATTCGTTTATTGGGTATTACATTTGTCAATGACTTACTCTGGAACCGTCATACTTGCGATACAAAATAGGCACACCGCACCAAAATTTACTGTTTTATCGTACTATTACACCTTGACTAATTTCATTTATCAATCTATCCAGATTATTTGCTGATCTTAAATAAAGTCAATTTGGATTTTCAAATATATTATACCAATTATTTCCAATGCTCTACATGCGCTCTGTGTGTTTTTCTTAGTAATGGAGCATGTCACTGAAAGAAAACTTTGAAGAGCAGACTAAATATGCATAGCGCTGATGTTTGATACTAATCGAAAAACCGGTCTAAGAATGACAGCATTTTTGGTGAAGGTTTTCGTTTTTTGGGTTTTGTCGATTTATGGCCATCGTCTTATTTTGACATTTCTGCCAGAGTTTAAAAAAAAAATTGGACAAACATAATAATAAGACTAATTTGTAGTATAATATAACAATAATAATAAGAATAATATCATTTATAAATCCAGACTTATATATTAATCTAAAAACAGTCAAATCACTTCATCACAATCATTTGTTGACATATTTGCATATATTTTACCGATTTCTTCAAATAAACTACATTGTTTGTTTGTTTTTGAAATTAATGGGGACGCATATTTTTCTTAATAAGTAAAACACTTTCAACCAGTAGCTTTAATATTATTGTTCATAATCCTTTTCTTCAATACAAAGGTTCCATTGCAAAAACATGCTGCATCAATGTTTCTAAAAAGAGGAAAACTAACGCCCATTTTCTATATTTTGAACATGTACAACATATATATAGACTAAATGAAAAATGCATTACATATGTATATACACCAAACCAAGAACATGTTTGTTGTAAATTAGAAATATTTGTTGCAACGTAAAGTGTTGTATGCATGTAATTGTATCATGTATGTATATTTTAATAAATATATAAATGTATATAATTTTCATCTAAATAAATTTGTTTATCACATTATACTTTAATTTTCCATTTGAATGGTAATTCTGTTTTGCGGAAAAAAAATCGATCAAAGATAACTGAGTGAAAGTTGAATAAAAAGCTAAGTATAAAATATAATATACATTTAGGCAAACCATTAGGAAAATTAAAATTATTAATTAAAAATAAACTAACTTAAATTTTAAAATTTCGGCTCCTTGGTGCATTAGTAACTGTTAATGGCCTTCTTCTGGCAAAATTTCAGACTCCTGTGTGCTACAAATTTCGCTGGAGAGCGCACGCAGACAGACAAACACTTTATGTTATTATTATAGATAAATTAACTTAATATATTCAATTTATGTGCTCAAATAAAACAAATTTATTTTTGATAGGTCAAAAGTCCTATATTTTGTCGTTCTTAAATTATAAATCAACATTGTCGACAAAACTTAACATGATGTTTCAACACAATTTTATGATATTTTAACAATGTTAAAAAATGTTAAGAAAAAGAACGCGACACAGTTCAGCGTACATTTATTGTGTCAAACGGCGGAGAACGAGATCTCGATTACTTAAGCTTTTACCGTACATATGTGGCTCTTCGCCCGTTGAATTCGACGACGAGGCAATTTTTCTTTAAATGCGAAGGTGACAAATGCACAAATCGTATGGTAGAAATGAACACATTTGGGAACATACCAAAACGTATAGCAGAATATTTAAGTTTGCCTGATTCCGCTTTATACACTGGTCACTGCTTTCGAAGATCCTCGGCAACTTTACTAGCAGTTTCTAGGGCCGACATAACTTGTCTAAGACGTCATGCCGGTTGGAATTCTACTGCAGTAGCAGAGAGATATATTGAAGAATCACTGGAAAATAAAGCTTCATTATCTCATAAAATTCTTGGAAAAAAGCAACAACCGGATATTATCAAAAATAACCATACCGTTACAAGTACGTTAGCTAGTAACAAAATATATTCAGGAATTAAAATTGAAAATTGTCAAAACTGTCTATTAACGTTTAATAATAATAATAAATAATTTTTTTACTGTATGTATAAATTTACTTTCAGCTCGGCGAGCGGCAATGAAACATTGCCGCTCGCCTAGCGGCGAATACAAACTTTCAACCATCAACTGCAGCGGGCGTAGGAAAAGTTAGTTTATTAAAAAAAATTAAATGAAAATTCAAAGAAAAATTTTAAGGCGATTCACCATTAAAGAACTAGTGTAATTATCACGGTGTGAGGTGTCAATACTGATTTTACTTTTTTGAATGAAATACATGTGGTCTTCCTTACGAATTTTAGAAATAAAGAAAAAACTGAAACAATAATAATTTTAATGTAACACTGAAAGAAAAAATTTTATCATTCGGTTGGCACAGTGATTATTCGGTCACGATGACATCACATTCGGTTTTTGTGTCTTCAATGTGTTGCTGTTACAATTATTGGTGCGCACATCCCCAGGGGGTCAAAAAGCATACGAATTTCAGAAGGCATTCCATGCTTGGTACATTTCAATAAAATTGGTAGTTTATCTAATTGTGTTTCGAAACGGTTAATTTTTGTGTGTCAGAGTAATCCCAACAGTAGAGTGATGGAAGAATTCGAATGATCGTTTATGCCAATTGGAGTAAATTGGAAACGAAATTTCGTAATGTAAACCCAACCCGTTTGAAATAAGTTTATAAGGTCCAGTACGTCAGCAAAGTAAAAATCCTTTTCAAGGATGCTTGCTGGTATGGGAAAATTTATACGCTAATCGATGGCTAATTGGTACGTGTAACCAAAAACGGAGCGCAAGTGGTTCTATAGGTTACTGTGCGGTTTTGAGGTTGTCCGATGAGTTACGCCACAAAATACGTTGGAGATCTGGTCGGTTGTCACGCACAAAAATTTGTCGGTACATATTCGCTTTATACCGCATAATGCCAACTCATGTTTCCTGAATCGCAAAAGTATTAAAAAGAGATCTATTGCACTGTAAATCCAACTATCATGGATTCATTCAGCGAAAAATGTGAGGATATGCTTAAAGATAAATTAAACACTACTCGCAGTTTAGTGGTAGAACTCTGGTCTTTGAAAACACAATAATGTGGAAGATAATAAAAAGGATTGTAGGACTTGTCATTGTCATGTCACCTAAGGTGATATAAATGTCTGATATTGAATGAAGGTTTCTTCATTTCTCTCGAGGGTAAAAAATTCATTCTGGGCGGAGAACTGTAAATTGCCTAAATGCGCGATGTCAGACTGAGTAGGCGGAAGAGCGACAACAAACGTCCATTTGCAAACGCTATACATTCAAAATGTAATGTTTTCCGTCATCGAACCCCTTATGGGACCACAAGGGCTTTGACGCTAGGCCTTTCAATTCCCAAAATTTCTTGATCTAATTTTCGAGTAAGTGCGCATCGCACATCGCCACATTTTTCTGACCACGGCTTCTTATGTTAATTTTGTCATAAACGGTACAGTCAAATACTGTTTCATGGAAGGGTGGCCGTTGGCGATGCCACTGGATTGACGGTCTTTTGAATAATTTATGGTAGAGTTCAACTCCCAATAATAAATCGATACAACGAGGAACATTAAATTGTAGATCGGCTAACTCCACATTGCATGGCAATAACAACTCAGCAAGTAGAATACGTAAGAAAGGTACAATATTTGTAATTTCTGAAATCACATAGAATTTCAATTGAGCACAAAAATCTGACACCAAAGATGCTATTGTGAGGTACGTCTTGGAGGTGATGCTGGTTTCTAATGCACTAGTTCTTAAGAGAGTTTCCTTGGTTGCTTGTTCTTTATTGTAGGCTCGCTATTGACTAATCCCCTAACGCTCTACACGAGCGATGCAATCCAATGTCTGAAGAGGCTGTACCAACCACAACAATCTCTTTTGACGTACTTATTCAACTTACTGAGGGAGTCGGGTAAGAGAGTGTATTGAGTGTATTTGAACAAGTTGTGTCCTTATCAGGCACGGTAGTAAACGCAAGAATGGCTTAATTTGTTTGCGTTGACGAGGGATTATCCGCCAGTGTATGAGCCATCCAACACTCCGATGTGAGTGCGAAACATAGATATAATTTGCTTCAGAGTGGTTAGTTCAATTAAACATTATAAATTTTTCTTTAGGAATTACACGTCAGTATTTTACATCATTACAAATATAGCACATTTCTTTAAAAGATAAACGACAAAAAACACTTACCAATCCTTACAACGAAACCCAAACAATTTTTTTCATATTAGAAATAACTCACTCGTTAAAGAACTTAATGATAAGGATTACATTAATATGTACATTAAAAAAACCCAACCACCTACAACAGCGTCTATTCAAAATTATATGAACTACCAAAAATATCATAAATTCCTTTGATAGAAACTCCATCGTACAACCTAACAAAGTGTCCTCCCAAAAAATGTTATCACTAATATTCTCAGATAAATAAAACATCAAGAACTCGTTTTCTCTAAAGAACAGACTTAGCTTAATATTGCATATCACCGATTGGTATCCTTCAACGTAGTGTCTTTGTTCACTAGCATCCTGCTAATGGTCTAAGATATTATCCTAGGCCGATGGAACTAAATAGAGGTCCTTACGTCTATTATATACGAACTGTTCATGAGACTGGTCAAATTTTGATTTTGAACAACATCCTCGGTGTCTCGATGAGTGGTCCATTAGTACCAATCATAGCCAATTAAGTAATGAACAAGCTCGTCGATACATCGATTCTCTTACTCAACTACTCCTCCTCACTAACTTTCAAATGTGTTGATGTCTTTTTTTTACCTTATCACCATCCCAAATTGATACCACACTTAACATTTTTAATGCATTACACCTATCCCTCCCCTAAAAAAATAAATTAGACAACAAACTCAACTATCTCGACTTGACTTTATGCATCAACAATGACAGCTCCATAAATATGAATTGGTTTTCGAGGCCCACCAAAAAAAAAAACTTTTAAATTTATTGTTCTCCCTGTTCTTTCTCACTAAAACGCAACACTGTTATTTCCACCATTGAAAGAACTCTTAAACTTAGCTCATGTATGTTTTGAAACGATAACCTTTTCAACATAAAAAACGGACAACTATAACCATCTAATCAATTAATACCTTCAACAATTTTTGAACTATCAGTAACACACATCCTCTCCCCCCCTAAATCAAGACTTCTCTTGATCCTTGCCCATCCATCAACTTTACGTCCCTCCACCCCATTTCATCCTCAACGTCTAATATCAAAATTCCAAATTCAAAAATTTCAAACTTAAAATTTCAAATATCAAATTTCAAAATTTTAAATTTCAAATTTTAAATTAAAACTTTAAAATTCCAAATTTTAAATTCTATATTTTAAGTTCCAAATTTTAAATTTCAAATTTCAAAATTCAAATTTCAAATTTTAAATTTCAAATTTCAAATTTCAAATTTCAAATTTCAAATTTCAAATTTCAAATTTCAAATTTCAAATTTCAAATTTCAAATTTCAAATTTTAAATTTCAAATTTTAAATTTCAAATTTCAAATTTCAAATTTCAAATTTCAAATTTTAAATTTCAAATTTCAAATTTCACATTTCAAATTTCAAATATTAAATTTCAATTTTCACATCCAAATTCCTAATTCCAAACCAATACCCAATTCCTAGCAAACTCCAAACTCAAAATTCCAAATTTTAAAGTCCAAATTTCAAACTTGAATCTCCAAATTCCAAATTTCTAGTTCCAGATTTCAAAATCCATTTGTTTTAAAATAAAACTATACGAACTACAATTTGTGTCAACAACAACAACAAATAACAAACTTTTAAGACATAAGTCTCCAAATAAAACGCAAATTTTCTGTTTTTTAAAATAGAAACAGGAACAAATTCTCTATAAGCTTGAGACTGCTACTATGTTGACTTTATAGAGCTCATCGGTTGCCACTCCTAAGATATCACTGCTATTATTGCCGTTGGTATGTGATACCTCACGTTTACTCATGTGCCAATATCAGGGAAGTGAGTGCGCAAAGTTGTCATATCCGTAGATCAAAATTTAAAAAAAATTGCAAAATAATTCTACATTCCAAATTTCAAATCCAAAACCACTAATTTCTAATTCCCAATGTGTAATTATAAATTCTAAATTCCAATTTAAAAATGATAACGTTTTCTCCTCATGCCGGATTTTAAACTCTCAACCCAATATATCAAATTTTTTATATTAGTTTAATAAAATTCGGCATTCGATACAACCCAATGCCGACGCTTCAAATTTTAAACTTTCAAATAACAACTCCTATTGTTGTCTTATAATAAAGGAGCTACAGTCAAATATTCACCAACAGTTTCCAACCCAACCACATAACATTAAATTATAATTCCATTTCTATTCTATAAAATTTATTTCCACAAAACATGTTGTTATAACAAATAATAAAACCAAACAATAAATTAACAATACGTCATAAAACTTATCCAACAAAAACCACATACCAAACCTCTTCGTAGTTAAAAAAAAATCCGTTAAAATACTCTTCATGTTCAAAGCCAAACGTTTTTCCGAAGCAACAACAAAACAATTAATCCTTCTTTTATTTTATATTATATTTTCTTACGTAACTTAACTGGAAATATAAATAAAGGAAAATTAAAAAATAAAATTAGGTCAGGGATAAGTACAAAACACAAGAATTCTTTTGTTTTTTAATTAATTCGAGTAACGCAATATAACAAGCAAATAAAAAGGATTTCCTCTGAATTTCCAATGAAAAGAAGAAAATATGTACGGTAAATACGAGTCGTTTATTGTGCTTATGAATATTCGATTGTTATGTTAAGTTAATTCACTTTACATTATTTATGTCAATCAATGTTGAAAAGGTTACCTCACAATAACATATTTTCTGTTCTGCTTTTTGTTGTGGAGCTTTCGTTTCATGTTACGAGTATCTTTTCCTGATCGAAAATTTCATTAATCGCCGGGAAACAAAAATCAAATTCAATTTCCTTTCTTAATTTTTTTGTTATCTTTTTTCAGAAAATAATTCAAGCATTAAATTTATAACCAATTAACCGATATCCTTATCGATTTCACAGGAATAACCTGAAAGGAAATTTATTGTATAGGGAAAGATTTTTATTTCATTTCAAAGTCCATTTGGCTGGTTTTTCTCTACGATAAAAAAATACACAAAAAATTCATTTATTATCTAAGTCACGTCTCCGTAAAGATAAGTAGCGAAAAAATGAATCTATCTTAGAAAACGGGATCGTAAATTCTAAAGAAAATATTTACGGGTATTTCGAGTTAAAAAATAACGCCCAGGTAATAAAAATTGTATCTGGTAAATTCAAAAAAACTTGTTAGTTGATGCTGGATTCAGAAAATACAGACATCGGATTTCTTTTCCTTTGAAAACTCGATTTCAAAGATTTGTTTGGATTTTGGTGTTCCTGATGTGATACATAGAACCGGTTCGAATGGTTCAGCATTCGTTCGAGCAACTTTGAAAAATTCATATTGCTAACAAATTCAAATAGAAGTACAAACACAAACACAAATACAAATAGAAATACAAATACAAATACAAATACAAATAAAAATACAAATACAAATACCAATACCAATATCAATACCAATACCAATACCAATACCAATACCAATACCAATACCAATACCAATACCAATACCAATACCAATACCAATACCAATACCAATACCAATACCAATACCAATACCAATACCAATACCAATACCAATACCAATACCAATACCAATACCAATACCAATACCAATACCAATACCAATACCAATACCAATACCAATACCAATACCAATACCAATACCAATACCAATACCAATACCAATACCAATACCAATACCAATACCAATACCAATACCAATACCAATACCAATACCAATACCAATACCAATACCAATACCAATACCAATACCAATACCAATACCAATACCAATACCAATACCAATACCAATACCAATACCAATACCAATACCAATACCAATACCAATACCAATACCAATACCAATACCGATACCAATACCAATACCAATACCAATACCAATACCAATACCAATACCAATACCAATACCAATACCAATACAAATACAAATACAAATACAAATACAAATACAAATACAAATACAAATACAAATACAAATACAAATACAAAAACAAATACAAATACAAATACAAATACAAATACAAATACAAATACAAATACAAATACAAATACAAATACAAATACAAATACAAATACAAACACAAATACAAATACAAATACAAATACAAATACAAATACAAACAGCTGGTGAATCCTGTCGGCTACAAAAAATTGATCATATGGTTATCATCATCTGATTAAAAATTGCTGTCTAGATTCTAACATTATTTAATTCAAACTTATTTTCTTAACTAATACACAGCACGAATCTTATCCATAGAAAATATTTTCAAATCCACCGTTTTCCTAACGTTTGTTCACACTATTTAGTTGTTTCGTTACAAAAATCCATTCACAATTTTTATTTTTAACAAAAAAATAAATAGAACTTTAAAATAGCAACAAAATAATACGAAAAAACGTTCATAAAAATAAAGCTACACAAGAAACTAATTTTCAAGTTTCAAGTTGAGGTTGTTTTCTGTGTAGGAAAAATAGGAAAAAAATAGAAAATATATGTACTTATATAAAGAACACTATGGGAAAATAGGAAAAACAAGTATTAAAACCGGATGTAACGCATAAGTCTGGCTTTTCTTATATTTTGTTTTCTAGTTTTGCGATTCGTGTTTTTTGTTTTCAATTTTTTTTTACTTTATTTATTTCATAAACAAATAAAGTTGTATTGTTAATGTTTGGAATTTTTTTTAAAGGATTTAACTATAACAAACTGGATAAGAATCTAGAATTAAGATCTATCTTTTGATGTGTGTCAAACTCTTCTAATGACAAGGGTAAGCTAAGGGGAATTTAGAGGTTGAATTTTACAAGCTGGAAGCTGAAAGTTGGAGCTTGGAAGTTGAAGGCTTATGTTTGGAGGATGAAGATTAGAAGTTGGAGATTGAAGTCATAAGGTTGGAGGGAGTTGTAGGTTGAGATCGCGGTTGGAGGTTGGAGGTTGGAAGTTGGATGTTGGAGGTTGGAGGTTGGATGTTGGAGGTTGGAGGTTGGAGGTTGGAGGTTGGAGGTTGGAGGTTGGAGGTTGGAGGTTGGAGGTTGGAGGTTGGAGGTTGGAGGTTGGAGGTTGGAGGTTGGAGGTTGGAGGTTGGAGGTTGGAGGTTGGAGGTTGGAGGTTGGAGGTTGGAGGTTGGAGGTTGGAGGTTGGAGGTTGGAGGTTGGAGGTTGGAGGTTGGAGGTTGGAGGTTGGAGGTTGGAGGTTGGAGGTTGGAGGTTGGGGGTTGGAGGTTGGAGGTTGGAGGTTGGAGGTTGGAGGTTGGAGGTTGGAGGTTGGAGGTTGGAGGTTCGAGGTTGGAGGTTGGAGGTTGGAGGTTGGAGGTTGGAGGTTGGAGGTTGGATGTTGGAGGTTGGAGGTTGGAGGTTGGAGGTTGGAGGTTGGAGGTTGGAGGTTGGAGGTTGGAGGTTGGAGGTTGGAGGTTGGAGGTTGGAGGTTGGAGGTTGGAAGTTGGAGGTTGGAGGTTGGAGGTTGGAGGTTGGAGGTTGGAGGTTGGAGGTTGGAGGTTGGAGGTTGGAGGTGGGAGGTTGGAGGATGGAGGTTGGAGGTTGGAGGTTGGAGGTTGGAGGTTGGAGGTTGGAGGTTGGAGGTTGGTGGTTGGAGGTTGGAGGTTAAAGGTTTGAGGTTGGAGGTTGGAGGTTGGAGGTTGGAGGTTGGAGGTTGGAGGTTGGAGGTTGGAGGTTGGAGGTTGGAGGTTGGAGGTTGGAGGTTGGAGGTTGGAGGTTGGAGGTTGGAGGTTGGAGGTTGGAGGTTGGAGGTTGGAGGTTGGAGGTTGGAGGTTGGAGGTTGGAGGTTGGAGGTTGGAGGTTGGAGGTTGGAGGTTGGAGGTTGGAGGTTGGAGGTTGGAGGTTCGAGGTTGGAGGTTGGAGGTTGGAGGTTGGAGGTTGGAGGTTGGAGGTTGGAGGTTAGAGGTTGGAGGTTGGATGTTGGAGGTTTGAGGTTGGAGGTTGGAGGTTGGAGGTTGGAGGTTGGAGGTTGGAGGTTGGAGGTTGGAGGTTGGAGGTTGGAGGTTGGAGGTTGGAGGTTGGAGGTTGGAGGTTGGAGGTTGGAGGTTGGAGGTTGGAGGTTCGAGGTTGGAGGTTGGAGGTTGGAGGTTGGAGGATGGAGGTTGGAGGTTGGAGGTTGGAGGTTGGAGGTTGGAGGTTGGTGGTTGGAGGTTGGAGGTTGGAGGTTGGAGGTTGGAGGTTGGAGGTTGGAGGTTGAAGGTTGGAGGTTGGAGGTTGGAGGTTGGAGGTTGGAGGTTGGAGGTTGGAGGTTGGAGGTTAGAAGTTGGAGGTTGAAGGTTGGAGGTTGGAGGTTGGAGGTTGGAGGTTGGAAGTTGGAGATTGGAGATTGGAGATTGGAGGTTGGAGGTTGGATGTAAGAGGTTGGAGGTTGGAGGTTGGAGGTTGGAGATTGGAGGTTGGAGGTTGGAGGTTGGAGGTTGGAGGTTGGAGGTTGGAGGTTGGAGGTTGGAGGTTGGAGGTTGGAGGTTGGAGGTTGGAGGTTGGAGGTTGGAGGTTGGAGGTTGGAGGTTGGAGGTTGGAGGTTGGAGGTTGGAGGTTGGAGGTTGGAGGTTGGAGGTTGGAGGTTGGAGGTTGGAGGTTGGAGGTTGGAGGTTGGAGGTTGGAGGTTGAAGGTTGGAGGTTGGAGGTAGGAGGTTGGAGGTTGGAGGTAGCAGGTTGGAGGTTGGAGGTTGGAGCTTGGAGGTTGGAGGTTGGAGGTTGGAGGTTGGAGGTTGGAGGTTGGAGCTTGGAGCTTGGAGGTTGGAGGTTGGAGGTTGGAGGTTGGAGGTTGGAGGTTGGAGGTTGGAGGTTGGAGGTTGGAGGTTGGAGGTTGGAGGTTGGAGGTTGGAGGTTGGAGGTTGTAGGTTGGAGGTTGGAGGTTGGAGGTTGGAGGTTGGAGGTTGGAGGTTGGAGGTTGGAGGTTGGAGGTTGGAGGTTGGAGGTTTGAGGTTGGAGGTTGGAGGTAGGAAGTTGGAGGTAGGAGGTTGGAGGTTAGAGGTTGGAGGTTGAAGGTTGGAGGTTGGAGGTTGGAGGTTGGAGGTTGGAGGTTGGAGGTTGGAGGTTGGAGGTTGGAGGTTGGAGGTTGGAGGTTGGAGGTTGGAGGTTGGAGGTTGGAGGTTGGAGGTTGGAGGTTGGAGGTTGGAGGTTGGAGGTTGGAGGTTGGAGGTTGGAGGTTGGAGGTTGGAGGTTGGAGGTTGGAGGTTGGAGGTTGGAGGTTGGAGGTTGGAGGTTGGAGGTTGGAGGTTGGAGGTTGGAGGTTGGAGGTTGGAGGTTGGAGGTTGAAGGTTGGAGGTTGGAGGTTGGAGGTTGGAGGCTGGAGGTTGGAGGTTGGAGGTTGGTGGTTGGATGTTAGAGGTTTAAGGCTGGAGGTTGGGGGTTGGCGGTTGGATAATTGAAATTGAAGGTTGGAGGTTGGCGATTGGAGTTTTGAAGTTAAGGTTGGAAGTTGGAAACTGGAAGTTTGAGGTTGAAGATTGGAAATTAATGTTTGGAATTTAAAGGAGGTTGGAGGGGAAAAGAAGTATTGGAGGTGGATGAAGAAAGTATTGTAATTTTTTATGATGTCATATTTTAGAATAAATATTGAGAATGAAAGTTTTTTGTGCAATTTGAAATGAAATGTTTTCTTTTCTTTATGCATATTTTTTTATTCGAATGGTTCGATAACGCGATAAAAAATAATTCCTCGATTAATGTTGTAACTTCCTGGTGCAAATCTTACTGTCCTTCTTTGCCACGTAGTTTATGTGATAATTCGGCTTGGATTGAATCAGTTGCGAGGAACGCTGACTTAATTCGATCTATGGTAACCGTTTCTAAATTTCCGTTCATATCGATTACTAATTCATTCCATAATCAACTTATAACTTTGAATTGTCTTTCGTAGGATGGAGATAAGCTCTGTCTCACCTTGTAAAATCTAACAAACACATTTTCGCAAATGTCGAAAGAAGATGGAACGAATACTGATGGATGATTTTAAAACCACGTTTTCGTCGGACGGATATTTTGAAAACAGTTGCGTAATTTTTTTCACGGAATCGGATTGCCTAGTACTTGTATTTTTGGTATCGAAAAGCAAATCGCAAGGAATACAGAAAGTCTGTCCATAAAACAGCTCTGAAGAAGAACATTTTAGATAATCTCTGAGTGCAACCCGAATCCCAAGGAAAGTTATTGGAAGTTTACGCTGTGAAATCTTTCGCAAATCCTATCCCATTTCGGGTTATAACTCTTCGTTTGATATCGATGCACTCCAAGCAGTTGCGTTAGTTCGTGAAAAAGTGTTGACTCAAACTGGGTTCCACGGTCTGTCGTAATTCGTTTCGGTACACCGTTCTTGCGGATCGAATTTTCTAGGTTGTCGATGTCATGTTCTTTAGTGGGGCGCCTCTGGCCATCTGTTATACCTTTAAACAAGGGTTAATAAATACGAATAACCTTTAAATGGCGGAAGTGGTTCAACAATGTCCATATGTTCGTGCTCAAATCGTTGGTGCACTTTAGATTTAGGCATTTTTGTGGCCATAAACTGACATCCTTGTTTATGTCAGGCCAAAAGTATTTAGATGTTAATAATTCGTCAGTGCTTCTTATTCTAGAATGAGAGAACATATGCACCGAACACAGCCGTACGAAGAGTTGGTGTGATGTATGGACGACATTTTTGCGGGAATATCGATTAATTGTAAGTTAAAACTGGTATCGGTTTTCACGATCAGTTTAATTAGTTCATTATGGATTGTTTGTAATTTCAGCAGCTGTTCCAGGGAAAACTTAATTTTGTTGTGCTTTCATGTTCTGTATATCGGTTGTGAATTGCGCAATAAAGCTGTGTTGTTGGGATTGCCTTGGGCTTCTTTAAATTTTCGAGCCGAATGTGTTCACAAACGACTTATGATTAGTGAAAACTGTAAGGTTTCTGCTTTTAACGAGATATCTGAAGTGTTTAATCGCCAAAAATATTGCCAGAAGTTCGTGAGCGAAAGCGGCATATTGTTTCTCTACGTTCGAATTTCCATTGTTTATTTGCTACTGTAAGACGGCACAAACCGATACACATTAAGTTTTGGCTGTTATATTGAATTCAGTATCTTCGGAGGAAAGAAGAAGCATAGTGACATCCTAAAGAACCTTAGACTTTCTTGAACATTTCTTGACAGGCAGTAGTCTATGAAAATTCGCTAGTTTTTTCTTTTTCCCTTCTTGGTAACGACACTAAATGTTCGTGTACTGGTGCAAGGTACTCAGCTAGATGAGGAACGAATGTGTGGTAATAATTTGCCATATCAAGAAATCGTGGTTGCTTTATGCTTGTCGGTGCTGGGAAGTCTTCTATTATTTTTACTGTCTCCTAGGAAGGAGAGATACCATTTTGTGCGACATCATAACTCAAAAAATTTAACTTTTGCACGCCGACTTCACACTTTTCCGGGCTAACGGTCATTTTAAACTCTCCCAATTGTTTAAATACAATTTGAAGAGGCTCTTTTTGTTCTTCTGGACTTTTACTTGAGATCAAAAGATTATCGACGTATACGAAACATAATGTCCAATTCGTGACTTAGCTTATGCACAAATCTTTGGAATGACTGCGCGGCGTTACGTAATCCAAACGCCATTCGTACGCATTCGTGTAAGCCAAACGGGGTAGCTATCGCAGCCTTATGTTTATTTTCTTCCGCAATTGAAATAAGATGATACGCCCGAACTAGGTGAATATTTAAAAATATGGTACACGCATGTAAAAAACCTAGAGAAATTCTGAATATAGGGTATCGGATAACGCGAGTATGATATGACCGAAATGTCAACACCAGTATCAATCAAGCAAGTTATTATTTGAATAAGTTTAATATTTGAATCGAAAATAATTAAGCGGCGTGAACTTTGAATCCTGCTGTTTGCCGTGAACTCAGCATATTCTACGCGTTTTTTAATCGATTATCATGCTTCTTTGACTTATGATGGTACGGTTCTCGGCATGTTCGTGCTCGTTCACCAAAACGAAAATGGTAGCAGCAAATTGGGTGTTCTCGTGATTGGCTGCGTCAGTTAAAACTTCGGTACCTAGAATTTTCGTATGGTGCTCGAGAACTAGCGAAAGCCTTAGCTTCATTCAATTTGTTTTAATTTCACGAAATTGAGTAGCCATTTTCGATATAGCAAATAATAAGTTTCTGATTTGTTAGTCATTGGACTGCATAGTAACGTTGAGTTGGGACAAAATTATGTGTAAGCCCAGCAATTTTTAACGGGTTCAGTGCTTCTAATATATAATCCACTATTCCCGTTAATTCAAACGTTTTGGTTTTTACTATCGAGAGCAAAGCAACGTTAATGTGGTTCGGAAGTCTACGCATCCATACCTTCTGCAAAAGTGATTTCGAAAAAAGGTTCTGAAGAACTCGCTAGTAGTTTTAAAGGTAGAATTGCGATGGTTTCTGATTGCTTATTTGGGAATTTAATACATAGTAGCGTTTCCAATAATCTTTCTTTACTAAGCGAATAACACTGGATGAGCGATTTTTTATTATTGCGTAAAAATGAGAGGTAGGTGGTTTTTGCATTATATCGAGTGCATTGAGGGTAATATATCGTCACAACAACACATTAAAATCTTTTTAGAACAAAGTCCTACAATAACATTTGTTCTATGGTTTTGATGAACTATGTCACGTTAAATCGTAGGCCAAAAGTAGCTTCTACAGTACGAAGGATTGTCTCACTTATAGCTCGAAATTCGAAAATGAACAAACAATTTACAAACCAACAAAAACTAATCTCTCCATGCGTTCAATAAAAATATTGTGTACAAAATGTAAATATTGTGTAACAAAAGTTCTAATGAGCATCTATAGCATGTCCTTGGCATTTAGTTTTTTTCAAAAACTTTTTGGTTGCAAAAACCATAAAAATAGCAACACCCAAATGTTTAAGTTATTCTAAAAATAGTTATTTCGATAACACTAAGTCTATTCAAAAACTAAATGTAGCCAAAAGAACTAAGAAACTGATTTGACAATGTTCCCTTATTTAAAAAACAAAATGTTTATAACTACCTTCTATGAAACAACACAGCACGACAAGTTCTTCCGTATTTTTTGCATCATAAAAAAAATTTTGTACCCTGCTCAAAAAAAATAAATAAAAAGTTCAATTTAGTTTCCCTTATAAAGGGTAAAAGATCAAATAAATAGAAAAAAAAACTTTAAGTAAATTGATTTTTAAGTAACAGACATATGAGTATAAGGAAAAGCAATTTTATAAAGATCCGAAGGAAACAGATTGAATTATTATTATTGATGCAATTACGGATATTATTATTGGCTTACAATTTATTACAAAAACTAAGCAACGTATAGTAACTTTAGTTCCTTACAAAAGCCCAAGATGTCGATTCATAAATAATAATGTCGATTCATAATAAGTTCAAGTATAAACGAATGTTTAATTAGATATAAAATTTCTTCAGAAACGTTTTTTTTCTTTTTGTCAAGAACTTTGCTTTCCGAGAAATATGCAACCTCCGCAAGACTTCAAAATAACAAAAAAAAATTACTTCAAAGCAAACCAATAATAATTTCCTTTCAAATTTTCCTTCTTAAACGAAAAAAAAAATTATTTCCGTAAAAATGAATAAATTCGAGTACGATTTATTTCCAAGATTTTCATAATAAAAAAAAACTGTGATAAAGTTAATCAAATAAATCAAATCAAAGAATAAGAAAAAAATCAATCTGCTTCTTTTGCCTTTTTGATTTTGATCAGAAATAAAATTATTAATTTTATTTTATCGGGAAATCATTTGATGGTTCATAAAATTCAACAACAAAAAAAAGTACACGACAATGCGGAGGAAAATTTAAAATCATTCAAGATGGAAATGGGGAAATTGCTAAATAGAGATAATTAGAGATAAGTCGATGAGGGAGAGCTTTGGAAAAGAAGAAGAAGATAAGAGAGCAGGTAATTTTTCTTTGTAATAACTTCCGTTCGGTGTTTTCAAGACGACTTGCCGATTTAAATGCGAGTGTAACAGCTACCAAGTTAATTGAAACTGTTTGTGTAACTTATTGATGAACTTAAAAATCGGAGCAGCAAACTACAAAAATTATCTGTGATAAGCAAACCAAGAGATGAGATTTTCTATAATACTAATTTTTTGCGAAAATTTATGCCACTTGATGGCAAGTTAATGCCACTTGTTTCAGGAATTTATTTGGGTTAAAAAACTTTTTCTAAGCGTTAACTTTTTTCAAAACACACAAAATATAATTACTTGACATGTAATGAACACTGTGCATTCCTGATAGTTAAATCATTATCAGGAACATTAGAGGAATCGCGTGCCTTGAGATTTAAATATCTGACTAGCTTCAGTCTGTGAGTTTGATTATGCATTTCTGCATACCATGCCAATGCTTAATTGCACGTTTCACAAGAAGATGGATTCAAATGAATAAAGAATAATGACCCTGACGATGCCAAAAGTAGAATGAATCAAGACCATCACCCTTCAACTATGATTATTGTATTAAAAAATTAAAATGTTTCACTCAACCCATCAGTAATTTAGTCAATCATAATGACTAAAATATAAATAAACATAATCTAACACGCAATCGTTGCGCCAATGCTCTCGGCGATTGTTAAATAGGCATAATAATACAACTTAATAATCAAACGTGGCGCCAACGGTCCCACCGATTGTTGAACAATAATGAAATCAAAAAATTGTTGCACTTAAACTGATTTTTAAATGATGTAGTCATTATAACTATTTTTGCATCAACAATATTTAATAATTGAAAATATTATCTATATACAATATTTGTTGCAATATTTTACTGTTTTATATGTTATGTTGATTTTTTTCTCATCATACCAAATTAATCCATCGATCACATAAAATTCTTCATTAAAGCAGTATCATTTCATTTTCAATTTTATGTCACTCAATAAAGTAATTAAACGTCAAAAAATGAATGAAATTAATAACCAGAAGAGAAGAAATCAACAAATTAATATCAAAATACTAATTTGTTTAAAAATATTATAGTAATCCATACAGCTTACCGATTATAGCGTAATAATCGGAAGCTTAAGTGTCTTTAAACAAATAACAATAATCAAATTAATAAAAATGATTTCACTAAATTTAATTCACAAATTGTGCTTAGAAAAAGTTGCCGTTGAGTAGAATCTATTTCGTTTTAATTTTATCAAATTTGTATTTCCGATTTTACTTACTTGCTTCCATAACCACACGCAAAATACAATCGACCGGCCTGCATATGACAAAGACAATGGTTGCTAAGCTACGGTTTTCAATTTTTACTTCTCAATCCTTTTTCTTTTAATTTAAATTATACATATTTCTTTTAATAATCTCTAAGCATTTTAATATTTTTACGAACTGTCACCATATATAACCTCGTTCAAGAAAATACCTATCGGTTAAATCTCAACAAAAGACAACAAAAAAAAAATTAAAGAAAAAAGAACCACTGAATTTTTTATTTCGCATGAATATAACGAATGCTAAGAATCATATCGACTGCGTAGAATCGGTAAATACTCTTTAATCGCTGATGAAATTAATTCAGGCACAACTGCTTTGTAACAGACACCACATTCATATTTTACGTTAAAAATTTATCATACTTCCTGTGTCTATGAATTTGTTAAAAAAATTTCTGACAATCAAGCTCATAACGTAGAGGGTGGGAGGGAAACTAAAAATTGCCCTTTCTGACCTTTATTCGAAAACTGTGAACTGCAAAATTCGAACCATCTGGACGTTTGTAAAATTTGTAGCAATCCATTTTTATAGAATATCATTCGGATTTTGTGATTTTATTTGCTTCAGTATTACTTCATATTGTATTGTTTAACAACCATAAAGGCAGCAGTAAAATAATAGCTATTTACGATGCAAGTGTGAAAAATTCTTGTTTAAAACACGCAGTTTAAAGTTAGTATAAAGAGGCGTAGCTGAGGTATAGTATGAGCGGTATAAGCCAAAAAAGTCGAAAGAATTGACAAGGCAGGAATTTTGAATTTTCTTAGTTAAAGCTAATGTCAAAATTTGGCATAACGGTACTCGTTTCAAAACCAATTATTATTTTCAGGACTTTATTAGAGAAAATAATTTTAAAAAAAACTGTAAAAGTAACCAGATTCCCTACAATACGAATCCCGGTTCGGAAATTCTCTCGATTTCCCATAATGCCTCTATTTAACAGGGACATTATCAGCAACATCGCTGACATGTCCAACCAAAGACGTTTTTTCCGAGACCGGAGATTCCATCGAACGGCAAATATACTTGATCTTCTCAGATTCCTGAAGCTGGTCAGTCGTGACATCATGTATTTGAATGTTCTCAGACTCCATTCGTGTCAACTCACTGACAAATGAAGAAATAATACCACAATCCTCCTACAAATCGATCCCTAGATAGAACTCTTCACGCAACCCACGAACAATATGGAATCGCGTTGGTTTAGTGAAGCCATTCAGAATGGTAGGTTCATTGATATATTCTTAAATTCTAATAATTGTTCCATCCGCCGTGCGGATGCATTATGTAAATTTACTAGGAATTTTTTCGCAAAACACTAATCGTGGCTCCACTATCTCAAAATCCTAAAATCTTTTTATTAAAAAGTTTTAATGATAAATGCGGCCGAGGATCCTTAATAACCCAATCTGACACAATCGATGAATTACGCTATCGCAATCACTTTGAGCATTCTCCAATAATGACAACAACGTTGAAGGCGCCAAAAATAATTTTTATGAAATTGAAGCAATTTGCTAGAAACTGCATTCATTTCTTCTTCCGTTGTGGTCTGATTCGACCTGAGTAGCCACGTTTTTCATCAGAGTCCTAGGGGCTGTTGTACATTGACCCGGAGGTACTGTTACCGATAATCGTACTCCAGGTTTGTAGTTTAAACCCAAATAAGATTTGCTATTGCAGACAATCCAACAAGTTCGCGACATATAACACAGGTGAGTAATGAGTTGACCAGTAAATGCAATTTAGGCAAATTCGTAGAGGCAATTTCGATCATTTCAATTTCGGGAAAGGGGCTAATCAACGGTTTAAAGATAAAACTTATGCAAGGTATTTATAGACGTTTTCTTTAACATTTTGTTTACGACAAAACACGCATGAGAGATTTGTCATCTGTGAGTAAACCAAAGATCCTCAGAAGTCCCTCTCTTATCACAAGCTAAATTGTTAAAAGATAGAGAGATATCGGGGGACTATTGATCTAAGGTCGTCCCAGTTAACCTGGTCTTTTCTTTCAGCAAGCTTCGCTCGATTTATTAACTCATGTACAGCCGGTGAATGACTTCCGTTTAGAGAGAAACCCAATTTGAGTCGTGACGACTCAAATTGTTTCTTCGTTCCTCTCGGTTACCTCTAAACGGCAATGCTGGTGCAGCGCTATGATGATCCTGTTGAAAATATAAGGAGAAGAAGCCAAGGGTGGATTTAAAAACAAATTCCAGCTCTTAGAGCTGGATCCAATGTTACAAGGGCAAAAAGCTCCCACCTTGGAGTCGGCTGTAGAAACTGCGGCATTCTCAATGACTCATCTCTATGCCGAGGTTATACTATATGACCCAACACCCACTTTGCTCCATCAGTCTCTGCATGGTTATTGGTGTTGAATTGTTGTTTGGATGAAAATATGGTGGACCTATGGGACCAAATACTTGGCTTACTCTGGATATCTTGTTGTTGTAGCAGCAAATAATTTAAGAACCACCGTGCGGAATGTTACTGATTGGATGCGAATCCGCGTCCCTCGCGTAAGTCTTTCTGTGCTTCCAACCTATCCACTCACGCTCTATTTAATGTCGTATCCGATTCATGAAGCCCGTTAAGTGTCCAACTTACACCGGATGACGTAAAAACCGTACTTCCCTCGCAATTCTTATTCTTTCCATCGTTAGAACTTCCGACTCAACCAACAAGTCTTTTGTATGTGAATGCAGTATTGGAGACGCAGGATTTGCTGTATACTTCCACAGCTCCTCCACATATTTCTTCCATTTCCTCTAAGGAAAAACTCGATAGCCAATTCAGCGTCCTCCAATCGGTTCGAATTTCGGCCGAACAACCAAATTCTACTGACCCAGCTATGGTTCTCTTTTTAAAAGTAAACTAACAACTGAAATATAATGTCATTCCTGGAGAGCGATCCCAAGCGGCAGACTCTAAGTCTCTAAGTCTCGATACTTAAGCTTCTTCTCCCCCAAAAACTTCCTCAGAGAAGAGAGGACGCAATTGGTCGGTCCATCGCATATTTCTAATTGACATAGGTAACCTTCTGTAATGTTAAGGGGTTAAGCCTCATGGATAGCTTACTAGGCCTATCATTTAAAGAAAGTTATTAAAAAATTCAACAAAAAATAAAACAATTTAAACACTCTCTTCTGGAAGATGTATGGCTGAGGCAGCCACTCTTCCCTCAACTCTTCGCCTCAGCCTCTGCCATTCGTCTCTCTTTTTTGATTTGAATTAATTTTTGCCCAGCTTCATCTGGCTCTTTTTAACCTTCTGCGTATCACGGGCTCAGGTAATGGAACCGGCTGTTCCACTTCCTTGACCGCAACGGCTAGTGAGTCCAAAAGATCGACTACTTTTGGGTTTTGTGGCTTCCTCCTACATCTCCTCTGTTGCTGCATAAACTTTTTTATTGGTAAAAGTAAGTTGTTTTGAAAATATTATAGAGCAAGAGCCCGCGACGGCCAGACCTTCGTTATTTTATAAAAGCTGAAAGTTTTTCTGCGCATACCCCCTACTCAGGTAGGAACGGTTAGCGACATATGAAGTTTGGATCATGGTGGCTTTGGCAGGGATCAGGTTACAAAGGGGCCTCCAAAGTTTCGTGAAAGTATAAAAGGTAATTTTTTTATAAATGCCAGACACCCATAAACTTCAACAAATTGATAGAGCCCGGCCGTCGTGGGCTCTTAGTCTATTATATATTAAGACGATTTTTGCGATTTCTTTGATATTTAGGTTGCGCTTATTGTTGGAATTACTGGCATTACTGGAACTTGTAGGAGAGAGGAGCTGTGTCATATGTTAGTTGATGATATGATAGATCAAGGATCAGAATACCAAATAAAATTCCCATAGTCAAAAACAAAAATTTCACGAGAATTTACCATTACGTCAGAAAACATTGTCAGAATAAATTTGGTTGAAACAATCAGGACATTTTCTTTCTTTCCTCTCGTTCTTTTTCTAAAACCATAGCTTCCTGTCTTGGATTGTCAGGTGCGTCTGCCTGTACAAGCCACTTCTTTGAACGATTGTCAACAACCATATTGACTGATTCAGGTGTAAGCATTTCGACACTGAAGCGACACGGAGGCCGGAAATTAGTCACCGTGGCTGAAGGATATGTGGAAAGCTCTATGCAACAGAAAAGCAAATCGCAGTCATCATACGAGTTGAAAGCTCTGTCATTGCACCAGTTTATGCACATTTTGTGCACATTTTTTATTTAACTACTTTTTAAGTTTTTCTTTAAATATTCTAGTGTATATTTTAAAATAAGTTGAAGTACTTGCGTGCTAATGTCATACCTATTTGTTTTAATTTAATATTTTTAAATCATGTAAACATGTTTACAAAATGTGCATAGAACTTTCAGGCATGAATACATTAATATTTTATAAATGATTTTTATGTCTAGGATTTTCTAATATGTTATGAATCTTTCCCAGGCGAATATTTTTGGTAAAGTCATTTCGACAAATGAAGATTGTGGTCGTTTTTTGAAGTTGTAAAATGAAAAAAAATATTTGTGTGATTGAATTTCTAAATAAGGCTTTCATTTTTTTGCCATTTGTTTTACGATACACTTGAAATGAAAAAAAATTACATATCAAATAATTTAAATATTTGGCTTATATATAACATATAATATTCATTTTCCATAATTTTCAAGATAACATAAAAAATAAATTTAAATATAAGTAAACTGATATCAAAAAAGTACAAAACAAAATGTTAAATAAATATATAATACTTTTTTAAATCACTGAAATTAATTATACAAAGTGTCCGTTTGTTTTTTTGAATGTTCTTATAAACCTTCACAAAAAAAATTCTTTCGTACATAATTTTGGATGAAAATAAAATAAAAGCCATCAATTTTTTATTCTGAAAATCATATTATCTCATAAAAAGTTAACCAGTTATTTTAGACAATGTTAAACTACTTTTTCACTTTTCATTTTTTTTTATTCTTGGTTTATTATTCTTATCATTAAATAAATTTCGTTTTTAAGGTTCCGTACTTTAAAAAATTAGAAACGCTACCCTATTGGTGAGACTTCGGTGTCCTTCCAAATTTCTACCTAATCGATAAGTGCTATCAAGTTGAAATTTTCAACAGTTTTTAAATGTTTTCCCACGCCTACTGAGAACAAAAAAATTCAAAAATTCAAAAATTTTCTGAACATATATGCGATAGTAAAACAAAAGTTTTTTGTAAGGAATCGAGTTTGGTTTAAGAAAATCGAAAAAGATCAAAATATTTTAAAAAAAATTTTTACTGATTTTTCGACTGCTTAGTTTTTTAGAAATTGCCAAAAACGAGGATTTTTTTCCTGTCCCCGCCCCCCCCCCCCTTAACTTCGAACAATACACAAGAAAAAATTTGAAAAAATGGTTATGGGCAATGTTGAAAAGATTTAATGAAAACTATAGCGGTCAGCTCATCTTTTCAAATGTTATTTTGAGGGATTTGAGAGTGGAAATTTTGAAAAAAATTGTCATATGAAAGGTTAACTTTTTTTTATTCTAAAACAATTTTTTTTGTAATTTTCAAAAAAGCAGTTTTTGAGTTATATTCAAAAATAAGAAAAAAAATTCCTGTTCACCCCCTCTTAACTTCGAACATTACAAAAGAAAAAAATTACGGTTTTGGCAATGTTGTAAAGATTGAATGAAAACTATAGCGGTCAGCTCATCATCTCAAATGTTATTTTGAGGGGGTTGAGGGTGGAAATTTTGAAAACAAATTATTTTTGACCTTGTCGAGTGGGGTGTCATATGAAAGGTTAATGTTTTTTGAGTCTAAATCAATTTTTTTGGTTGTTTGCGAAAACATCGTTTTTGATTCATTTGATTAAAATTCTAAAATTGTGTTTTTGTGAAGGACTATTCACGTAAAATAATCGTAGAAGATGATAAATTTTGCTACGTTGTAGGAAATGTGTATTAAAATATTGAGTCAACTATAATATAGAAATGAACAAACAAGATCAGATTAAATAAAACAAGTTTAAAAAGTCAGATGAACTCAACTTCAGGCGAAAGGCGTTAGGTTGAAAAATTATGCGATAACATACCTGTTTGCTATTCGATAGATTATCATTTAATATGGTTGCATTGCAAATGTTCTCTGTAAGGTTGATCACTAATTACAAACATTTTTGAAATTGTTGAACTCGACCAGAAAATTGGTTGAAGCATAAAATTGTTACAGTCAAGTAAGTCGAGGTGGGATCTGTTCTTTTCGTAAGGTCTAATACAGTACCACTAGTGCAGAAAAATAGTAGCAACCATCACTTCGATTTTGGCTCTGCTGGCAGTTATTGTGAATATTCAACTAGCTGAAGTTCAAATTCAGTTGGGACACCGATCTCCCCAATGCTCAGTAGACAAATCGACTGTGTTAACAATGCACTCGTTGGTAATAATTTGACGACACTTTTTCCTCCAACTATTGTGATAGGTAACTTTAATGTTTCAATAAAAATTTTGAGGTTTCAATAAAAATCCTCAAAACTGGCGCTCAAACTATTTTCTATAAAAAATTTTTCAAAGAAAATTTCATGATCCAACAACAGTTGAAGCTACAACATTTGATAATATATTTTCCAATATAAATAATTTATAAACTGTCGTTATTGAAGCTTTTATAGGGGTTTTGGTTACAATAGTTTTACCACTATTAATAAATTTACAAAACTTTAATTATAATTCAATTTGTTTATTACAATATAATTTAAATATTGTTATTTATTATTTTAACAAATTCATTAGCCAAAAGCTTACACAAGACTAATAATATTAAAAAATCTTAATTTCTACAATTAATCATATATTATAAAATGAGAGTAAATTTCTCTTCTTGTTTTTATCTCAATAATATTAACATGAATATATTAATTGATAATAATATAATATTATGTTGTAACGTAATATCGTATCGAACAATATACATTATACTTTCTTTAGCCACCATAAACATCTTTGGGTAACATTCAACCCAACGTGAAACTATGCTAACAAAAACTGTTGTTTTCTCAAATATTATATACTCGAAACCCTCAGCGAGCGAATTATATTCGTACTTGCCTGACTTTTTTTATTATTCGTGAAACTTGCGACTAAAGTTTGTGTGCACATATGTGCTTATGGGTTTTATCACATCTGCCGGTATGGTGCACATAATGTGCATGACATGTGTTATGCACAATTTTGTGCACGGATATTTTGTAGCATGCACAATTAATGCACATTACAAGGACTTTTTTCAAAGTAGTTTTACGGGTAGATGAAAAATCTATTTTCATGCAAAAATTGGTTTCTTTCCACTAGTGTAAAATCATTTTCGCTACATAACAAATTGCAACTACAATGGTATTTTCTTGTAATTATTCAAAATTTTTAAAACAAAGCAACCATGGAAAAATAGAAAATCGATTTTGCATTTAATAATTTACAATAAATTTCGTAAATATATTACGCGAGATGAAAGCAGTTTACATTTGTAAACTTTCTACTCGACGCTGACACGTTTCGTGTACAATTTTTCACTCACAAAAAATCAGTATTTTGATCTCTTGTAGCAAAATATACCATTTTCTTCTTTTTATTTTGTCTGTTGCAAAAACTTTTACCTAATAAAGTTAAATTCGTTAATCTTTTTCGTGGTTCTGTTTTGTTTTTTTTTTAATAAAATGTGCTGTGTAGCATGGAATCACAATATGTGTCACAACAACACATAAAAACCAAAAAAAAACTTGTCACTTTTTCGCACTATAGTGTGATAAAGTGACTTTATCGCACTCCAAATTAAACTTTTTCACACCAAAATAACAACTGCAAACATTGAGTTTGCACACAATCGTAGAAAAATTAATTTTATTGATTTAAAATGAAGAGATCAATTTTTTTATTTTTGATCTACGGGTGGGACAACCCCGAGTACTCTAGTCCCTGCTTTTGACATAAAAGCTAACTTGAGATATCACATACCACTGGCAATAGCAATGAGATATCAGTAGCCAAGGTGATATTTTAGGGTGCTGGCAGATGCACTCTATTCAGTCAACGGTATCACCTTCAATCTAAGCCCTTGGTTCTCAAACTTTTTGAAGTCGGGGAACATTAAACTCTGATATATTTTTAGGCGGAACATCTACAATACAGCATACACTTTACAACAGGGGGCGAGGGTGGCTAACATTTTTGAAACCAAAAGTGCAATAAAAAACAGAATAATGTTTGCCAAAACACTCTATTATTTACTACGTTTCGTTTTCATGCTTAGCTCAAAACGATTTAAAAACCAAATTCGAATTGAATTCACCATGAAAACATCAACAATTACAGTTTGGAATACTATTTATTTTTAAATACGATCTCGATTTTTTTTGGGATCGTATCGATATCCAAATATTCGAAAATACATGAAAACGGAAAACTGGATCGTGTCATGCGCAGCAAAATGTTTATGTTTGTTTTTAATTACAAAACAACTAATTTCACATTGATTTATAAAATGTTTACATCATTAACTTTATTTATAAGAAAAATACAATATCAAGCATAAAAAAATAAAATGTTGAACACAATTAATGAAACACAATTAAACGCTTTTTGACCTTTTGACAGTTTTTCAACACAGTTTTAAAAACGTTTTCAACCCGTTTTCAATCCAATCATGAAAACACTTTACAGTTTGAAAACGAGATGAGGATTCAATTCTTTTTCGATCTGCATGAAAACGTAGTAATTATAAAGCAAAAAGGAAACGGAATCGTGTCGCAGCGTGTGATTGGCAACCCCCTGCTTCCAAGTGCTACTTTTAGAAAAAAATATTGTAATAAACTTCGTCCAGAATGGGTTAATTTAATTTACTCATAAATAACCAATACATTCTGCATAAATGTTTTCCACATTCAGACTATGGCAAAGATGAATTAAAAGTTAACTCCTTTTAACTAATACATTTTGCATAAATGCAAATTAAATGTTTACATTAATGAAAGTAGGTGTGGCCTATTCTTGATGTACGTACTACGTAATATTGATTTCTAGAAACTACAGTGAGTTAGAAGAAGTTTCTGCTTATTTGTTTTTGAATATAAATAAGCGAACAAAATATCAGATAATCAGTTTTAATTTTGTAATTAAAAGTGTTTTACAAATATTCGCAAGTATAAGGAATAACACCCGATTATTTGAGTAGTAGTACTTGAGCCTGCGTACTAATAGTGAAAGAATTTGAACCTAGTGGAATAGTAAATACAGATTTTACGATTCCAAATATTATTGATTCAAATTGTGGAAAAGCGGTGGTACATAAATTGGAGACCATAGAATTTATTGTAATTAAAATCGGAAGTTGCTGTAATTGGTTGATAAATAAAGATTGAGATTTTGTTAACTAAAGATCCGTCTTTTTACTGTCGTATTTGCTCAATAATCGAAAAGAACCAACGAAGAGAGTCGTTACAATATGTATATAAATAAAATATGTACCGATATCGATTGATGCAAATATATTTATTGGATTTTTTGCTTATACTCGGGTATTCATCTTTAACAGAGATCCAAAAATTTTCAGGAGTGTTTTCATGGAACTGTAATTTTAATCCACGATCTGAAGAAAGCGACGTCAATTCTTCTTCTTCATTTAAAGTAAAACTAGAAAATTCGGAAGAAGTAAACGGGTTTCTTATCCAATCATTTGTTCATATTGTGTTCTTCAGCTTCACACATTTTTTATTTATTTATGTGTAAAAGGAGAATTTTAATTACTGCAATATTATTTTATGTTTTCAAGAAGTAATTTTAACCCGAAAGATATTTTTATTCATACAAAGCCGAGAAACGTGTAAATTTTACGTACGTGTAAATTTTACATTGAATTGATTTTTATTTTCAAACAATTTTTAATTGAATTGATTGTACATTTGATTTTTTCGCGGAACAGTGGAAAGTGCATCGCGGAACACCAGTGTTCCGCAGAACACGCTTTGAGAACCACTGATCTAAGCTATGGAGTGTTTCTGGATGATGCCACGTTATTACTTGTTCGAAGAATCGCCTCTATTTAACTCTTTGTATGGGCTTTAATCATTGAGGAACGAAGTGCATCGCATGATCAAGGAGTATGGGATTATTGGCAACCACATTTTAGTTTTTGTTCCTGCAAATTGTTATTACTAGTTTGCTGTTTACCTTTTATTTTATTTTTATTTTTTCTATCCTTTCATGAAATATTGGCTTTTGTCATATTTTATATGTGATAGGTTTTATTGTTTAGCCCTTCCATAAAAAAAATATTAAAAAAAACAAATTTGCGTCCATCAACACCTGGGAACGCATATTTTTGTGGGATCTCCATCTTAAAAGATTTTTATGTGTTGTTGACTTGTGACACATATTGTAATTCCTACTACACAACAAATTTTATTAAAAAACAATATTGTTTGAAATTTTTAACTATACCTTGCAACGAAACCCAGTAAACTTATATAAAACTTACGATTGCGTTGTGAAAATCATTGTTGTTTACCTTTGTAAAACAAAGGAGAAAGCGATGATTTAACTTCACCTGAGCTCAAACAACATATCACATATCAAACAACAAATTTTCTATTGATGCAGGTTGATTGTGAAGGAGACATGCAAAATTTGATTATTATGTGCAACCCCGATCAGCAAACATGAACGAGCGTGATGCCATCAGAATGTGATTATGATTCTTATGGTTGATTTTCTTCACAATAAAATCAATTTTTATTCGCCTACATATTAAAGTGTTACTTTATTACTGTGATTTGCGGCTTTAAAGTATCACTTTTCAACTATTTATTTTGTTGTCATAGCTACGTCCAAAAAAGGAAAAGGCATTTGTATTTGCTTAAATTCTATGAAAAATAAATTTTTATCAAAGCAACCCTCAAATTCAAAATTTCATTATCCAATTAAAATAGTTGTTATCATTTGTTGTCATAGCTACACAATAGTTTAGAAAAAATAATAAATATTTTGTCAAAGGTTACTTGTTCCACATATTTTTATTTTAAAATTTATGAAAATCTATAATTTTAATTTAGAATAAACAACTTTTCTTAAAATATTTTGCTTGCGGCGAATAAAAAATAGTATATGATGCACGGACGTAAGCTATTTTGGACTTAATGTGGGTGCAAATCTCGTATGGGCCTCGATTTGCAAACTCCACATCCGTCCAAAATCTTTAGCTTCACGTTCTAGCATCATAATGTACTATTTTGATTAAAAAAAAAACTATTCCGATTGGACTGAACTTTGTGAAGTGGATATGGTTTGGATCTAAACTAATATTTTTTTTTCACCTTAATAAGTAAAATGTTGAGTTGTAACCTTGGAATCAAAGTCTTAATAATTCAAATTGTGTAACAAAAACTTAATTAGCTCTAAACACTTTTCAAACCACCTTGGTTTGAACATCAGAAACAAAATTTATGTTGTATCATTTCAAATCTCAATAGAATAAATATATAACTTTATTATAATTTCAAATATATTTTTCCTAACTCATCTTCAAACTCTTCATCTAACTAACCACTTTAAAATTCTTTTTCGGTAATTCCTTTTTACAAACAAAAAAAACTTTTTCAAAATAGTTCAACTATGAAAATAGAAAAAAAATTTTTTTGGAAACTTTTTCGTTAAAAATTTATATATTAAATTCAATCTTAAAAATAGATACATAATTCAACATAAAACGTGAGCTTTTGGTTTTTTTTTTTTTTTGATTTTGTTGAACCAAGTGGGTTTATTTCGGTTTTTAGTATATCTATAACTATGTTACATAACTACAGGATAAACTTTTTTTAATATCTAGATGAGTTTGTTGATTGTACAAGTATGTAAAGAGGAAAATTCTAATATAACATTCTCTTTTCTTTTGGAATTGGATAAATGTTTGTAGCAGTTATTATGTTTATTGATGTTTAAAATATATACTCTTGACAACTCAAACATAATTATGTTACTTGTATCAAGAGAATATAAATGAATATTCGGAATGTTTTTGTTGGGAAAAGGATTGTCGGTTTTACTTTTCTTATTGGTTTAATTTAGATATATGAAGTTAATGAAACTAATTAAGAAGACATATATTAAAACGTGGGATAAACTTGAATAAACTAATTACCATCTGCTCTTCAATTTTTGTTGGTAGTCTTTGATAAGATATTTTCATAGTTTTTTAGCAATTAATGCAAATCAAACACTTGGAAAAACTAATTGAACAGCTCAAATAGAAACACCGGATTTGGTAAATTATTCTTACATGTTTGAAAAATAATTAATGATTGTGAACTGTACTCATCAGCAAACTTGCTTTAAAATAGGATTTTTTTATAATTTTTATAAACGTGTAGTTGCGAATAATTATATGCTGTTTATTTTTATCTATTGATATTTACATTTTATTTAATTTATTTACTGGTTTGATCATCGCAACTCGAACAAGATGGTTTAGTTCATGTTGTATAACTAAAATTTTAGATTTGATGGTGCAAAGCGCACTGAAAAAAATTTTGAGCATTTTATTAACGAACAGTTATCATCAACTCGAATTCGTACTATTAACGTTCAAATTGCTATATCTATGAAAAAAAAATAAAAAAATTTATTTTCTTACAACAATGTTCGTCAATAGTACGAATATCAGTACTTCAATTTTCATTTTATATATTTATTCACAATACACTCGCAAAATTGTCGAAATTGGTGTAGTTTTCATAAATTATTATATTTATGCTCCGTTCATAATATTTAGGTATTAAAAAAATCAAAAGTATGGAAAATATTCGTGTTTAATAACATCACCAATGTTTTGTATAATTTGACTAGCAGTTTTGTTTATTTGAAAAAATTCAATTTGACGAATTACGTATTAACCCTCATAAAAATTGTAATATAGACGAATGTTTTCGTAGTTTGAACGACAGTGCATACAATTTACGACTTTTTCGTAATATCTACTAACTGATCGTTGTGAGCTATCCTAACGGTGAACATAACTGTAATCAAACAAAATAAGCCAAAATTTTATAAATCCTAGCTCATTATTCTAGTTTATCTCATAGCGAAATGAATTAAATTTTTGTGCAAGTGAGTTGGTTTCTAAGCAAAACATAAAAAAATTATTTGTTTATTATTTATAATAATTTAAAATAATAATAATACATATTCTTGTGTAATTAATGTACTTATATATATATTTATAAGAGAACTCTTATCAGGTAAGTGATAAATAGATATGTAGTTTTTCAATTTTTATTTTGTATGCGAAGACATGTGTTTTAATTATTCGTATTTTAGTGGATAATTCAAGTGTTTCTGGATTAATGTATTCAGTAAAATCTTCTATTGAAAGTTTCGGCTATTTTTCTAGTTTTTGTATGAAATTTTATATCGGGAAAATAAAATTTCATAAAAAAAATACAAGATTAGCAGGAATTTTCGATAGAAAATTTTACTGAATAAACCCCGTTAGCCCAGAAACACTTGATTAATTCACCTAAATAAAGTTACTATATTTTTTAGCATACATATATTATTCTGGAAGGTATAATAAATTGTTATTGTTTAATTAGCTCGCTGAATTAGATGTAGGTTAATGTTATTTATTGTAAAATTTAAAAATCTCGTTTTAGAAATACCTTTTCGTATGCATTGTTTTGTTTGTAAAGAAAAGTTTAAATGCTTAAATCAATTAACACTGCATCTCAGAAAGGATCATGCTGCACAAGGTCATAATCGCACGTTAAGGTGTTTTGAGGATTCTTGTCGTCAGCTCTTCAGTAGTATCTCATCTTATAAAAGACATATTTTACGCAAACATAAATGTCTCGATGCAATAGATAATGATAGCGAAAGTTTTGAATTACATATAGGTGAAAATGACAAATCTTCTGTTGGCAGTAGCAATCCTACATTCGTACCAAAGTGTACACAATTACTCAATCCCATTAAGAAAGTGGACCTAGAAAAATCCTTACAATTATTAATAAAAAATGGATTACATTTTTCTGTTGGCTTACATGCAAATAACAGTTTTTCAAGAAAGGACGTTTATAAAATTCAAGATAGTATTTTAAAATTATTGATTGATCCATTACTACATACAATTCAAGATTTGGTTAAAGAAACTTTGAGCAATATTTCTACCGATAAATATGCTGAATTAATTATTAACATGGACAAATGTCGGAACCCGTTTAGAGATTGTGATTCTAATTTTTTGCTTTGTAAAAGTTTAAAACTATCCGGTTATTTGGACGATATTAAAGATTTTATAATATCCAATGAAATCGAAACGGTTTATCGTCGAGGTGAATCCCAATATGGAGAAAAAATTGTTAAAGCTTCATTGTTACCTATTCGGTCCCAAATCAGAATGGTTTTTGAAAAAAAAGAAATTTTGACAGAAACCTTAAATAATATGAAGAAGCTAGAGCTTGATCAGAATTGCTTTTCTAATTTCATTCAAGGTCCAATTTGGAAACGTAAATGTACATTGTACCCTAATAAAACACTAATCCCATATTTCTTGTACGCTGACGATTTTGAAATTAACAACCCTCTAGGGTCACATTCTTCTACTCATTCTATCTGCAACTTTTATTACACATTTCCATGTCTTGCAGACAAAACATCGAAATTAGAAAATGTTTATTTAGCGTGTGTAATTAAATCAAAAGATTTAAGAAAATATGGTGTCAACAAATGCTTGGAACCTTTAATTGAAGAACTAAAAATAATGGAGGTAGATGGAATAACTATTAAAGATGAGAACGGCAAGAATGTTCAGGTACATTTCTTGTTGGGGCTTTTTCTAGGGGACAACTTGGGGTTAAATACTATACTTGGGTTCAATAAATCATTTTCAAGCAATTTATTTTGCCGTTTGTGTAAGGCTTCAAAATCTGAAACCAATAATTTATGTGAAGAACAACTTAATTTAATGAGAAACCCAGAAAATTATTCAAGGGATGTCGAGCTTTGTAATGCCCAATTGACTGGTATCACCAATGAAGCTTGTTTCAATTCTATTCCATCATTTCATGTGGTTCAAAATTACGCCGTTGATGCGATGCATGACATTCTTGAAGGTATTTGTCATTATGACCTGTCTCATATATTAGATTATTTGATCTACAAAAAAAACTTTTTCACTATGGACACACTAAACCACAGAAAACAAAATTTTGAATATGGTATAACAGAAATTGGGAATTACTCTACTGAAATTAAACCCTCTTATTTAAAAAAAAAAAAATTTAAAATGTCTGCACGTGAAATGCTTACATTTGTCACTTATTTACCTTTAATGGTAGGTGATTTTGTGCCACCAAATAATGAAGTTTGGGAGCTACTTTTATGTTTAATAGAAATTATAGACCTTATTTTATCTTTTACTGTAACAAATTCTTTAATTGCAACTTTAAAAGAAAAAATTAAAATACACCATTTCCAGTATATTAAACTCTTTCAAGACTCGTTGAAGCCCGAATTTCATATTTTAACACATTATCCTACTATTTTTAAACAAAGTAGTCCACTTAGAAAAATATGGTGTTTTAGATTTGAAGCGAAACACAAGGAATTCAAAATTTATTCCCACAATATAACATCAAGAAAAAATATTTGTTTCACAATAGCTAGGAAATATCAGTTGAAATTTGCAGATCAAATTTCATGCTTCAAAAACAGATGTTTTGATTATGAAATAAAAGGTCAAGAGCAACTAAACAGTAACTTTAAAACAATTGTCACTAATAAGTTTAGTGTGGAACTACAGCACCTTGTAAGACTGTTTAATAAAATTGAATATAATGGCACAGTTTTTCAAAAAAATAATTACGTTGCTAAATTTGCAGACGATTATACCATTTATTGCATATTACATATAGTTAAGGTAAACACAGATGTTTTCTTATTTTGCCAAGAATTAATAGATCCTATTTTCAATGAACACTTTATTGCTTATGAAATTGACCCCACAATTTTAGGAAATTACAGTATTCTTAAATTTGAGGAAATTGTAGGTCCGCCTGTTACCCTTATAAAAACCGCAAAAGGCAAAACCATGCTTCGGTTAAAAGAAGCTTTTAATGTTCTAGCGTAAGCAGAACCTATACAATTGTATATCATGTAATATGTTACTTTTGCACAAATATTTCAATTATTTTAAACAAATGCTAACATGTTTTGTAATAAATAGTATTTTAATTTTATTATTTCAAATCTAAACGACAGAATCTAGTTGCTTATCGATACTACCTGAAAATATTATTTGCAATAAAATATGTCTTTTACTGAGGGTGAGGGTAGTCAAAACGATTATTCATGCTATGCAACGTCGTATACATTATTAACACCTCAAAATTGCGAGACCACCATACCGAATGAAGATCCCACTGAGCTTGAAGATCAAAACAACGAACAAGAATTAAGGTCACTTTTAACTCAATGGGGATTTTTTCATCTATTTAGTACATTAATTGGTAAGCTAATTATTAAATTATGTAAAACTCAGTAAACTAATTTTATCATTTCAATAAAGAACAGAAAATTTCCATTGAAGTCTTAAAACGGATAAAGGTGCACCACATAAAAGATGTGTTAAAACACTGTAAAATGGGTGACATCATTATGTTCGAATATTATTTAGCATGTTGGAGATCTAATATCGGTCTTCCATTATATGAAAGCGAGCAACCAATAATTTCTGAAATATTTGAAGACTCTTGTTTAACTTTATCAAGAAGCACGTCTTCTAACAGCGCCGAACAAATTAATTCAAACTGCACAAAATATGTAGAGACAAACCAAATATCTTTCGTGGATATTTTAAAAACGAAAGATAACGGAAGAATAATTTTAAAATATTACGAAGATAATCAAAAATTTCAAGAACAACATAGAAGAATGCTTATAAGCATAGTGGCTAATCACTTTTTAGAGAACCAATTGCGACTTAGTCTTGCAACTAGTACTCGCCTGGAAAATGAAATCATAGAACAATTTCCAAGCGAAAAAATTGAGTTTTATCGAATTGGAAAACGGGGTAAAATTTACATAAAGTATGGTAACATCAAACGAGTCACAAACTCTTTAAAATCTACATTAAAAAAAGGACTGGAAGAATCTCCAAAATCGAGTAGAATTGGTAAGTTGAAATGTGTGAGATCAAAATTATTGAAATTTCTGAATTATAAATCTTATGTATACAGATATAAAAGGGGATGCAGAAATGTTTATAAAAAGCTTGCGATATGATAATTTATCAGCTGAAGAATTTAACAGCATTTGGCAAGCTTGTAGTGCTTTTAGAATAAATCAAATTCAAAAAGAGCTGTCATCGCTTTCAGAAATATTTAAAAAATGGCCAGAATATAAAAAACCATCTGGATATAGATTGGTAAACTTCAATTATAAGAAAACTTCAATTGTTTTATAATTGATTTAAACTTATACTAACTAGACACTATTTTTGTTTTTTTATTGCAGATTGATATTGATTTTAAGTTTATTCACCCATCAAGTTGTTTTGATATTATGACAGATTGGGACAATAATTTCAAAAAAATACTTAAGTTTTTAAAGTGCGAAAATCGGATCAAAGAACCTGATCTCAAATCAATGATAAATGAAATCAAGGACGAGAACTTTCAGGACGGTACAAATAACAAATACCTAGTAAACATACATACATATATGCAAATACATTATAAATGCATATGTATTATAAATGTATAGAAATATTTATCATTTCACATATGGATGATCATTTTGTTGTATTTTCTCATTACGAGATATTATAACATAGAATGTTAAGTTTGTTTGTATAAGTGAATGCAATATATGTTTGTCTTGCTTTCGCGTATTTAAAAAATAATGTTTATTCATTTTGACACACAAAGGAAAACTTCTCATGTTAATATCTTGTAATGAGAAAACACAATAAAATGACCATCCTGATCATAAATAACATCTTTTAAATATATGCCATTACTTATATTTTCTTTTTATCTGCTTTTTAAATAGACAATGCAGCTTGGAAGCTATTTTGGTGCCTTCATGGATTTCTTATCCCAACTCAAAAAGTGTCCAAAAAAGACAAAACAGGACGAAAAGTCGTTACCAAAGTTACTATTAAAGATGCGCAGGCAGCAATGATGTACATTGGGAACGTACAACAAATAGAGGATCACATAGAATTTTTAAAGGAGAAATCTACATCAATTCAGCCTTTTATATTAGGTGTTGGTAGCTTTGACCAAATAGACAAATATTTTGTTTATTTAGATGGCGTCAAACTACCTTTCGATAAATTTATTAGAGCCGTTGATATATGCTACAAGTCGTTTTTTTTATTTAATTTAAAATATCCAATAGAGGGGGAATTTATGTGGAATTTTATTGAATCTTACTTTTATAAATATGCTCTTGGAAAACCTAAATCATCAAAAGTAAGTTTTTTGTTACACGAGCTACAAGTGTAGATTTTTAGGAGTTTATATAATTATATAAAGCATTTTATTGTATTGAATTAATTATAAATGTAATATTGTTTCGATGTAATAATGAAAACCAAATAAACATGAAATGCAGTTTAATAAAATTTAAAAATTTAAAAATAAATGTAACTTATATTAATAAATATAAATATATATACATATTCAATGTTTAAAGGGAAAAAAACTCTATTTGTTTTAATCTTCCATTTTTTTTTATTTCATCTTAAAAATATATGTAATATATACATATTATATATATATATATATATATATATATATATATATATATATATATATATATATATATAAATATATATATATATATATATATATATATATATATATATATATATATATATATATATATATATATATATATTTATATATATATATATATATATATATATATATATATATATATATATATATATATATATATATATATATATACATATATATATATATATATATATATATATATATATATATATATATATATATATATATATATATATATATAATGCGCTTTACTTTTCCCATTCATATATTTTACGTATATATTTCATATATATTATGAAATCAAACTCCATTCCTATGACCTAAATCATACATAGTACTTACATTGGTTGAGTACAATTTACGAATAATTATGTAATTCTTAGTATTAACATTCGTAATACTAACGAATTATTTCTTATTTATCACATAACGTCTTCTTAAATATTATGAACTGTATGCATAACTATTTAGATTTTGGAACATGTGCGTCGTATTTACGAAATTAGTGCTTAATAATAAAACTTTTTACTGTAACATGCACAATATATTACGTTAATATTATGTAAATTATTTTCATTAATATTACAATCTGGGGAGTGAATGTTATGCAAAATATAGTTTTACACATATTGACGAAACAATTTTCGTACTATTAATGAATGGTTGCATTGGCTCAAATTTTACGAATTTTTCTTACTATTAATGCTATTTTTCATAATATATACATATTATTTTTTTCAGTGCGGGTAGCATGTTTACAATACGATGAAAATCGTATTGTAAACATGCTACCCGCCTTGAACCATAAAATCTAAAATTTTACTAATACAACATGAACTAAACCATCTTGTTCGAGTTGCGAATTTTCAATTAACCAGTTATGTTATTAATTTGTTGTGATTTCAAAATGCAAATGATAGTTTTTCTCTTTTTAATAAAGTATTGAATTGTCAAAAGTTAGTTCGAGTTGATTTTGCGTCGAAATCTTTTAGCAATAGGGTTATTAAGAACAATAAAATGAGACCTATAGATGATGGTTTTTGCCACACAGTCACCTAAAAAATTCATCTGTTGCAGCGTTCACTAGTTTCATTTGATCATTTTTGATGCAGAAACAAACAAATTTGAAAATATACTGTGCATATATGCTTAACCCTATATTTGTAGATCAAACTTCAATTGTATTTTTGGAATGAAAGTCAATTGTTCTCATTAGTAACAAAAATTGATGACGATGTGAAGAAAATTCACATTATTGACTATTTTTGACGAATACGCTGAGTCCCATGATTAAACAACTCGCATCAACTTCAACAAGATGAAGTTGTACCCCAGTCCATTATTGAATTTTATTTTTAATTTTACAAAATATTGATACCTTTGCATGAAAATTTGAATGTGACAATCTTTTATCCGACCACAGTTTCAGCAGCAAAATGATTCTCAATTGTCAATTACCACCATTTGTTACAATACTGAGGGTATTTAGATGGTCACGGTGGTGATTAGATAAAGCATTCGCACACATCACTAATAGATTAGATTGTTATGCAAAAATTAACCCATCTAACTATAATTTTGATAATAAAAGTACAGTTTGTCGTCTATGTAATACTTGCCGTTGGTCTATGATTGACGAAACTGCGCCAATATAAAAAGTGAACAATACTTTCATCAATCAAACTTGTCTAATAAATAGAGCATTCTTTACGGTCATCCTATACACCTTGACATTCCTTCGTTTATCTTTATAACATTTTATTATTTACAGTATAACCATATGAGTAATTCTATCTAGTCTCAATATATATGACTTAATTGTTACCCTTAAATGTTTAGCAAAACTTATTGAAATGCTTCTTCTAGTGTGATATAAATAAACAAAAATGACTTACAATATAAAACTGTTTTTAAAACATTTCTTCCTTACTAATAAATATATCTATTCAAAATTTAAGCTTTGATTTCTTATTTCCGGTTTCAAATTATTTTATTCTTAGTTTTAATAACCAGTTTAAAATTTAAAATTTGAAATTTGAATCTTCCAATTTTCAATATCCATTTTTCAATTTCCAATTTTAAATTGCTAATTGCCAATTTAACGTTTGCAAATTTCCAATTTTAAAATTCAAATTTCCTATTTCCAATTTTCAAAATCCAATTTCCAGTTGCCTATTGCCAATTTCCAATATACAAATTCCAATTCCCAATATCAATTACACAATTTCCAAATTCCAATTTCAAATTTCATATTTCCAATTAATAATTTTCAATATAAAATTTTACAGTTTAAATTAAAATCTTCGATTTCCATATTACAAATGTTATTTTGAAATTTCCTACTTCTTATTTAAAGTTTTTAATGTCTAACTTCCATTTCCCAATTTCAAGATTCCAGTTTATAATTTAAACGTTTAATTTCAAATATTGCCTTCGATACTTACACTTTCGATAATCTCTAGCATATACAGTAATCTAATTTCTGATTTTCAATTTCCAATTTCAAATTTTGAATTTCCATTTTAATATTTCAAATTTCCAATTTCCAATATCCAACTTTGAATTTCCAATAACCAATTTCCAATTAACGATCTCCAGTTTCCAATATTCAATATTGAATTTCCAATTACCAATTGACAATTTAAAATTTTTAATTTTTGATAAAAAATTTTTAGTTTATAAATTTCCAATTTCCATTTTTGGTCGCCAATTGCCCTGTTCCATTTCCCAATTTTTAATTTAAAATTTCCAATAATAACTTTCAATTGTTGGACGAAACTGCTTTCAATTGTAAGGGAACCAAACAATTAACAACAAAACCATTTGAATAAATAGAGCAAAAATATATTGAGACCATTGCGTACTCCTTGGCATACCATAGTTTAGCTTAGTAGCATTTTATTATTTATAATAAAACCTCCAAACGAGTCACTCTGCCTAATCTGATAACAAACACTTTATTAGCTGCTTTAAAATATGTACTATTTATAGTCTTTATATTTCAAATACTTTCTCTTGTATAATTTAAAAAAACAAATATTCTACTACTTCTGTTTGATTATTCTACGATACCAAACTGTTCTAAAACTTCTTCAAAACTATATATATGTATATATATATATATATATATATATATATATATATATATATATATATATATATATATATACATATTTATATATATATATATATATATATATATATATATATATATATATATATATATATATATATATATATATATATATATATATATATATATATATATATATATATATATATATATATATATATATATATATATATATATATATTGAATATTCAAGTATAAATTTTAATATTTCCAATTTCTAATATTAAAATTATTTTAGTTTCCATTGTCCAATTTTCAATTTTCTATTTCCATTTTCTATTTCATATTCCAAATACCAATTGCCAATTTGTTATCTAAAATTTTAAATATAAAATCAAAATCTCGGATTGCCAATTGCGTTATTCCAATTAATAATTTTCCAATTTCCATTTTCTGAATTCCAATTTCCAATTTTAAATTCCAAAATTTCCAATTTCCAATTTTCAATTTCCAATTTTCAGTTTTAATTTTCAATTTTCTATTTACAATTTACGATTTACAATTCACAATTTACAATTTACAATTTACAATTTACAATTTACAATTTACAATTTACAATTTACAATTTACAATTTACAATTTACAATTTACAATTTACAATTTACAATTTACAATTTACAATTTACAATTTACAATTTACAATTTACAATTTACAATTTACAATTTACAATTTACAATTTACAATTTACAATTTACAATTTACAATTTACAATTTACAATTTACAATTTACAATTTACAATTTACAATTTACAATTTACAATTTACAATTTACAATTTACAATTTACAATTTACAATTTACAATTTACAATTTACAATTTACAATTTACAATTTACAATTTACAATTTACAATTTACAATTTACAATTTACAATTTACAATTTACAATTTACAATTTACAATTTACAATTTACAATTTACAATTTACAATTTACAATTTACAATTTACAATTTACAATTTACAATTTACAATTTACAATTTACAATTTACAATTTACAATTTACAATTTACAATTTACAATTTACAATTTACAATTTACAATTTACAATTTACAATTTACAATTTACAATTTACAATTTACAATTTACAATTTACAATTTACAATTTACAATTTACAATTTACAATTTACAATTTACAATTTACAATTTACAATTTACAATTTACAATTTACAATTTACAATTTACAATTTACAATTTACAATTTACAATTTACAATTTACAATTTACAATTTACAATTTACAATTTACAATTTACAATTTACAATTTACAATTTACAATTTACAATTTACAATTTACAATTTACAATTTACAATTTACAATTTACAATTTACAATTTACAATTTACAATTTACAATTTACAATTTACAATTTACAATTTACAATTTACAATTTACAATCTACAATTTACAATTTACAATTCACAATTTACAATTTACAATTTACAATTTACAATTTACAATTTACAATTTACAATTTACAATTTACAATTTACAATTTACAATTTACAATTTACAATTTACAATTTACAATTTACAATTTACAATTTACAATTTACAATTTACAATTTACAATTTACAATTTACAATTTACAATTTACAATTTACAATTTACAATTTACAATTTACAATTTACAATTTACAATTTACAATTTACAATTTACAATTTACAATTTACAATTTACAATTTACAATTTACAATTTACAATTTACAATTTACAATTTACAATTTACAATTTACAATTTACAATTTACAATTTACAATTTACAATTAACAATTTACGATTTACAATTTACAATTTACAATTTACAATTTACAATTTACAATTTACAATTTACAATCTACAATTTACAATCTACAATTTACAATCTACAATTTACAATTTACAATTTACAATTTACAATTTACAATTTACAATTTACAATATACAATTTACAATTTACAATTTACAATTTACAATTTACAATTTACAATTTACAATTTACAATTTACAATTTACAATTTTCAATTTCTCATTGCACATTTTCCATTTCCTAATTCCCAATGTACAGTTTAAAATTTTCAATTTTCAGTTTGCCATTTTTTATTTTCAACCAGCATTTCCAATATGCAATTTTTAATTTCCAATTTACAATATTCCATTTTCAAACATTTTTTTAATAAAAAGTGTTTTGTAAAAGGAATTACAATATGTGTTACAATAGCAAACCAATACCTTTTAAGACCTAAGTATCACAACAAGCTGCGTGTTGAGCTGTTGAACGACAAATTTTCAAATTTCAAATTTTGAATTTCGAAAATAAAACTTCAAACTTCAAAATTCATCTAGGGATCGATAAGTATCACAATACAACCCAATGTAAACAAAAGTTTTCCATCTTGTATTTTTAATTTTCTGTTTATATTGGTTTTCCATTTTCCATTAACCTTTTATTTATGAAATTGTATTTCATTTACTTTAAAAAATTATTTAAATTTTCTTTTGATTTTTTTTTTCAACAACCAACTAATTTTTTCTTCGTTCTTCCGTCACAAACTCAACAAAAAATCATGATTTCATTTTCCACAAAAAAAAATACATAAATAAAATAACGAAAAGAAAATTTAATAAAATATTTTACAAGAAAAATTGGTTTCATGTATCTCATTTTATATTTTAATTCAATTAAATTTCAGAGAAAAAAAAAAGAAAATCCGTTTACTCGTGCTCGTACGAAAATACCAGCAAAGAAGATCATATTCTAATTAAAAAGCACTTACTAATGGGAAATTTTAATTTAATATAATTTTTCTTTATTTACAAGTAACTTTCTTTAAACTTTTTAATTTTTCTTTAAAAAAAAATTATAAAGTCTATTATTATTATGTGCTTTTTTTGAGGTAAAAATTATACGAAAATTAGGGATACGTGAAAAAAAGAGTTTTGTGTGTGAGGAGGGATAAATCTAATGGGGAATAAATTTAAAATGGAAAAAACTTATGAGTCTTGTGAGAATTAAATTAATAAGTTTTAGTGAGTGAATATGAAAATATCTAACTTTTAAAAGCTTAGAAAATGTTTTAAACTACTTTTGTGTTTGAAGTGCTTATACAATTAAGCGTTAAGAAATTTATTTACATCATTTTATGAAAGTTCAAAGAGGGAATGTTTAAGTACAAAGTTCAAATTTTTAAAATGAAAGTTTGGAGATTTATTTTCAAAATACAAAGCACAAACCTTAAATTTGAAGTATAAAATTTTATGCGTCTTCAAGTTGGAGGAGTGATACTAAAAGTTGAAAGATAAAAGTGGAAAGTTCAAACTTTTATGTTGAAGGTTGAAAATTGAGTTTTAGAAATAAACGTATTTCAAAATTAATTTGAAACTTACTATTCAAAGTTTGAAAATTGCCAATTGGAAATTCAAAATTTTCTTCTATTAGGATTTTATTTCTATGGAGTTGATTAGCAATTGAAAATTTGAAATTTAAAATCTAAAATTTAATATTGGCAATTGGAAGCTGAAAATCGCATTTCTTTATACGGGTGTGGATTATGCGGGTCCTTTTTTAATAAAAACTCGCAAAGGTGGATTTTTCATTTACTTACACGTTGAATTTGTAAGTGGCATGACCACTGAAGTTTACATTGGTGCATTACCTAGACTCACCTCACGAAGAGGCATTCCAGTTGATATAATAGCCGATGACGGAACAAATTTTGTCGGAGCTAAATAATAAATATAAATAAAAATAAAAGAAATAAAGAATAAAGTACAAAATTAATAAAATACAAGAAGTGGTGTATCTGAACTAGCATATGGGCATATACGCGTTCCCGTGTCCTATAAAAAGATGCAAAAGACGATGCGTTTACATATAGTGCAAATTTTAAAGCAATCTTTATATGTTGGTACGAATTTTTACCACCTTTTCGGTTACTTTAAAAACATCAATTCATCCAACCAAACCAAACAACACAAACTCTACGAGGCTCAATTATCCTTTATTATCACCGAGTTTCCATACCCAGCGAAGCTTGGATTGGAACGCATGCATATTTTATCCCATAAAATTGATATCGGTCAGACTGTACCAATAAAACAAAGGCATTATGCCGTATCCCCTGCTGTACAATCAAACATCTACAAAGAGCTGGACAAAATGCTTTTTCTTGGAATGATTGAGCAGAGCCAAACCTCATGGAGCTCCCCAGTTTGTTCAGGGCGTAGTGTTTCTGTTAAAATTCGTTTTTGTCTTGATGTCAGACAGTTAAGCGCCATGACCTTAAGAGATGCTTACGCTTTAACATAAATCGATGGGCTAATTAGTCGCTTACAGCAAACAAGATTTATCAGCAGTATCGATCTCAAAGACACCTTCTGGGAAATCCCGCTGCAGCTGGCTTCTGGACATAAGAACGCCTTTACAGTTCGATCCTTCTACCATTGGACCTTTATATCTTTCGGGTTATGCAGTGCTCCCAAACTCATGGCCAAATTAATGCACAAAGTGATCGCGCATCATTTGCATGATCGAGTAATTCTTTACTTAGACGACATGCTAATTACATTTCCATCTTCCGAGGAGCATTTGCCACTTTTGTCTGAAGTGGCCAGATTGTTAAATGCTGAAAATCTGACAATAAATGTAGATAAAAGTATGAAAGAAAACCAAATTTCTGGGTTACGTGATTGGTGTTTGCGTGTAGATCCTGGAGAAGTGAAAACTGTAGCAGAATATCCAACCTCCAAGACCGTTCAGAAAGTTTGCAGATTTTTCAGTATGACCGGCTGGTACCGTTAGTTTATACCGAATTTTTTAGGACTAGCGGCCATAAAAAGTGACTTATTGCAATAAGAAGGCAAAGTTGTATGGAATGGGAAGGTCTTAAAATCTTTCGACTAGTGGGAAGCTGCTCTTACCTTAGTGCCGGTTCTGGTCAATCCAAATTTTTCGCCTCCATTTCGATGCCAGTACCAACGGTATTGGAAGTGTGCTTTTCCAAAAGTCTAACAAAATTAAATTTTAGGCAACGTAAGTATAATGTGACGGAACTGTAATGTTGAAAAAATTTCGCACTTACATTGAAGGTTACCCTTACACTACAATTAATGGCCATGCAAATACGCTGGTGGTATAAATTATAGGATTCAATTTCAACATCGAGTATTTCAAAGTCAGCCAGAACCTGGTGCTTGATGTGTTATCCAGGATCCATGTAGACTACATCACAGTTGACAATAATATTGTACCGCCACTATTCACATCAATTTGAATTCGGCGGCTTTCAAACACCAAGATTATACCTGGACTTAATCAAAACGTTGAATCATAACTCAAATGAACTAATTTTTGAGAGAAAGACGGAAACTTGTATGTAACACCTGTATTTGGATTACAAGATCTGGATTGTACTGATATTAGTAATTGGAAACTAGTATAGTAGCTCCAAAACCCTTACCAAAATTCTATAGTAGCTCCAAAACACCAATGTTAATACAGTCGGCTAACAAACCTCCGTTTGCAGCGGATTTTGCCTTTGTGAAAACATTTGAGATCCCCTCAAGGTCAATTTTATTGGTCATGTTTAATTTGTGATGTTAAAGAATATATTTTGTGTTGCGGAATTTGTAAGTCTGTCAAGTCACTCAGTTAGTTTTCTACCAGAGATGCATGGGAAATTATATCGAACTGATCCATCCGCGGCAACCACTGTATATAGATTTACCAATGTTCACTGATTTGAGTTAGTTGAACCAAGTTGGTTGATTATCTTAAAGTCAAAGTATTTAACTTGCTTGGCGTACCCGAAATCTTCTTTTCCGAACAACGAAGAGGCAATTTGAGTCTGGGACATTAACTAATTTGTTAAAAAACGATTTTATGACTTTACTCTAAAATATTTAAACTAATCAAATGCTTCAGAGCATGTTAATAGATCAATCGTTTCCACTATTTGTGCAAATATCAAGGATAGCCACTGAACCTGGGATGAATATTTGGATGAAATTGAAGCGGATTGATAAATTCAATGACGTGGTAGTACCTAAGGTAAATAGAAAATTTTTTTCCCAGTATATAGCACGCGAGTCTCCATGGGTTAAATTGTTAGAAAAAGGGTAGCAACGTTACACCATGCAAGTGATCCAACGTTCTCAAGGTGGTGCTTCTTTGGTTCTTTTCTATTTTGCGGAATACCTTGAATATTCCCACTCCCACTTCTCACTGACCTATTAGACGAGGCAGATGTACTGTGTGTAAATGTCAATAGTTCCGTTAAAGAAATTCTGTTCGAAATTCTTTTAGAGACAGTGGCTCGTAGGCTCTAGTCGGAGAGTACAATTGCCCATCTATAGAATCCTTCGGTCCGTATAAATCTCCAGGAGGTGATGGAATTTTTCCGGTATTTCTGCAAAAGGGTCTTACAATCATTCTTCCATACCTCATGCGTTTGTTCAAAGCAAGCTTTCGCCTTGCTTACATTCCTCAGATATGGCGAGAAACCAGAGTTGTTTTTATACCTAAGCCAGGAAAAAAACCAAATGAAGCCAAATCATACAGACCCATAAGTCTTACATCTTTTCTATTAAAAACAATGGAAAAGATGTTGGATTATCACATCCGTCATGTATGTCTGAAACAAAACCCTCTCAACTCTAGCCAGCACGCCTATCAGACTGGAAAATCTACTGAAACGGCGTTGCACAAGATGGTGAAAGAAATTGAGAGCACCCTAAACTATAAGGAGGCACTTGTTTGTACATTTATGGACATACAAGGAGCCTTTGACAATGTCCACTTCAATGCTATCATTGAAATGGCCATAAAGAAAAATATAAACCCGCTTATCATTGCGTGGATTATCAAGATGCTACAGAGTCGGAAGATAACGGCTACACTAGGTGATTATTCAGTGACTGTTACTGCATCTAGAGGCTGCCCGCAAGGGGGCGTGCTCTCTCCGCTGCTTTGGCTAATGGTGGCTGATGATCTCCTCACTAAGCTAAATGATTCCGGCTTCAACACTGTAGGCTATGCCGACGACTTGGCAGTCATGGTTAGAGGGAAACATGACTCCATTGTCGCTGGTCGAACCCAGACAGCTCTTAATATTGTATCAAAGTGGTGCAACAGATTAGGACTGTCGATCAACCCACAAAAAACAAGCATTGTCGTTTTCACAAACAGGAGAAACTTCAATTTCGTTTCTCCTGTTCTAAACGGCGATCCAATACAAACATCAAAAGAGGTTAGATATTTAGGTGTGATCCTGGATAGCAAACAAACATGGAACCCACACCTGAAATATATCTCTGATAAGGCAAACAAAGTTTTCTTCACATGCAGAAACCTGTTTGGGAAAACATGGGGTCTTAGCCCAAAAATGATACTTTGGTTGCACCAAAGTATTATAAAACCAATTCTAACATATGCAGTTTTAGTTTGGTGGCCTAAAACGCGCCAAATAACTGCTCAAAATATGTTTACAAAAATACAAAGGCTTGTGTGTCTTAGTGCCACAGGTGCTTTCAAAACCACGCCAACGTCAGCAATGGAGATTCTTCTAAAGCTTTCTCCATTGCACCTACATGTTAAATCTGTAGCGGTGTTGAGCGTTCATAGACTGCAGCTCACAGAAGGGTTTAAGCCGGGTAATCTAACTGGACACCTTAAAATCCTTTCTGAATTACAAGCTGAACTGCATACATACCATATTTCGGATTGTATGCCAAAAACAATTGATTTAGATAGGCACTTTGATGTCAAGATATTGGCCAGAGATCTTATTAAAAACTACATACGGTCACTGCCACATAACGCCAGCATCTGGTACACAGATGGTTCTCGAACCAACATGGGCACGGGAGCAGGAGTGTTTGGTCCTAGAACAAAACAAACGGTTGCTTTAGGCACCACAACAACCATATTTCAAGCCGAAATTTTTGCCATTAGCAGTTGCGCTTTGCTATGCGCTGAAAGAAAATACCAAAATATTGAAATATATATTATCTCTGACAGCCAAGCAGCACTCTTGGTACTAAAATCTACGCGCTTTGATTCAAAACTGGTATGGGAATGCTACCAAAATCTATTAAAAATCTCGTGCAATAACACGCAACACTTGTGTGGGCACCTAGCCACACAGGAATACAAGGAAATGCTATCGCTGACGCTTTAGCAAAGCAAGGTGCCAATAAAAAATTTGTTGGACCGGAACCATGCTTTGGAATGGCCAGGAGTTCACTCAAATGCACAATCCAAACAATGGAACAAGAACAAAATGCTAAATTATGGAAAAGCAGAGAAGGACTAGCACACTCCAAGAAGTTTCTAGGTAACCTCCCTGTTTCACCCTTAAAAACAATCGACTTAAACAGAGAGTCTCTAAGAATTTTAACGTGGTGCGTTACTGGACATGGTCCTTTAAACCACCATCTTAACAAAATAGGCCTTGTTGTTTCCGACAGGTGCAGATTCTGCTACTCGGATGCGGAAACGATGGAACACGTCATCTGCAGCTGTCCTGAACTCTCTGGGCACAGATACAACCAACTTGGTCATAGAAGACTAACACTTCCATTACCACAAAACGTCACTCCAATTGAGCTAATTAATTTTATTAAAAGTCTCAACTTGGATGACAGAATACAAGCAGTAACGGCACAGACGACGACTGACTAATAACAAAATCAGGGTAAGCACAATAGACCTTCAGGTCGCAGTGCTACTTGAACTGTAAGTCTCAAGGCCCTCCAATAAAAAAAAAAAAAAAAAAAAAAAAATAATTGCCCATACTGATTGAGCTTTTTGTTGCGATAGTCATCAAACAATTGAAGTTGTTTTACTAAGTGTTTCGTTTTCTAAGTTATCTGTCCTTTAAACATATTTGTTTGTGTTGAATCCTCGGTCTTAGTCGTTGTGCCCGTCTAGTTTTACGAGCACCTAATATGTTTAATTTCTTGGTTCGGGCTTAATCCTGCTCCTAACTGTTTTCAGGACAAATTTGATTATTATTTGTCCTGCCCTGCCTTGTCCTCACAAACTAAAGATATAGTTAAATCACGTAAAATTCAAAACGATGAAATCCAAAATGATTTTCTTGTATAATTTTAATAAAATCATAGATTGATTTTCACTTTAAAATACAAAAATCACAGTTTTTGAGCTCCAAATGGACTGAAGAATAATCTAGAGATCAACATTGGAAGAGTTTTATATGGAAATAAAGATTACCCAATGGCTCATACTCATTGGATTAATTTGCCACAGTAAAGAAACATTGCAAATAAATAAAACATATACTTCGGATAAAAAATTGAAACACTGTAAGCTGTAAACTTAAAATGACTTTGTTTATTGGTATGAAAAAAATTATAAATCAACAAAAATTGAGTTTGATAAAATCCAATCTCAATGCCACATCACTCCACTCTTTACAGCTTTAATCAAATTGGAATTATTTTATCATTCGAAAAATAAAAAATCCACTTTTTTACCTACCATAATTTATTCCTATTATGAGCAATCACAATTCATTGAACCTCATATAAAACGACATAATCAAACAATATATACAAAAAGAATTTTCCAACAATAGAAAATTTTCTATTTCCGAATAACAACAATTTATATCCACAATATCCGGAAATTTTATTTTCTTGCCTTATCATTATCATCTGCTCGTTTAACAACAAAATATAAAAACGAAAATGAGAAACAAATTTTTCATCACGCAATTTGAAGAAAATGGAATGAAAACACGAAAATTTAATTTCCACAAAATACAAAAAAAAATATTTGACATTTTTTTCTTTTCCTAAAATGAACATATATAAGGCAAAGAAATCATCTTGAAAAGTCACCTCTTCGCTGAAGTGATAATAATCGATTTAAATCTTCGATTTTGCTTTTATTTTTATTCTTTTTTTTTCACTTTATTGCAAATGATTGTGAAGAGTTTCGATTCGATTAGTATTGAGAAAGCGGGATGTAGTTAAAAGCTCTTTGCACACTGTGTTGTGAGTAACCCACATATTTCGATATATTTTTTTGTTTGGTAAATTAGATTTTATTTTGCTTTAAGTTAAGATTATGTTGAATTTAACGTTAACTAGGCATGGAGGAAGATCAAAGTTATGAGAGCAAAACGATAGCAACAAGAAAATGTAAAAGCATTTCGTAAAACAAAAATTTTTTTATTCATTCTTGAGTAAATTGAATTAATAAAAATTGGGTTTGTTCCATTAAAGATCCGATTATGATTTGAGTAAAATTTAATAGAATTTTCTTATGTTCTGGCAATTTAAAGAAAATTGATTTTCGTGTATTGTCTCAACAATAATATTTAAAACCAAAATATGAATAAACAAAATATTCACTAAACATTAAATAACCTGAACCTCTAATAAACCCACTTCAACCATAACATATTTTCCGAACAATAAACCTAAATTCAATTTCAATCTCATAAACGAATAACAGCAAAAAAAATTCCATTAGATAGGAAATTGATTGATTTATTTACGTTTTCTTGTTGGTCGATTCAATTCAATTGAGATGGGGATACAACAAAAAAAAATTCTAATGAAAAACGAGGAAATTTACAACCAAAGTGTACAACATAAAAAAAATGAAAAACGAAATTTTATTTTTTATTTAACTTCCGGAAATGGAAATTGATAGGAAAATAAAAGTTTGTGTTAGATATTAACATTTTGTTGTTGCTCGATATGATGTTTAAATCTCAAGTGAGTTGTTGAAATGTAAGAAGTTGAATGGAACAGTTTTTCATTTCGAGTTGATTTTTGTAACTTAAGATTTGTATTTTAGAAACTAACCTTTTTTTTTATTTAATAAAATATTTTATTTTTATTTGCAGGTAAGTTGAAGAAGTTTACAAAGTTTAAGAGCTAGGATCTAAATTTGTAAGCATAAATTATTGTCAAAAGTAATGAACTTCTTTGAAACTTTTTTGATCAAATTTTAGAGATTTTTTGGGGAAAATTGTTGGCCGAATAAAGTGATTTTTAAAAGTTTTTGTTAATATATTAAACGATTTTACATTAAAATGTTATGTTGAAATAACCTAACAATTAATTGTACAATGTATTATCTTCAGAATTTTTATTTAATTTATTCTACAATGGAAAATGTTGTAAATCAGGTAGTGACGAAATTTTTGGCCAGAGAAATTCCGTATAATTTTTTAAATTATGTATGTACTCTTGTTTGGCAAAATATCGTAGTATTTTAGTACAACGGTGGCTCACGAAAGAAACAGACATTCCAAAAATAAAGCAAATTTTAATAACTCCAATGGCTATTCAAACGCATTAGTTTTAGATCAGTTTTTGTTGATTAGGAAATTGTTTTATTTTTATCTACAAGTATGACATCCCCGCGTACTCTGGTCCCTGTTATTGATATATGAGTGAACATCAGATATCATATACCACTGGAAATAACAGTGAAACTTCGCTAGCCAAGGTGATATCCAAGGAGTGTTGGCAGATTAACTCTAGACGTTCTACAGTGGCGCCCTCAATCTTAGTTATGGCATATTCTTTGATGATGGCACGTTACAGCTTACTCCAACAAACGAGCCTTCAAACAACTCTTTAGCTAGACTTTAACCATCGAGGAAGACAGTGATCAAGGAATTTGTCCCTAGCTGGATTATTGGATTACAATTTTACAATTTTAGTTCTGCGGCAATACTTTCATTTAATTTTTATTTCTTGTATCTTATGAAATATTGGTCGATGTCATATTTTAGGATTAATGGTTTAATTATTTTTCTTTTAAAAATATCAGAACGCATGTTATTGTGGGACTAAGGTCTTAAATGTGTTGTTGTATTTTTATGTGTTCTTGTGAGATGCATTGCAAATTCTACTATATGTACAATAAACTTTATTAAAAAAACAGTTGAAGCTACAAACTGTTGATTTTTGTTACCTTCGTTTTTGAATTGAGTCCGAAACTGAAAGCATTCAAAATACAATTTGTTATCGTTTAACATTTCTACTAAAACATGCTATCGCCTCTTATAGTCTCGTATCTGTGGATAATTTGTAAATCTATTTCACCAAAGCGTGTCAGGCCGACGAAAGATATCCCCTGCAGTCTGTACAACTAAACTGTTGGTTTCTTCATGTTTTTTCTTATCTTCCTCACATATTCTCAAACAAATAAAATGTATCAATAGAAGCTGCAAATCATTTAATGAGGAATACAGGAGTTAATGCTACCGAACACAAACGGTAACGGTAACAAACTTCCGGAAACAAGAACTTTACAATATTGTCTAATTTCAGTTTAGACAATATTGTGAAATTCATTTTTCGTAGTGATACTAGGTAGTTACCGTTACCGTTTAATGTGTTCGGGAATAGGACCCAAGATTAGTTAAATGTAGTTTGTACTCTCCTACAACACCAATTTCAATCACTTCGGTACTAAAACAATCATCGTATTACCAGATTACTCTTTGCTCAACTGGTAGTTAGCTGTCTAATTGTTGCTTCCTTACTGTTGTTCACGCTAGATGCATGTTTTTGTAAAAACTGAGATCATCCTAATCTCATGGATGAACGGGTTTCTGAAGAGATCAAATCGATTTTACCTAAGCCGGCAAACCTATCGCGTCATACCAGAGCATCGGTAGCGGCCCATCCTTTTACGGTTCAAATAACTAGACGTAGAACTGTAGCCTTCCAGCGTGACTTTTTCAACAGAGTCTCTCATCTCTGGAATTCATTACCTTCGTGGGTTTTCCCTGATAACTTTAACCCTCAAAAGTTCAAAGTCAACGTTCATAAATTTCTAAAAGAAACTTAATTCTTAATTGATTATAATCCCTAGTTGGCATGGTATCTTCGGATATTCAGAGACGTTAATGTATAATTAATTATGTTAACACTAAACATGCCTAACTTCCAATAAAAAAAAAAAAAATACATCAATATTTTGTGAACTAGATCATAATGCGGAAGAATTTTTTCTTTGCCAATCCAACCAGTATTTGACAAAATCTGGCCTAGCGTTGCATGGATGGATTTTTCGAAAAAAGTTTTATTGAAAATTCAATATTTTTTTAGTGACTGAATTTGTCTATTTCATCGAAATAATAGATAGTTTTTCACATTTCTTTCCGAATAACTCAAAAAAATGACATTTTTCGAAAAAATTATTTGAACTTGTAAGAAACAAAACAGATTGGTTGATTGAGCCATTAGTGGTCCGCAGACAAAGTTTAATTATTTGCGAATTTCTTTATACATATTTATTACCAGTACCAGTCATGAAAACAATCATTTTTTATTTTTAATATGTAGAAAAGCACCAAATTTGAAGCAAAATTGAATTTGTGAGCTTTTGAAAAAAAATACATCCTTCCGGCAACTACAAATATAGCCTTATTTTTGTTTTTTACAACCACAATTGTGTGCGTTATTAGTCTTAATACAATAAAATAAACAGCTGTTAATTTTATTCTGTTGCAGGAATGCTGCAGCACACAATATCATAGTGTCAGTATTTAATAATACATTTTATTTTCCAAGCAAAGTATACAAATTTGCAAATTTACGAAAGCATAAGATTCATTAAACACGAACCTAATACAACGTTTTTTTCTTCTGACAGAGTAATATGTATTAATTGAAATTGAATTATTTTAAAATTCATTGATAAAACGAATAAAAAAAACAATCGATTTTTTTTTGGTACCATTAATTCCAAACAATTAAATATATTTTATTGAATTCCGACACCTATTTAATTGTTTGGTATATTGAAAATGAAATGACCTACAATTAAAGACATCAAATTTTAAACTAATGAAAATTGAGAAACCAAAAAACAAATATAAAACATACCATCTTTTTTCACATTGGAAATTCATATCTATTTAATCATTGTAATCTTGGCCTTTTTCAGCATATGAGAGGGGGACATGAGCATTAGGTTGAATTTATTGTTTTTTATATAATCAAAAATGAAATGTTTTGTTGATTCCTCCGCAGCATTCGCGCAACAGAATAAAATTAACAGTTGTTTATTTTATTCTATTAAGACTTTAAGATACCGCACACATGTTTTTGAAAAACAGAAAAAAACCTACATTTACAGTTGCCGTACGGATAAAACAGTTTATTTCATTGTATTGAACTCTAAAATAAATTGTTTTGATTGTTTTTATAAATAATTTAATAGTATTTTTAAAAAAATCAACAAAAACTTTCTCTCTCTGATTATATAAAAATAATAAACTAAAACTAATGCGTATGTCCTCCGAACGAATATTAAAAAAGGCTACTATGGTTAAATTGAATTAAATTGACATTGTGAACAAAATTTGTATTTTTATGATTGTTTTTTGGTTTATCAATGCTCATTAGTATTAGTAGCTAGAACTTTGATATCTTTCATTGTATGTGATTTCATTTTCAAAATATGTACATAACCTTTAGATAGGCGTCAAAATTGAATAAAAATTAAAATTTATTTAATGGTTTGGAATTAATGGTACTAAAAAAATCAAATAAAATTCATTAGAATTGTAAGTCACTGGAACTGAATGTATTTAATTAAATAGAATGCAAAATTGCTTTGAAAAGCGAAAAATGCGCACAAATGTTTTATCAAAATTCCGGTTTGTGGATCAGACCGGCGTCCTTCTGAATAAATAAAATAAGACAAAAATTTATACTAAAATTGATTTCACATCACACCACATCATTAAGTTTAGTCTGCGTAAAACGTTGCAATGTCTCTTTTGGCACAAATTCAGTTCATTATTTTATGTCTGTTTCTTGTAATGGTGATGAAGATTAACTGGAGCTGTAGCACAAAGGATATAAAATTCACTTTATGCAGAACTGGAAGCAAAAATTGATACTTCTTAAGCATTAGCCCAAATAAATTTAAGCTATCTGTGTAGAACTATATCCCTACTTGGTAATAGCTATGCAACACCATGGTCATAAATTATATGGTACCTATCACTCATAAAAAATAGTAGATGTCGTGCCGCGTACCGGTTGCGGTGAGAATGTGCATGGTGCTACGAAATTGATTAAGATCGAGTATTAAAATTACTGTCAGTTTTTTTAAGCGTTGAATAACATTAATCACTAACCATTCTTGAGACTACCTGAATAACGGTATTTCATTTAAATATCCAATAAATACAATACTTCCGTTAGAACAAATTAGAAATCAATTTATTATAAAAAAAATATTATAGGCAACATTGTAGGCAATACTCTTCAATCGTTTTATTTCCAAAGCGTCCTTGTTTTTTGTAAAACTTAATAATAAAAAAAAAAAAAAGTGTGATTACAAACAAAATTTTATTAAAATGAATTACCCGTATTTGCCAAAACACTCCCTCCCTAGTGCCATTGCAGATGATATAAAGAAGAAAGGGGATTTAGTGTGTCGTAGCATTAAGAAAACGACCAAGACTTCTAGTAGTTTGACCTGCTCGGGTAGTTGCAACGGAAGGGTTAAAGGTGAACGGTTGTGGTGTAAAATTAAATTGTACCTTTTTAGCCTCTTTTGTGGCGTCTGCGTTGTGGTTTACAACTTCTGCAGGAGTTAAAGTGAAAGGTAAAATTTTGAAGGTGTCCAAAGATGTAGATTGAACGTTGTCTGTATGATACAGTTATTCGTTTAAACGACTAAGAATTGCACTAAAAGACTATGGCGGTCGAGATATCCTCAGATTCTGACCTAAAACAAAGTTTTAATCTATCAATGGAGACTCGCATGTGTTGACTTTTGCGATCAATGATGAAATTCGTTTCATCGCCACTAATGACTGTGGTAAGGACCTTCGTATGGAGGTTAAAGTGACCTGCGTACTAAATCAGTGCGTAAGAAGACATGTGAGCAAGAGTCAAGGGCTTTGAACATGAAAACATTTTTTGGAAGAGTGTCTTGATGCGTTAATGGGACGAAGGTGATCGAAATGTTGTTCCAGCTGGTAAAAAAGAATAGATAGTGGAATGAAGTTAGTATTTTTACTGAAAAAATTCCCCAGGAAGATAGATTTGCGTACCGTACCATAAATTCGTTCTACAGATGTAGATTGAAAATCTTCACGACAATTTGGATTGAAGCCAATATCCGTGCCCAGTTTGTCCCGTCGTAAGACATGATAGCAGATTTGATTGTTCAATAACGATAACGTTCAATGAGGCATTACATTTAGGATTATAACTAGAAGTGCGTTTGTATTCGAAGCCTATAAGCTTAAACAACTATTTGAATAGATTGGATTCAAATTGGAAGCCCCGATCAGTGATGATTGCTGAAGGCACTTCCAAACAAGAAATCCAATTAGGGTAGAGTGCCATTTCAGCAGTGATATCCGAGATGGCGATGATCTCGGGCCAGCGAGTATAGACGTCAATAATTGTGATAAAATATTTTTTGTCCTCAGAAGTAGGAAAGGGACCAATTATGTCCATATGTTTCTCGGAGAATCGTTGAGAAGTTATTTGATGATTAAACCAAAGGAAATTACATGTGCCTAAAAACTTTGGCCTTTTGGCAAGCCAGGCAGTTCTGTTCCATTTGTTTGACGTGGACTGAGGGAGGGCGCTCCACTGACTGAGAACTACGTTAAGTTGTGCTAGATTATTTCTGCTGGTCATAACTTTAAACATTTTATCCACTATCTTCGACATAGTGTCGATTTTTTGTCGAATAATTTTGTCGTTACAATTGTTACCAGCCTGCTATTTTATATTGCGTAGTTTTTCGTGTTTGATGCGCTGACCAATCCAACAATGTTTGTTTTAGCGACTCGATTTAAAAGTTTGTTTCAGGTTGTTGGTCGATTGCATCTAAAACCATCTAGAAACTGAGTGTGTTTTTTACATGCAGATACTTAATTGTGCATCCCATTTGATATCCTGGATATCAAAGGCCATTTTTGCTACTTGAAACCAACATTGTGGTTGTCGTTGCCACAAAGCCTGTAATTTTATATCTGACCAATTTCTGAAGGCCCGTTTGTTTTGATCTCTGTAGCTGTACTCTAATTCTTATCGTCTGACATGTGGTTGACGGTTTGTAAGAATTTTATTTTCCGTTATGTGCCTTTAAACCTATATGGTGTACGGTACCCGAGTCGAACTTTAACTTCGATTTAAGTAGTCAACATTCTCAAATGAACCTATTTTAGTCCTTTTCGTCCTTTATTGCCTGTAAATAAGAGATTTTTATTCTCGATAAACTTATTAACTCCTACAAATTCTAAAAACATTCTATTTAACATCTAATTAGAATCTCAAAAAACTATTTACAGTCTACTTATTCTTATGTCGTGCTATTTTGAAAAAAAAAATTGATCTGAGATCAAAAAAATTAGCTATCAGATCAAATTAGCTGTCAGTTTGTGTTCTTTGGCAAAAAAAGATTGATTTTTATTTTGATCTAGATCAAGTTTTAAAAATCTAGATTTTTTGGTAGATTTTACAAATACATTGAAATATTATTTTTAATTGTCAAATTTATGTTAAAAAAACCGCCATTTTAATTATATTATGATTTTGTTCAAAAATAATTTATTATTATTTAAATTTCTAATTAATAATAAAGTTATTACAAATAAAATGATAAAACGTAAAATCTATCATTTTCAAATGTAAACATAACCAAACATATCAAGTGACAGAACAAAAAGTCAAAGCAATTTACTACTACATTTACAAAAGTAGATTGATTTATTTTATGCTGTTCGTTGGCAAGTAAATAAATCAATCTTTTTTCCATCAAGCCAAAGAACGCGACATTAAAATACTACTTTACACCTAAATAAGCCTGTTTTTCAACACCTTACTAAGTACTTATCATATCCTTAGAACTTAAAAAGTTCTATCAATTCTATCAATGTACAAAATTACATCTTATTTGAATCTTCAAAAACTATTTACGATTCCGATCTTATTTCACATCAAACCCGACAAACATTTTTATACATGAAGATAGCGCTCGTATATTTAAGTTCTAAATTGGAAATGTATGAGTGTGATTTTGTTTGTAAAGGATGCGTCCATTTTTTCGCCATTTTTTTAATGATACAATTTAAAAGACCAAAATTCAGAAATCAAAAAATTTAAATATTTGAATTATGTGTAGAAAATAATACTAATTTTCCATAAATTTCTTAGTATTATGAAAAATTAAATCAAAATATCGATAAATCGATATGAAACAAGACAAATATAAAATATTAAAATAATATTATATTTTTTTAAATCACTAAAATTAATTATTAAGAGGTCCTAATTGTTTAGCGAGATTATTTATATTAGATTAACTGAAAAATTTCTTTCGCACATAATTTTATATAACTGTTGTGCCAGCGAGGAACGTTCTTACAAATTACAACACAAACACTTTAAAGATGAAAATTTTAGTAATTTAGTTGTTTATTATTATTAATTTATTCACGTATATTATTTTAAAAAGTTGAATTTGTTTAACTTTTGAATTTGTTTGACTTTTACAACAGTCTATTACTATATTTCACTTAAATATTCATTAATTATATTTAATTAGTTATAAATATGTTTTGAACATAAACTCATAAGTCATAACTTGTAACTTAAATAACGATTGTCTTAACAGATTAACTTTAAAATGACTGTATTTACAGATTATCTTTATAACAGTAAACAGAGCAACTTCTCATATCAACTTTTAAAATGACTGTATTCACAGATTAACTTTATAACAGAGGTACTTCTCAGATTAACTTTTAGATTAACAACTTTAAATCAACTGACTGATTCTTAGAACTATTTTTTACAGACTAACTTCACAACGGATGGCTTTTACAAACTAACTTAACTGATTCCACTGATGGCTTTTACAAACTAACTTAAATGATTCCACTGATGGCTTTTACTAACTTAACTGATTCCACTGATTGCTTTTACAAACTAACTTAACTGATTCCACTGATTGCTTTTGCAGACTAACTTAACTGATTCCACTGATGGCTTTTACTAACTTAACTGATTCCACTGATTGCTTTTGCAGACTAACTTAACTGATTCTTCGATCTATTTTTTACAGACTGACTTAACTGATTCCACTGATTGCTTTTGCAGACTAACTTAACTGATTCCACTGATTGCTTTTGCAGACTAACTCAACTGATTCCACTGATGGCTTTTACTAACTTAACTGATTCCACTGATTGCTTTTGCAGACTAACTTAACTGATTCCACTGATTGCTTTTGCAGACTAACTTTAACTGATTCCACTGATTGCTTTTACAGACTAACTTAAATGATTCCACTGATTGCTTTTACAAACTAACTTAACTGATTCCACTGATGGCTTTTACAGACTAACTTATTGTTTTTACAAATTATTATATATATATATTATTTTATTTAATAATTGACACAGTTTTTGTGTTTAAATCAAAATAATTGCCAAATTAAAATCGCAAATTCCTGTACTTTAAATTTATAAACAAAATTGTTGTATATAATATATTTTCCGTTTTTTGTTTATTATAAATTGACATTATTTTATTTTTACAAATGATTACCAATTGCTGTAATATTTAAATTAAATTAATTCAGGTTAAAAACTAATGCGGTTACTATGTTTAAAATTTCAGTTTTTTTTTTATTAAAAATTTGGAAATAGTAATTTTATAATACAAATTCGTTTGTTGAAATTTGTTGCATATGATAAGTTAATTAGTGCACCGGCACAACATAACATTAAAATATTAAATTCAATTAAATACATATAAATTATTTCCTAAAATGTTAAATAAAACCAACCATGTTAAAATATATAAAAATACATTTTATTTTTCTATATTCTTATATTTCTTGTTCTTTCTTGTTCTTTCTTGTTCTTTTTTTTCTTTTGTTTATTTTTATTATCGCATCAAACAATTTTTTTTTCTTTTTGTTTTTTAATATTACGGAAAAGACCGAAAGAAATTTGTTTAACGTCTATTTAACACCTTAAATGGGATTTTTTCCGGTAAGTAGCCCTTGTAGGAGCTATATAGATGTTATTTTTGTATTGAAAATAAGTGATACTTAAATACTCTAAATTCTAAATAGTAGAATTTGTAGGTTTTAAAGAGTAGTTAAATTTCGACTCGGGTAAGGACCAATGTCGAGGTCACTAATGATGTAAGGGTAATCCTTACTAACTATTACTAAAGTTGTTCAATGATTTATATATAAATTAACTACCTTGTTTTATATATAAATTAACGTTTTGTTGTGTGTGCGTTTATTTTACCTTTTGTCACTTCAAGTCTCAAAATCCTTTTTCGGAAAATATATGGCTTAAAACTTCTAAATAAACTGTACAATAGTTGCGCTCTAATTTTCACAAACAAATTGTTTGAAACAACTTTTTTTCCAATTTTAAAAGATTAAATGATAATTTTTTTCAAATTTAACCCAACCAATGCAGTACATATGTCCAACATTAATGCAAGTATTACGTTATGCAAAGACATAAATCAAATCACATCATGAATAAAAATTATTTATTTAATTTTTCCAATTACTCAAACTAAGTACATTTTCTTTTATTTATTTTATTATTTACACTTCAATTCAAATTAATCATTTTAATGATGATTACCATATTCCCCCTTACAATTTTTAATTCCCTTCATTATTAAAAAATATGAGGTTGATCATCAAAATAAATCACTTAGTGTTGCCAGGACTGAATGATAAGTAAATAACTCAAAACTTGAAAAGTATTATCAGAAATAATTATCTATTAATTTTAAGGTAAATAAGAAAATTTCATACTCCAATGAACGAGTCAACCCGAGAACAAATATTTCAAATCATATTAAAAATTTTCCCCTAATTTTAATTTTTCACAAATAATCATTCAATAAAATAATTAAGGTCGCAAACACGATAACTTTAATATATTCAATTTTAATTGTAATTTTTATAGTTCTAGAATACAAGAAACAAAATCTAAACGAATAATTTAAAACAGATTTTTTTTTCTGCTGTTGACAGAGTTTGTTTTTTAATCTTCTTAGAAATTATCCTAAGAATTTTTTTTTGTAATTAAAATAATTAAAATTTTTCAATTTTCTGGTCACGTTTTCCAAAACAATAGAGCTGGAAACAATTTTTTTTTCATAATTAATTTGAATAAATTGATGGAATTGATTAAACTGTGATATGGGATTGAAGGGAATTTTAACATAATCATTATTTCAATTATTTTCAAAAATAAAAAAATATACAATTAAATGTCACTAACAGAGATTAAGAAAATATAGAAATTAGGTTTTTTTTGGATTGATATATTTTTTGTTTAGGTTTTATAACAAAGGTTGCGTGTTTGCTTACCCAGGACTGACATAACATTCACCCAAAAAATCGCATTAGCTGGAAAAACATTTTCTTACATTATTACAGCTACCACACTTAAGAAACATGCACCAAAACGTAATCGGGAAAATATTGTGTCATCATAAAAAAAAAACAGACGCTTACAGATACATGAAAAGAGAAACAAAGAAAAGATTACTTTGCCATTGCAAACTATTTCAATGTGTAAAAGTTAACGATAGAAATATATATTTTTAAAGTGGGAAGGTTCCTACTAGGAAAACAAGCGACTGAATTTTCAATTTTCAATTTTTAATTTTCTATTTTAATCTTCTATTTTTAATTTTCAATTTTCAATTTTCAATTTTCAATTTTCAATTTTCAATTTTCAATTTTCAATTTTCAATTTTCAATTTTCGATTTTCAATTTTCAATTTTCAATTTTCAATTTTCAATTTTCAATTTTCAATTTTCAATTTTCAATTTTCAATTTTCAATTTTCAATTTTCAATTTTCAATTTTCAATTTCCAATTTTCAATTTTCAATTTTCAATTTTCAATTTTCAATTTTCAATTTTCATTTTTCAATTTTCAATTTTCAATTTTCAATTTTCAATTTTCAATTTTCAATTTTCAATTTTCAATTTTCAATTTTCCATTTTCAATTTTCAATTTTCAATTTACAGTTTTCAGTTTTCAGTTTTCAGTTTTCAATTTTCAATTTCAATTTTCATTTTCAATTTTCAATTTTTAATTTTAGATTTTTATTTTTAAATTTTCAATTTACAATTTTCAATTTTTTATTTCATATTTTTAATTTTATATTTTCAATTTTCAATATCTGACTTTTCCAGCTTGGAAATCGAAACTTTGAACAAGGCGTCTGGTACCTCAAACTTAGATCAAGTAACTTGCAACTTAGTACTTGACACTTGGGACTTGGAACTTTGCACTAGGAACTTCTAATTTGAAACTTGGAACTCGGAACTTGGAATTTGGAACTTGGGATTTGGAACTTGGAACTTTGAACTTGGAACTTGAAACTTGGAATTTAGAACTTGGAACTAGAAACTTGGAACTTAGAACTAGGAACTTGGAACTTAGAACTTGGAATTTGGAACTTGGAACTTGGAACTTGGAATTTGGAACTTGGAACTTGGAACTTGGGACTTGAAATTTGGAACTTGTAACTAGGAGCTTGGAACTTGGAACTTTAAACTTGGAACTTGGAACCTAGAACTTAGATTTTGGAACTTGGGTTTTGGAGCTTGGAACTTGGAGCTTAGAACGTGGAACTTGGAACTTAAAACTTAGATTTGAAATTGAAATATTGTCCTTGGAACTGAAAACCACGAACTAAGAATTTGGAACTAGGAACATGGAATTTGGAACCTTGAACTTCAAACTAGTAAGATGGAACTTGGAACTTAAAATTTGGATTTCAGCGCTTGAAACTTGGAACATGGAACTTCTATTTTAGAAATTAGAACTTGGAATTTGTAACTTGCAACTTGGAACTATGAACTTGGAACTTGGAACTTGGAAAATGGAAATTGGAACTTGGAACTTGGAACTTGGAACTTGGAACTTGGAACTTGGAACTTGGAACTTGGAACTTGGAACTTGGAACTTGGAACTTGGAACTTGGAACTTGGAACTTGGAACTTGGAACTTGGAACTTGGAACTTGGAACTTGGAACTTGGAACTTGGAACTCGGAACTTGGAACTTGGAACCTGGAACTTGGAATTTGGAATTTGGAACTTGGAACTTGGAACTCTGAACTTGGAACTTGGAACTTGGATCTTAGAACTTAGAAATTAGAACTTGAAACTATGAACTTGTAACTTGTAACCTGGAACTTCGAACTTGGAACTTAGAACTTGGATCTTGGAACTTGGAACTTGAAACTTGAAACTTGAAACTTGAAACTTGAAACTTGAAACTTGAAACTTGAAACTTGAAACTTGAAACTTGAAACTTGAAACTTGAAACTTGAAACTTGAAACTTGAAATTTGAAACTTGAAACTTGAAACTTGAAACTTGAAACTTGAAACTTGAAACTTGAAACTTGAAACTTGGAACTTGGAACTTGGAAATTGGAACTTGTAACTTGGAACTTGGAATTTGGAACTTAGAACTTAGAACATGGAACATGGAATTAGAACTTTGAACTTGGAATTCGGAACTTGGACTGGGAGCTTGGAACGTGATACTTGGAAATTTTAACTTGTAGCTTGAAAATTATAACTTTTTGCTTCGAAATTAAATATTATTACTGAGATCGTGGAGTTTGGAACTTTAAAAATGAAACTTCTGACTATAAACTTGGGACTTGAAACTATGAATTTCGAGCTTGGAACTTGGATATAAGAACTTGCAACCTAGAACCTTGAACTTGGACTTTTTAGCTTGGAACTTAAAACTTGGAACTTGAAACTAGAACTTCAAACCTAGAACATGGAATTTGCAGCATGGAGCTTTGAATTTGTAACTTTGAACCTTAGCACTTTGAAGTTGAAACTTGAAACTTAAAACTTGGAGCTTGGGACTTGGAATTTGCAACTTGGAAATTGGAACTTGGAATTGGAACTTGGAACTTGAAAATGGAACTTGGAGCTTGGAACTTGAAACTTGAATCTTGGCACTCAGAACTTGGAACTTGGTACTTAAAACTTGTAACTTGTAACTTGTAACTTGGAATTTGGCACTTGGAACTTGGAACTTGGAACCTGGCACTTGGAACTTGGAACTTCGAACTTGGAACTTGGAACTTGTAACTTGTAACTTGGAACTTGTAACTTGTAACTTGTAACTTTGAACTTGGAACTTGGAACTTGGAACTTGTAACTTGTAACTTGTAACTTGTAACTTGAAACTTGAATCTTGGAACTTGGAGCTTGGAACTTGGAACTTGGAACTTGGAACTTGGAACTTGGAACTTGGAACTTGGAACTTGGAACTTGGAACTTGGAACTTGGAACTTGGAACTTGGAACTTGGAACTTGGAACTTGGAACTTGGAACTTGGAACTTGGAACTTGGAACTTGGAACTTGGAACTTGGAACTTGGAACTTGGAACTTGGAACTTGGAACTTGGAACTTGGAACTTGGAACTTGGAACTTGGAGCTTGGAACTTGGAACTTGGAAATTGTAGCTTGGAACTTGGAACTTGGAACTTGGAACATGGAACTTGGAACTTGGAACTTAGAACTTGGAACTTGGAACTTAGAACTTGGAACATGGAACATAGAACTTAGAGCCTGAAGTTATGAACTTGGAATTTTGAACTTTGAACTCGGAACTTTGACCTTGGAACTTACAAAATGAATCTTGGAGTTTTTAATTTGGATTTTTCAATTTGAAACATGCAACTTGGAACTTAAACTATTAAATTTTATCAAGGAAATTTCTTTTTGAAAGTTGGAATTTTGAACTTGAAATTTTGAACTTGGATTTTGGATCTTGGTACTTGGTTCTTGGAACTTGGAACTTTGAATTTGGAACTTAGAACTTGGAACTTTGAACTTGGAACTTTTAACTTGGAATGTGGAACTTGGAACTTGGAACTTAGAACTAAGAACTTGGAACTTGAAACTTGAAACTTGAAACTTGAAACTTGAAACTTGAAACTTAAAACTTAAAACTTAAAACTTGAAACTTGAAACTTGAAACTTGAAACTTGAAACTTGAAACTTGATACTTGAAACATGAAACCTAAAGCTTGAAACTTGGAATTTGGAACTTTGAACTCGGAACTTAGAGCTGGAACTTATAACTTGGATCTTAGAAATTTTAATTGGGAAATCAGAACAAGGAACTTTGTACGTGAAAGTTTGATATTTGAACTTGAAACCTGTATTTTGAACTTGGATCTTGGAACTTTGAACTTGGATTTAGGATCTTGAAACTTGGAACTTTGAATTTGGAACGTAAAACTTGGCACTTGGAACTTAGTACTTTGAACTTGGAATTTGGCACCTGGTACTTGGAGCTTGAACCTTGGAACTTACAACTTGGAAATTAGATCTTGAAGCTTTGAATTTGGGATATGAAATTTGGAACTTGGAATTGGGAATTTGGAACGGAATTTGGAACTTGGAATTTGGAACATGGAACTTGAAACTTAGAACTTGAAACTTGGAAATTGGAAATGGGAGCTTGTAACTTGGAACTTGGAGCTTTTAACTTTGAGCTTGGAACTTAGAACTTGAAAGTTCGAACTAGAAACTTTGAACTTGGAACTTGAAACTTTTAACTTTGAACGTTCAACTGGAAACTTTGAGCGTGGAAAATAGATTTAGAACTTGAAATTTGGAAAATGATATTTGTGAAATGGAACTTTAGTTCTAGAATTGGAAGTTTTAGTTGTTTTAAAAGGAATTTAAAATTTTAGAAACAATTAAGATCTCGAATTTTGGAGTTTTGGATTTCAAAATTTAGATTTGAAAATGCTATAGTTAATAATTTGAATTTGAAATTTAAAACTTCAATATTCTGAAAACTTAGACAATCTTCAAAATGGAACGACCGATCCAAAACTTAAAATTTCAAAGTTCAATGTACTAAGTGAAAGCTAAACCCCAGGTCTTTTGTTTTAAATTAAATCCATTTAATAAAATTCAAAACTTTAATCATAATTTGAATAAGAGTTAGTAATTAGTAAAACAACTACAACAAACAAATTCAACAATTCAACTACAACAAACAAAAACATTTCAGAAATATAATACATTAAAATACAATATAAACATAAATTCTAGAAACCACTCAATCAAATCTATTTATCTAGATTTTAAATGGTCAAATTAGAATCTAAAATTTATTGAATCAAAATATTTATGAACAATAAACATTTATTTACACAAAATTTAATAAACGCATAACAAGCAATAATAAAATTAATTTTTAATCGGATTTAAATTTATGATAAAAAATTTGTGGCTATCAGATTTTAAAATTTCGTAAGTAATTTTTGTGAGTTCAAATAAATTTTGAACGATTTCATGAGTGATTTAAAAATTTAGTTAAATTTGATATATGACAGATCTGGCCTAAATATTATATTCTTTGCCGAACAATTAAAATTTCATAACATCACTCTATAAATCAAATCCTGTAAAATAAATAGACAACAAAACACCATTCAACATAAAAAAATGTGTAACATTTCAACATCAATTTCCTGTTGCGAAATAAAAAATATTTGAAACGGAAGCCTTGACATGTAAAAAACATAACAAAAAAAATATTTCATTTAAAACTAAAACAAATAGTACAAAATAAAAAGCTCTACCGAGTAAATGATTCAAAAAGTTGAATTGAAAAGAGGAAACATAAAGCACAAGTTCGATGGGTTTATTTTTTCTTGTGCGAAATTTTCATTGTTTTCCGTTTTTTGTTGTTGTCGTTATTGTTGCTGAGCAAGAATTGAATAAAATGATGTGAGATTGGTATCATCTGTTGGTACGAAAAAAAAAATGTTATATGTTGGAAAATGAGAGCATGGAATGATTTTTTTGTCTTTGTTCCAATTTTAAATGAGTTATAATAAAATGAATGACATCGTGCCAATTTGTAAACATAAAAATTAAAAGTAAAAAAAATTCAAGCCAGGAAGAAATGAAAAAGTTTATTTGTTGATTTATTTTTTTTTGTTTACGTTTGTTTTAGAAATGAGATTAGATTTGGATATGAAAAGAATAATAATTCCACGAAATGGAATTAAATTAGGTTGGATATTGAGATTTTTTTTTGTGGAATAAATTGTGGTGTTAAAATTTTAATCGAAAGAATGATTTTTTATTTGAAATTGATTAATGGTTGGTCACGAAAAGGGATTATCGGATTATTTCCTTCCAGAAGTAATTGAGTGGAGTATTTATGGACAAAATTAAAAGGTTCTACGTAATAGTTACATTTGCTCAATTTATCGAGATTGTCTATAATATTCGGTATTAAGAATGTATCGGTTATTGGTGGATTATCATGCTATCGAAAATCATCCACTAATCTCCACTTTTTTAAATATATATTGCTTGATTTTTTGGGAACTATTAGTAGCGGTGATCTTCAAGACTATATACTGATTTCAATTACACTCTCTTCTAACAATTTTTTAACATTTCTTTTTATTTCTTATTATGCTGCATATGTAAGATGGCACTCTTTGTGAATTTCAAATGAGCTTTATGTCATATTTTACGAAATATGCTAAATTATTCAATTCTCGACATTCATATATGATATGAAAGTAGATTTTTGTTTCATTGATTTTTATACTTAATTTTAATACTTTAAATCTATTATGAATGTTATATCTATGTAATGGTTTTTGTTTTATGATAAATATTGTATTTACTTATTTTAGAAGAATGTATAAAACAAGTTTTTACAATAATTACTGATTATTTAGTGTTTAGTTTATTTGAAAGTATTTTTCAATTAGAATAATTATGAAAATTGAGAACTACAGAGAAATTTGGAAGGTGTTTATTTCAAGGCATTTTTTTTAAATTCACAAGTTCATAACCACATTAAAATAACACATTTATTTAAAACTGTTGAATACTCTTTTGAAATAGATTTTGCAGCAATCCTAGGCAAGAATTTTCTAGAGACGGATAAATATAGAGTTTTTACATTAATTACTGATTCTGTAGTGTTTAGTTTATTTGTAATTAATTGAACCTATTTTTTCTAGAAGTGAATGTTAAAATTTCAATTAGAAAAATTATGAAAATTGAGAACAACAGAGAAATTTGGAAATAAATATCTTCCAAGCTTCGTTGTATAATTTCCATAATTTTTCCAATTGAAATCTTAGCATCAGTTCTAGGAAAAATACGTTCAAATAAATACAAATAAACTAAACACTACAAAATCAGTAATTAATGTAAAGAATGGTCAGCTCTATATCTATCCGCAGTTATATAATTTAATTTCAACTTTAGGATCTTCCGATTGGTACTTTAAGAACACACTTCGTTTACACATTTCAGTGTAAAAACGCGCGATGTATGCGTACTTGGTGATTTTTGTGTGCTAAATTGAAGGGATGCATGTAGTGCATGCTTTGTAACCTTTTATTATTTTCTGTCACTAAATTGCGACAGTAACTGTAACCAATCATTTCAGTTCTTGTATGCCTATGTATGCTTATGTATGCCTTTGTATGCCTACGACGAACACCAAGTCAACCTAACATGATAAAGGACTTTTTTATGTTTAGATAAAATCAATTTTTATTGCTTTCTAAGCTCAGGTTTTTATTTATCTTTTGTGTTTTGTTTTTCACGAAACGTTTTTTTACTACATCCGATCCCCGAAGAGCTGAAAGCATTGTGAGATTTTTAACTCATCGAATTATTATTCATTGCTTATGTACAAGTGTTTAGAATGAATGTAACCTTGATTCTAGGAAGATTTAGCTCCACTTGTATATGGAGCTGTGGTTTGTATTTTCTAGAAAATGGACATGAATCATTCAAAACGTACAGTTTTATCCTGTGGTTATAGATTTTAAGTTGTGTCTTTGATGTTGCATGAAAGCTTATTCCATCCTAACAAAATGCAGGTACAATACCGTATATTCAGAATAACCCCTTGTCTCGGCTAGAAAACTGAATTATGATCTTGGGGTGGATTTAAGATTATTTTTGTTCTTTCCATGACTCCATCGAAGCCTTGGTACCATAAGTTTTGTAATAAGTGAGAAATGTTTTCGGTTTAGCCTATAAAAATTAGTATTCATAATATTTCATGCCCATTGAACTGAGGTTTGAGTACAGACATAGTTATATTTATTGAATTGATTAATGGCGCAGCTTGTATAACCAGACCGGTAAATATCTGTCTAAGATTAAATAATCAGATGTTTAAAGAATCACTCAGTCAACTACTCTAAAATAAATACAGTTTTCTTGGACATCTTATGTCTTTCTCTCTTTTACTCTTACCTCATTTTATTTTTCCTTTTTTCTTTTGGTTCAGTTTATTTTGTTAAACATCAAAACATCTGTTGTAAAACTACTTTCATGCAGAACATTATCTTCTATTACACAATTTAACTTTATTTTATTTTATGATTATGATATTCAATCTAATCACAAGTTAAAAGTAATAATAAAAACATAACCTAAATCATATTTGATTTACAAAACATTTCCTTCAACACACTCTCAAACCTAACCACAAAAATAATTACCAAAAAAATTTGACTTTCCAAACACTTTGATAATTACCAGTCTAACCCATCACAAATTAAGACATATTCATTTACATAAAACACACCTCATAGCACCCTATCGTACCCATAACCAAAATAAAAAAAATATGAAAATTTTTGAAATTTAATTTAATTTGTTCGTTCCTTGATTGTATTAGTAAACATTTTTCTTGTATTATGTATAATTAAAATTACATGTGCTTTCCAATGTTTATGGCTTAATTATGCCATAAAAATTTAACAGAAAGGAAAACATAGAAAAATAGTTGAAACTTTTATTCTTTTATTTTCAGCAATGGAAATTTGATTATGGGAAATACGAATATTGCAACGATTAAGATGTTATGATAAAATTTATTTATTTTCTTACGGTTCCTGCAAATAGCAGTTTCTTGGTAATTATATTGTTTTGGGTTGTATCTAAAACGATTTTCTAGCTAATATATGACTAATTCACAAACATTATCTACTTTACTCTATACATATGTTCTTTCAATGAATCAATATCGAAAAGCCATATGTTACTAAACCCACGAACAAATGTGGGTTGTCGTTAAAAAATTGAGGTTATTATGATAAACGTTCATGAGAGATGTTTCCAGCGAGTTTGGTGTTTGAGTATCATTTTTTCTCTTTGACAGTTTCTTTCTTATATAATTAAAAGAAAGTGTTAGATATCACGTAGAGTTTCGTGTAAACAGAAAATTAGAAGCGTCTGAGAGAAGTGTCAGAAATTCAATCGATTTTGATAATTTTTTTCGGTGCTAGAAAGAGCATTAATTAAATTGAATACTAATAGAAAATCAAATATTATTTTCAAAGCAAATGAACAAACATTTTTCGTTATCTTGTGCTGCAATTACACTCTTGTTTGTAAAACGCGTTCGCACTGGTTATACACTGTTTTATTTTGTATTTTTTTTTCACAAAACGAAACTAAATATGTAGGTAAAATATTCTGGGTTCTGGATTAATTAATTTTTAATTTCTAAAGCTAATTATTTTTTGTAGAATTTCGTTGTAAAAAATGTGTTGCTATTGTGTTCGTCATTGATTTATTTTATATTTTTTGGATATAATAATTTCGAATTCTTTATTATTACATGATATTTGGTAAGGAGTGTGGAACAAAATCGAGGATTTTTGTTGGTCAGTTAGTCACATTCGTGATTACAAGGTTTGTTGGGAGTATGAAGGACCATTATAGGACTAAAATTTAATTCACGAACTAAACAGTTTTTTTATTTGAATAATATTAGTTCAGCGATCTTGAGGTCAAAAATGATCGGTCGTGTTGTATATCCTCCCTTGCTCTCGATAATAAAAGATTGGCTCTGACTGACCTAGCACACTGATAAAAATGATTTGGTATTTACTACAAAATGAGTTCATCAACATTGACAATGCTTTTTCAAACGATAAAACGTGTTAAAAACGTGCTAAATTTTAGTTGCTGCTACAAATTTGAGTTTGTTGAACCATTTTGTATAATTTAAAAAAAAATTTTTTTTCAGTATAGTTCAGACAGCACGACAAATTTAGAAAATACCTGAAACACGTTATAGTGTTGGAAAATGTTAACAGGATAGTATTTTATGGTGGATAAGGCCGTATTGCATGCAGTTCTGAAATTTCTTGGATAAGTAAAAATTCATTCAGGTAAAAATTATGTCCGTACTGACACTATCACATCATATAAGTTCAAAATTCTAATCACTTCGCTTTATTGACAAAATAAAATTATAAATTTATATTCTGCAATATCATATGTAGTCATTTTAACAATTAAAAAAACTCGTAGGAAATCCAAATTTAAAATTTATCAAAGAGATAACTTTTGCAAAAGTAAAAAAATGTCTTAAATAAAACAATTTATTGTGAATAAATGAAATTCTATGAAGTGCTTTGAATACACAGGGCCTGTTTTTAATTCAACCGGTGCGGAGTAGTGTAAATTTAGCCTGTGAACTGCGTTTTTAAATAAAACTTACACTGATGTTCTTCGTTTTTAATTCGACTGGTGTAATACACGTTGTCATCGACTTTACTCTGAATGTTATGCTCGAATAAAACGTGTAAATTATGACACGTAAAAAAACGCTTCATATAAATTATTTGATTTATATATTATGTTTGATTTATTTCTCATATTTCAAATTAAATTAAATTTTAGAATTTTAGTTACAAAAATAAATCAAACTAAAGATTTTTAAATGTTAGAAAAAACCCAAAAGACCAAGTTGAAAAGTCACAATGGCCAAATTTCAATACGAAATATACTGCACATGTGTCGTGTAAAATGTTTTACACTGAAAGAAGTACGGAATAATTTCGCTTCGCTCTGTGTAAATCTGTTCTGCTCTACTTCTCTACACGAACCGGTTGAATTAAAAAACAGACCCACAATGTTGGGTCGCTTAGTCTTAATTATAATAATTTATAAATGAACGTCTCTGAAACGAGGATACCATACCCCAACTAGGGATAAAAATGAAATGCAAATTAAGTTTCTATGAGACATTTATGAACACCGGCTTTAAAACTTTGAAGATTAAAGTCACCAGGGAATATCCACGAAGGTAAGGCATGCCATAGATGGGCATGCACGAAGGTAAGGCATGCCATAGATGGGCACTCCGTTGAAAAAGTCACGTTAAAAGACTACAGCTCTACACCTAATTATTTGAACCAGCACGTGATGGGCCGCTGCGGCCAATTGCTCTGGTGAGACGCGACAGGGTTGCAGATTTTTACTAAAATCGATTTGATCTCTTCAGAAGCTCGTTCATCCATAACGTATTTGTAAAAATATGGAGGGGCTGAAATCTCACAGCTCTGAGATATCAAGACTTCAGTTGGGGCTAAGGATTTTAATATAGCTTTCGGCAAAAAACTTTTATGAGGACATGGTTTTTAGCTTTGGGCAGTGATGTATATCAAACATAACTTTTTATTAAAGTACATGTATTTTTTATCTCTGTTTAGATATTTATTACAAAGCTAACACGAAACATCAATACGTTGTCGGAAATTTATAACAGATAATAGAGTAACATAATTTAGTGAAAAGATTATACAATCAGCAAACTACTCAAAAACCCTCCATTTAGCGTTTCGAGAAAATATTTCGAAATCACAAATTCATATTTCTTTCAAAATTCCAAAAATATTGTAAAAATTAAATAAAATCAAAAATTTAAAACTTTTTTCAAACAAAATTCTAAAAGTATTTCAAAAATTATTACAAAATCAAAGATTAAAATTTTCTTCAAAAATTCTAAAAATATTGCAAAAATTATAACAAAATCAAAAATTGAATCTTTTTTCAAAATTCTAAATATATATATAAAATTCAAAAATTCTATTTTTTTTTTTCAAAATTTTAAAAATATTCCAAAAATTAGAATAAAATCAAAAATTTAAACTTTTACTAAATTCTAATAATATTCTAAAAATTCTTAAAAATTCAAAAATTCAAACTTTTTCCAAAATTCTAAAAATATTGCAAAAATTATAACAAAATCAAATATTAAAACTTTTTCCAAAATTCTAAAAATATTGCAACAAATATTGCAAAAATTGAAACTTTTTTCAAAATTTCAAAAATTATAAATTATAATAAAATCAAAAATTTTAAATTTTTCAAAATTCTAAAAATATTCCAAAAATTCTTACAAAATCGAAAATTTAAACTTTTTTCAAAATTCTAAATTGATATATAAAAGAATTCTTTTTTTTTTTTTCAAAATTCTAAAAATATTGCAAAAATTATAACAAAATTTAAATTCTAAAAACATTGCAAAAGTTATTACAAAATCAAAAATACAAACTTTTTTCAAAGTTAAAAAAATATTTCAAAAACTATAACAAATTCAAAAATTTCTATGTTTCAAAATTTCATTTTCAATTACATTTACGTCATATGAGCAATTCCACGTCATCGCAACAGCATTTGTTCTAGCATGTGACCTGACCCCCTCTGATTTCGATAAAATTTCATATACAGATAGTCAATGAAAAAATAAAAATACCATTTCTTTCAAAAAATTAAATTTCGCTCTAGGGATGACACAGGGTGGCGGCAAAGTTTTAGGGGTTTGCGAAACATGAGTATCTTTGAATATCGATTGCTAACGATTGACTAAATCGATTTAAGTCATTTATAGCTCATAGGAAAGGTAATTAATAGGACTTATAAAAAAATTACTTAAAATTTTTTAATAATTTTTTAAAAGTGTATTAAACTTAAAAAAAATTTCAAAGATGGCGCTGTTGGGGGTACCCTCACTTTACCACTTTTTTTTTCAGAAAAAAAATGTTTAATTAGTTCGTAATCTAAAACGATAGTTTTTCAGGTATATAATTTCTAAATAAAATTTTTACAAAATTTTCATTTCCGTTTTTTTTTCAATTTTTTTTTAATCAATGCAGTGAATCATCTATTTAACTCAACCCACCGGAATTCTTGTTTTATAATAATTTAATGACAATTTAACTATTTTAAGGATACAAATTAAGTATTTGAGGTTGTGCATGCTTTTTACATAATAAATCTTTTAATCCATTTATAACTGTCCGAAATTAATTTTAAAGGCATGGACAAATCAACTACCGTACTTTGTTACCTGTTAATGAAATACCTGTCATAAATTGAGAGCGCAGTAATGAAAATAATAGTCTTTAGAGATATTTTGAGCGTATAGCATCAATACTAAATTCAGTTGTCAATTTTGTTAAAAAAATATTTGTGTTGTGTTAGCAAAAAAGCTTCAAAGTGTTTTAATAGTTAAAATAACTTTTTTTTAAAACATGAGTAAATATCGTTTAAAACTATTTGGTATCGGCAAGTGACCAAAAACTTTAAAAAATGTTACACTTGAAGTCCAGAATAAATTACGTTCGATAAACCTTGTGTCGGTGAACCTTGTTGCGGTAACGTGGTATGGCTCAAAAACAGCTACATTTTTTTTTTCAAAAAATTGGCTAAAAAAATAAATGAAACCATTTTTTGACACACTTGACATTATTTTTTTGACAAACTTATAATGCCATAATTCTCTAAAATAATAATAAAATTTCATGTCATACAAATAATTAGTTTTATAATTTCCCAAAAAATTAGGTGAAAAAATAAATAAAAATCTTTCTTTTGACACACTTGACAACAAACTTCGAATGTAATAATCTAGTTTTTGATCTCAGATATGACATACCTATCCCTACCGTCAAGATTTCTCCAAATTCAATGTTCCTACTCGTAATCACTTAAAATGAACGTTTTTTAAGCCAAAAATATGAAAATTTGCTATTTTTGACACACATAATGATTTTCGACACACTTTCGGTACAGTTATTGAACACATCGTCCTTTCGGACCTGTACCTTGACTATACCTATTTTTAGAAAAAAAAAATTTTTGAAATCCCTCCAGCGGTTTTCTAGATTTCGTAGGTAATGACGGCAGACATACATTTTTTTTTGCTCTTTTAGAATCAGTAGGTCCTAAAACGTCGAGAAATGCCAAAAAAAGTGGGGTAAAGAATTTCACTTTTGGCTCATTAATGTAATACTTTGGTCTTTCAGACCGAACTAAAATATTCAAATCAGCAACATTTCTTCTGTGCTGTAAAGAATCAAGGCGTTAGAAAGACTTGAGGTGCCAATGAGTTTAACAGCTCCTCGCTGTACAGAATCAAGACCATTAAGACTTCCACGTAAGCTTTTCTTCATATGTGAGAACAGTATTCCATGCAGAAGAAGTATAAACGATTTATAAACTTATAGAAGCTGTTTCCTGTTGGAAAAGCTACGACACCGCCCGAAAGTCACCATAGCCAGATTAAAAATATGGGAATTTTACTTCATATTATTTTCAATCTCCTAAGTCTGACAGATTCATTCTCCATGAGATCTTTGCGATCAAACGTTAATGGAAAAGGATTAGGTGTCGTTATTCTAGAAAAAAGACTGTGTTTTGTATGTATTGAATTCAACACTGTTCGCAATACCCCAATACTGATATGTATTTGTTTTAAGATCAGTGTTAAGGGAATCTATCAATTTTGATCTACAGCGACTAAGAGCTAAAGGCGTATATAATTTAAGTGCTTCATGAGAAGCATGAAGCGTGCTAACTAAATGTATAGGATGAACTGTTGAATCTAACAAATCATCAAAAAAGTTAAGAAAAAGAGTAGGTGACAAAGCGCAACCTTGAGAAACCCCTGCATTATTTGAAAAATATTCGATGACACACTATCAACATTGACCCGAATTTTTCGATCGGGTATAAAGCTCTGAGTCCATGATATAAGTTACTGGTCTAAACCATAGGCTCTCCATTTGCATTGTTATGCCATACTTTATCAAATGCTTAGAAAATATCAAGATCAACACTGAAAGTTTCTCCAAATTCTCAAGCGACTTGTTCCAGCCATAAGTATGTATGTTGAGTATGTTGAATAAATAATTTGGAGTGGTTGCTGGTATGTTGAGTGATAAAATAGTTTATGTAATAGCAGTGTATACTTGTAATGATTTTTGATGCAACTGACATGTATTTGAGTGATTCAGGAGAGAGAGTTGTGTCTTTTTTTACAAATTTGACATGATCGCTTCGAACGACAGGATGACGTTATCATTTGAGTTTCACTTAAAGTTTAAACAATTGAAACATCTTTTTGTACCTTTTATGTACGTCTGCGCTCATTAATGTTCATATCTTTAAATTTTCAATTGTTGTTGTTTTTTTTCAGTTTATTTAGTTATTTTGGTCAAATCGAACGCAACCAAATAGAAGTAGGTTGTCCTAAAATTTTGCACATAGTCTCTTCCGTATCCCATTTAATGTATTTGTCCTGGTTAGTAAACAATCAACCAAATGATAGATTTTTGATGGTAGGTAAAGCCAAATTTGTTTGTTGTCCTCATCAAGCTTATTAAATACGAAGTCCAACAGACTTGATGCCTCTTAATACTTTTTCGCTTGTGTTTTCCAGTTTTTTTACAGTTGCTGAATTAGTGCGTATGAGATGAGGTTGTTTGAAAAAAGTTTCTATAAAGGTATTGATTGTAGTCTTTTTACTATCATACGGTTTACTCAATATTTGATAAGCTTCTATATAGTTAGCATCAGTGATACTTCAAAGTTTTATAAATTTTAATGATTCTCGTAGTAGCAAACTTTTAAAATACTGTTATTTTCTGTGCAGTGGTGAATGATCCCTTTTCATGTACAGAACTTTTAAATATATCAAAAAAACTTTGCAACTCTTTATAGTCGCCAGATTCGTATTCAGAAAAAAAAGATACATCAGAAAATGTGTTTTACATGGAAAAAAATATTCTTTCACATTGAGGTGCTTGAATAATCTAATCTTCAATTTGAGCCATTAACAAATTTTTTACGACTGATAGAATTTTGAGCACAGCCATGATTTGTTTGACGTGCAACGACACTCCGTATGCTGCTCTGTTTTGTGAAATCGGGGTTTTGTAATTATTTACTAGATCAATTATGTAAAAATTGATCAAAATAGCCTGGGATATCAAAATAGCATAATAATTAAAACTCGTCTGAGATATAGGTAAAATTTGCTTAATGGTAAATCTCTACCTTAAACTACACAATATGGAATATAACTAGAGTAGATCTTGAATTTTGAACTTTTTTGAAAAACTATCAACTTTGAGACCGTTTAGTTACTAAAGCCAAGAGTAATTCATGTAGTTTTGAATTTTTTTAAGTCTACTATCATAAGTTGTCTAATTCACAAAAGTCACAAAAGTCACAAAAACGGCAAAAAAACAACGAAAACAACTATTTCGATTGACCTTGGCCACTCAAAGCCATGAGTGAGCCACCAAATTATATATGCTAACATCTACCTTGTATCAAATAGTATCCATAATTTAAAAAAATGTCATGGGTGACGTATGGTTTTATGAACTAGAGTGATCCATAGCTTATACGATTTACCCGTGGTCTTAAACTTTGACCTCTATTCATAGTCAAACGCGTTAAACGTTGAAACATTTAAGACATTTGGAATAATTTAAATACTTTATTGCACATCAGTTTTAACAGAAGTTTCCCTAGTCAGATCTAAACCTTTTGCTCGACTTAATTAAATTACAAATAACCCAAAACTAGCCACCCCATAAACTTCAACTCTATTTTTATTACAATTTTTTTTTTCAATGGTTGTTCTGTCTTCGAAATCCTCGTTCACACAAAAATCATTAATTCCACTTATTAAATATTCAAACTCAACCAAAAACCACTTTCACTTAATTTTTCTTGATAAAACGATTAACAACAAAAACAACGATCAACAAATTTTTCACCCTTATCCAGTTCTATTTTCTTTTCATTTTCTCTTTCCTTGTATTATTAAATATAAACAAAATAGACGATAAGAAAAACAAAATTGTTTCGAATAAAATCGTCAACTTACCAATTTTTTATACATTATATAGGAGATTGTGGTGTTTTCGAATATAATATCACAGACACATACACTGTTAAATTTTTATTAGGAAAAATTAAACACTGTTAAATGTAAATTTTTATTTTACCCTCCTTTGTGTATACAACTATTATTATTTATTACTTCTATTATTTTAAAATTGAAATGGTAATAAAAAAAAATAATATTCAGAATGCAATGTCGCCTAAAGGGAATTTCTTCTGGTTAATGGCGAGACTCGGTCTTGGGGTAAGGGAGGCGGTTGTATTAAAATTACTATTTTATTATCATTTCTATTTACTTTTCATTATTATTATTGTTATTATTATTACTATTCCTTTTGTTTTGTTTTTCAAATTGGTTCGCGTCAGAAAAATAATAAAAACAAAAAGCTAGAGTTGGGTTTTAGCTGAAAAATATTGAAAAATTATAAATTGGAATAATTTCACTATTTGAGTGGAAATTTGTTATTTTTTATTTAATTTAATTATTTTTTATTACTATGGAAATATTTGTGACTATATAGGGAAAATGGTAGAAGGGGTTTGAGTTAATTGAATTAATATTTAAATTTCAGTGAAATAATATGAATAATTCGTTATGTATGTAATAGGTAAGTTGACCTAAATTTTTAAAACCAAAGCGAATACATTTCATCAATGCAAGCTTCCGATACTAAAAGAGAAAGAAATTAATGTTTGAAGTTTCAAAAAAATTTGATTTTTTACAAATATTCTTCCCATTGGTTAAGATCTTTAACTATTTGTGATCACTTTTCTGGTTTGCTCATGGAGCCGTTGCGTTACAAAGGGGGTTTTGGGGCGTTCAAAAGGCAGAAGTAAATGCGGTTTCCAATTTATTCCGTTAATACAATCTTGTTGTTAGCCGCTTTACAGACACAGTTTTGAAAACCATGTTGATCCAGCAAGTTGATAGCGGTATCATTTTGGCATCGTTCAAGCACCAAAGTATAGCACGAATGAGGCGTTTCAGAAGGTTTTTATAAATTTAGAGACAGCAACTGCTTATTGATTTGTTGAACTTCCTGGAACTTTGCTAGAGGCAGTCGACAGTTTGAGTTGAGTTTGATCAGTTGATTATTTGATAAATTCGGCTTTGCGTCACCTTAATCAATGTTGCATTTAGCTAGAGATGATTTCCCCCTTCCACACAAAATCGAGCTTGATGCCTTTTTTCATCTTCACTATAGCACGATTGAGCCATTTCAGAAGGTTTTTGTAAATTTAGAGCCAACAACTGATTGTTGAACTTCCTGCAACTTTGCTAGAGGCAGTCGACGGTGATCAAGTTTAATCAGCTGATTATTTGATCAATTCGCCTTTACGTCACCTTAATCATACAACATTAATTGCAAAGGCTAAAGATGATTTCCCCACGAAATCTTCCCCTTTAGAAAATTTAGTGATTTATCGAAAACTTCGTGAGCGATATTTTGATTTTGTTTTGGAGTCAGACTAAGCTCTTCACGTCTGACTAACTGTAGTCGGCAGGTGCTTCTTCTGCTACTAAATGTTTGTGTAGGCAATATTGTATAATAAGGCAATTAAGTTGAAAATAAGGAGAATATTCAACAGGCAATGAATTTAAACCCTTAAGACTTTCTGCTGACAGAAATCTCTATAGATATACATGTAATCGAAATTAATCAAAATATGACGAAAGCTACATAAAACTGGTTATAAATCGACATAAATCATACAAAGCGTAAATTTACTGCTTTTCCTAAGTCCATTGCTTGGGTTGCCCTTGATTAAGCTCAAAAGATGATATTTCACTCATTTGAAAAAAAGGAAGAACGTAAAAAGGGATATCTTTTTCTTAGAAGACATTATTAGCGTAAAGCTTTCTTTGGACCTTGGTTTGGCTGTTTTTTCCTTATTTATAACTTCAGTAACTCGCAAAACTCTGCGGTTTCTTCGTGAAGACATTCGGGCAATTTGTAACTCAAAATATTTTATGAGATCATAGCTTAAATTTTGGGTTTTGTCATAAGAACATAATCTTTTTCATTAAAGCCATTCCATCAATGGATTCCATCAATGAGCTCGTTAATGTTCAACCAGCCTTTCGATATCAGTTGTAAGCTCTGCTATTTCTTCCCTAGATTTTTCTACACGATAACCTAGGTAAGTATGGCATATTCCACTGTTTTTCACTCATAAATTGACATCAAAGAACAGCTACCAACTTTTTTATCATACCAGTTGGTTCCAGATGATTATTCAAGACCGTCAAACTCGTTTCTCGAACATCAAGGCAAACTATATGGCTTTAGTACAACCATCTCACTGGTTTGCACCTGCAGCTATCTCAAACTATGTGTTATAGTCCTTCCAAATGGTCGTTCCATCAAATGAATATGATTTGGATTTAATCTCCGAATTTTTATGTATTAAAAATATGCTTGTCATGTAAGATTGTTGGTAATTTCCCGGTAAGAATGATAACAATTTTGTCGTATTGTGTTGCATTGGTTTAGATTTATTCCGAATTATGTCTATTTGATTTGCGATACGAACCATTCTGTGGCGTTCTTTGGTTTAACTCTGCTAGTTAGTTTTTAGTTAGTGCAAACTTGGTGCTCACTAGTTTTTGATTCTTCTTCCAATCTTTCATTTAAAATTTAATCTTGTTTTTACACTTCATGATCCACCATAGTTTTCACCTCCGAAATTGTTCTTTGATTGCTTGCTTCAATACCTAGTGTTGTTAACGGAACTTCTATTTAAATCATCTCTCAACTTCTCTGTCGCTGTCGGTTAAGCTCTGTGCAACCAGCAAGCTTGGCTATATAACATCGTTAACAATTTTGATTTATTTTTAACACTCAGTGATTTTTTGGAGATCCCACTTCTACCACCCATTTACGGATTTCTGGAAACGAAGCACTCGAGAAATAAAATAAAAGTTTTATTAATTGCTGAGTTCCAGCAATATATGTCAATCTCAAAATTATTTCAAAAATGTAATCGTCATCCAAATAAATTACATTTAAAATTGCAAGCTTACAATTTTCTTTTTAATGAAAAATCTTTGGTAGATTGAAGTCAAGTTCTGTCATCGCATAAAACTTCTTTCCTTTATACTGCATTTCCTTTTTTTCTTTTTTCTTTAATGTTGCTATTTCATTTTACGGCTGTAATTAAATTCTAAAAGAGATCATTATTAAACGTCAGTAGAGTAGTAGTATTATATATGCATTATAGCAGAACTTGTGCCAAAGAAACTTTCTTTATTAAAAGACAACATAAGATGACAGCTCCAAAATTGGTCAATATTTATATTACCCGAATATCTGGGTATTAATTTGCGTATTCGGGGCTTGCACAAAAATCCTTCAAACACTATTATTAGTCACATTTGTTGATCTGGACAAAAATTTATTTTTGGAAATATGTGTTGCATTATAGTTAAGATAAATTCCAAGATAAGGCAGATCTGTCAAATAGTAAAGAGGCTACGGAGTGTCTTGTAAGTAACAAAAACATGGAGAATTTTTACGAACGATTAAATCTAATTAGATTAGAGAAGATTAGAGAAGATTAGAAAAACTTAGAATTTTTGAAAATACTTCTATCATTATCTTAAAATAAAAACCCTTGAGAGGTTTCTGGCAACTTTTACACAACCAACTACAGTCAAATTGTTTTACTATTTTTTCCATGAAAAACGAAGTTGATGGACGATGACAAAAGGCGATAGTATTGTGACTACTATGGAGTACGATGTGATAAAAGAACATCGTTATGAAGAAAAACGTGTTCTATATTAAGTTGTGAAAACTTGACCATTTTTGATTTTCCTGAAACTTGGCATATAAGTAGTATGGACAAAATAAAAAATACGACTTATTTAACAATTTTTTTAAAGTACATGGTTTGAGGATAGGGAGCATTCCAACATGCATGAAAAATGAAAATTCTGCCAATCACATGTAACTTTGAAATTGAATTGCGCAAGAACGGCTATTCCGATTTCAGCAAACTTTTTTTTGCTTGATAGATGATTAGTTAGCCGTTTGAGAAAAAAATTAATTAATATATTTTGTAATTAATTTTTAAATAAAAATATTAAAAAAACTTTTTTAAATACCAAATGTTTACAAAAATTTGCTGAAACAAAACAAAAATGTAGTTGCCAATAATCCAGCCGGTTGCATATTCCTTGATCCTGTGACGCACTGTCTTTCTTAATGATTAAAGCCCACACATAGTTATATGAAGGCTCGTTTCTTCAAGGAAGCAATAGCGTCTCATCATCAAGGATTATTTCACAGCTAAGATTGAGGGTGCTACCGTTGACTGAATATAGTTCATCCGCCACCACCCTATGTGATATCTCACGTTAACTCGTATGTCAATAGCAGGGACTGGAGTATGCGGGGTTGTCACACCCGTAGATCAAAAAAAAAAAAATTCAAAACCAACCCTATCCAGGATTGGATGAGATTGGATAGGATTGGATAGGATTGGATAGGATTGGATAGGATTGGATAGGATTGGATAGGATGGGATAGGATTGGATAGGATTGGATAGGATTAGATAGGATTGGATAGGATTGGATAGGATTGGATAGGATTGGATAGGATTGGATAGGATTGGATAGGATTGGATAGGATTGGTTAGGATTGGATAGGATTGGATAGGATTGGATAGGATTGGATAGGATTGGATAGGATTGGATAGGATTGGATAGGATTGGATAGGATTGGATAGGATTGGATAGGATTGGATAGGATTGGATAGGATTGGATAGGATTGGATAGGATTGGATAGGATTGGATAGGATTGGATAGGATTGGATTGGATTGGATAGGATTGGATAGGATTGGATAGGATTGGATAGGATTGGATAGGATTGGATAGGATTGGATAGGATTGGATAGGATTGGATAGGATTGGATAGGATTGGATAGGATTGGATAGGATTGGATAGGATTGGATAGGATTGGATAGGATTGGATAGGATTGGATAGGATTGGATAGGATTGGATAGGATTGGATAGGATTGGATAGGATTGGATAGGATTGGATAGGATTGGATAGGATTGGATAGGATTGGATAGGATTGGATAGGATTGGATAGGATTGGATAGGATTGGATAGGATTGGATAGGATTGGATAGGATTGGAAAGGATTGAATAGGATTGGATAAGATTGGATAGGATTGGAGAGGATTGGATAGGATGGAATAGGATTGGATAGGATTGGATAGTATTGGATGTGATTGGATAGGATTGGATAGGATTGGATAGGGTCTGGTAGGATTGGATAGGATTGGATAGGATTGGATAGGATTGGATAGGATTGGATAGGATTGGATAGGATTGGATAGGATTGGATAGGATTGGATAGGATTGGATAGGATTGGATAGGATTGGATAGGATTGGATAGGATTGGATAGGATTGGATAGGATTGGATAGGATTGGATAGGATTGGATAGGATTGGATAGGATTAGATAGGATTGGATAGGAGTGGAGAGGATTAGATGGTATTGGATAGGATTTGATAGGAGTGGATAGGATACATTATTGAACATCGTCTGTAAAGTTCAAAAAAGACCAATGTCTCACCATAAAGATTCCTCGGTATAACTTTCAACCCATGATAACCTTAAACTACAAAGAACGTCAGAAATTAAGAAAAAAAAAATAACAAACTAAATATTTAAAGTTTTTCGTAAGATATATAAATCTCGAACGAAAGATAAAAAGCAAAGAAAATTTGCTCCAGATTTTCTTTAAACATTTTAAAATTTATAATTTTGGTTGTGCTATGTATTTGTGTTTTTCATCTGTTATCCTATACAGTGGGAGAAAAAGTGGTGATTTAAACGTTTCAGTTTCATTATTGAGGCTTTAACTATAGGGAAATACAGATTAAATGAACATTTCTTTAAAACTACAAAACCATGCTATTCCACCTACTTAGTTCGTCTTTTTTGTTCACTGTAGATTGAAAAACATTTTTTTAAAATTTTAATTCCATGTTTTCTTCTAATAACATCCATAAAACTTACTTAAAAGATAATTAATATACGAGATTAGAATAAAAGTTTCCACTTAATCTTATATAAAATAGAGAAAAAAAATCAAAACTTATAAATTCATTTTGAAAATCTATTTTCCTAAAATTTTCGTGTATCCTGATAAAAATAAATTAAAGAAATAATTTAAGTTATGTATAAAAAAACATAATATATAATCGATAGACGAAGATTTTAATTAAAAAGTTTGGTTAGGGTGTGCTGTTCAGACTAATTAGTCTGAATCGAAAAATACGATTTATATAAATTTTTATAACTTAAATTTAAGCTTCAATAAAAGCTTTAAATTTTCTAAAAGTAATAAAAAATGTTGGTTAGTCACAACAAAAAATAACCAAACAAAAATAATTTTCCGCGAAAATTATTGAAAAAAAAAATGTTTTTATATGAAATTCAATCTAGCTCAAATGAGATTTTACTCACAAAAAAAAATCGCAAAAACATGATATTTTGCCGATTTTCCATGAATTTAAACAATGAAAACAAATAACGAAAGAAAAAACGTAAATTGGAAAATAAAAAATTAGATTATCCTTTAACACACAACAAGAGAGAATTTTTGATGAGCAAAAAGCAAACAAAATAACATTCGAGGATTAGGATTTGAGATGATATTGTGTCATAGATTTTTAGATTTTCCAGAAAAGTCGACAAAATTTCAAAACAAAAAAATTGAATGGTGGTGAATGTAGAATTTTTTAGTTTGTTGCAGATTTTATTTTTTGTTTATCTACTTTAAATTTACGGTTATTTGCTGGTTTAATTTCATTTGAAAGTTTTGTGCTGATTGTGTGGTTGAGGTTGGGGTATTGTGCTTAATTAATTTTACATGAATTGAATAGATTTGGTTTAAACAATGTTTGTAGGATTTGTTTAAGGCTTAGTAAGCTTTTTAAAACAACTGTTTGTACTATGAATTGAGTATGATGGTTTATTTTGTGGTCAATATAAACAGTAAACAAAATCAAATTTATAACAATTATTTTATTTTTAGTAGCTTAGCATTGACATCACCAACATAAGAGGTCTCAATTCAAATCTAAACGAGGTTCATCACTACATTGAAAAAAATAAACCTGACGTATTGTTTCTTACCGAAACAATTGTCAGTGGCAAAGCATCGAAATTGGATCTCGATAAACACTGGATAAATAGTTACGAATTGGAACATTCCTTTTATAACAAGGTGTTTGTGTGTTTATTCGAAATTCACTTTTATGTATGAGAATTAAAGCCTACGAGTTGAACTCTAAGCATCATAATTCATTAGCACTGAAGATCTCAGGTGTTGATTAAACTATATTTATAATAGAATTATACAGATTCCCAAATTCTCCCCCCCCCCTCCCTCCCCAGGATGTCCCTTTTTCGATCAAATATCGGTTAACCTAGACAAGATTACCACGGACTACCCCAAAGCAAGACTTGTCATTCTTGGAGACTTTAATATTCATAATAAAGAATTGCTAAAGTATTCATCGCGCACTGACGACGTAGGAAGGCAAGCCGAACTGATGCTCGCAGATTATCGCGGTTTGACGCAAATGATAGAGTGTCTCACTAGAATCTCAGACAATTCACATCATAACAATAATTTGCTGGATCTGTTTTTGACAAACGAACCAGATACTACGAAGACAAAAGCTGAACAAGCCCTCGGAACATCGGACCATTTACTAATATCAGCAATAGTGCAATTTACATCACCGACACAAATTCAAGCAAATCCTCATCGCGTTTGGAACTATAAACGCGCTGACTGGGAGGGACTGAGAAACTTTTATGATGAAACACCTTGGAAAACTATTTGCTGTGTTGATCAAGATCCTTGCACATCAGCAATAAGAATTTCTGAAATCATAAAAGACGGAATGCGGCGGTTTATTCCAAATCGATTAATCACTCCTAAAACTGAGCCTTGGTTCACCCGGGATGTTGATGAGGCAGCGAAGAATAAACGCAAAGCATTTAAGACGTATAACGCTAATAAAACACCTGAAACCCATAGCGCCTATAAGAAAACCAGAAATGTTAGTAAATTCAAAATAAACTTGGACAAAGACGCGTTTATCCAGAAGAAAGCAAAAAAATTCGCCGAGCACCCATCTGGCTCACGTAGTTTCTTTCAAGCCGTTAAATCAGTCCACAGTAATTTTACTCGATCCTCTATTCCAACCTTAGCTCTGAATGACATTCCCGTGAGCGCTCGAAAGGGAACTCGGATCTTTTGGGTCGTATTTTCGCAGAAAACTCAAACATAGTTGAACTTCCCCATTCTCCCACACTCATTTCCCCAGTTGTAACGAAAATGAAACCAATTATTTTTCGTTGCAATATTGTACGGAAAATGCTTCTTTCTATCAATATTAACAAATCTGCTGGCCCCGACGGTATTCCACCTCTCATTCTTAAAAACTTTGCTAGGCAACTAGCTCCAATTTTAACAAAAATTTTCTATTTATCTTATAAAACCGGAATATTTCCCGATTTTCGGAAGCTGGCCAGCGTTCACCCATATCAAAGAAAGGCAGTAAGATAGACCCTAACAATTATAGACCAATTGCAGTTCTGTCGGTTTTAGCTAAAATATTTGAAGGAAATGTTAACTTCAATTTAATAGATTATTTGGAAATGTCGCGAATTATTGATGATAAACAGTATGGTTTTGTAGAAGTCATGCAACAGGTGATCTCTTAGCCTACGTATCCCATCTCTGGAACAAACCGCTGGATAACCATGGTGAAACATTCAGTATTTCACTTGACATTTTTAAAGCATTTGATAAAGTGTGGCATAAAAATCTCATTGCTAAATTAAAATCTTATGGCATAGACCATCTTACTGTCTCATGGATTCATAGCTTTCTTACAGGTCGTCAATTTCATGTTAATTTAGATGGTATTACATCCAATATTTTCACAACCAATGTTGGGGTTCCCCAAGGCTCTGCACTCTCACCACCCTTCTTTCTTTTATACATTAATGACTTACTTATTTCCACAGTGCACCCAATCCAGGGTTTTGCTGATGACAGCACATTGCAGGCATCACATGCATCTCCTAAATTTCGATCTCATACTGCAGTTACCACTGATGGAGAGCTGCTAATTGATTCTATCAACAAAGATCTGGATAATGGAATGGGGTGATCGTAATCTTGTTTCATTTAATCCAGCCAAAACCAAACTATGCTGTCTTTCACGAATAGAGCGACACAAAAATTTCCCGATAAAAATAAAAAATGAGGAATTGCGTGAGGTTGAATCAGTTAGACTTCTTGGAGTGGATATTCGAAATAACCTGAAATGTAATAAACATGTGTTCAACCTCGCTAAATCTGCAATGCAAAAATTTGGATTCTTGAGTCGATGTAAAAAGTATTTCAATCCCGAGCAAATTTTGCTAATCTTCAAGTCCTTTATTTGCCCATGTATGGAGTACTGTTGTCATGTTTTGGGAGGTGCTTGTCAGTCAACAATAAATTGTCTAGACTTAGTACAGAGAAAAGCAATACGGTTGATTGGTAATACCAAACTAACAGACCAGCTTGATTCACCCCAGCAGAGAAGAAATGTGGCTGAATTGTTAATCTACTATAAATATAACTTTAGCGAATTCTCCTCTAAGGAAATTCAAAATATCCTTCCATCGTGTGCGCAAACAAGAGCTGCCGAGTTATCCCATCCATTTGTTGTACAAATACCTCGTTGTAAAACTGTGTCCTTCCAGAACAACTATTTTAATAGAGTGGCCAAATTGTGGAACCAATGCACTCCTCTGTATTTTCCGATGAATTTTTCCCTCAAGCATTTAAAGAAAATGTCAATCGTCATTTAAAACAATTAGTATAGTTATCCCTATATCCCCATTCCTTCCATTTTCCTCATCACTTTCCTTCATAGTTCACATAGTATCTTCGGATATTCAAAGAGTCTGAATAATGAATATTTCATATTTAGTGTGCTAAACATGCCTAACTAATTAAAAAAAAAAAAAATAATAATAAAAACAAAAAACTAAAGTTTTGATCAGTGGGTCAAATGTTTCGGTATTAACTAACAATAATTTTTGCAACGCATAATCATTTTCCAAATTTTAGAAAGCATTTTTAATTAATCGATTAAGTAGTCGTTAAGCAAAAATCAATCAAATAAGTCGTTTATAAAAATCAATCGAGGGAGTCGAACGGTAACTACTCAACAGCGGAGTACTCAAATAAATCAGTACAATCAATTTAATCAATTAACCAGTTCAATATTTTACAATCAATCAAGTAATTCGAATAAAGTTAGTGAGTGATTAAGTAAATTCCAATAAGTCAAGAGCTTTAGTCAATCAATCTCTGACAAAATCAATCATTAAGTGGGTGAATCTATAAATTAAATCTAGAAATTGAGAACCGTACAAAATAAAACCGATTCAAATCGATCGTATAAAATAATATTAATAAATAGAACGAATCGTGGATGTAGTGCTGATTATTTCTACAAGTGGGGAATTTTAGAGTCCCCTTAATGTGACTGCGGCGCTCCACAACAAACCATAAAACTCATTGCAACTGTGTGTCCAATTCGACGATATAATGGTGACATCTCAGATATCCATTTGGCAACTCACGGTGTAGTAGCATGGATAGACTCACTCGATGTATACATCTAATGTTCAAATGTACTGCCCAATGCTCAAATATTTTTCTTTTTACTTTTTAACTAAAAGACACGCAATCAAATTGATTGTAAGCTCATTTAATGTGTATTCATTTTTTGTTTTAGGTAGATTTCATAGAAAAATCTACCTATTTTAAGTTTTATTTTTATTTTTTAATGTGTCATAAAAACCATACGCTAAATAAATAAATGTTAATTTAGTCATAATATAAAGTTAAACACATTTATAAAATATAAATATAAAAATAAACATTTTATTCACTACACGTTTCACTTTACGTTATACAGAAATTGAATTCCACCACACTTTCAATAACTAGTAGTGTATCAAATCTAATCACACTACATGATTTTCGCTACATCTCAATAATAAGTAGTGTGAATCTATTCATTGAAATAACATTTTCACCACAGTAACTCTACATTATACCACATATTACAAAAGTGGTGCCTCCAAACAACACACCACAAATCATATTATAAATAGTGCACCAAAGCATTAGTGGCACTACACTACCACTTGTGACCTGTCCACATTTTCACAAGACTTCCAATATTTTTAAAACGATAAATATTTTAGTCATTAAGACATTAAGAGCAATTAGAACTTTTTCCTTGTGTGCTTAAAATTAGTTATAAACTCCATTACGAATTTTACTAAAATAATTTATGTTCCCGTTCTTCATCAAATTACCGTCAATTGCCTTTGTCAAAACCACGTAGACTGGATCTTGCAAATTACCAAGCAGCATACTTTGAATTTGGACATTTGATCAAACTTCTCAACCCTACAGACAATTTTTCAATGTACCTGCAAGATTGTACTTTACTTTCAAAGATTAACCTTGTACGAGCATATCATTTAGTTCCTTTCCGTGGTGCCTCACATGTTCACAAACCTCCAAATACATTATGAAACAAACGCAAAGTGATAGTCACTTTTTGAATCACGCTATCAATATGAGCTTCTAAAGCCGACTTGCTATCAATTAATAATCCATAGAGAGCTTTTTACTTGATACTGGAATGTGATAACAAATTCATCTAGTACAATAAGAACCCAATTACTAGATCGGCCAGTCGAAGCATTGAAAACATTAACTTGAGATTTAACAGGTTGAAGATCGAATTATGCCGTTTAGAGCAGTTTCAGTTACGAAATAGATTAAGGCTGATTTCAGCAATGCACTGTGAAAGACACATACTAGGAAGAGTATGCACAAGCGGAACACCATCAACAAATAAGTGACACCGAGAGTATTTGATAGATTCAGGCAGATAATTGATGAACATTCAAAACAGCAGGAAACACGAATATGGAACCTTCAAGATATTATACGAACTAAAACATAGTCTAATAGAGCTAATCTGACTACTATTCAAGTAGGAAAAATAGGGTTACAAACACTGTTAGAGAAACCGAAAAGGCACTTCAGCCTGCCAATCATTAAGTTATGGCAGCAAACTAGATCTCCTTTTCCTATCAATGTTGGATTAACTAGAGTCCGTGATGTCAATCTCTCTCAGTCTTCCTAACTGTGTTCTTATATACATATTATTATGAACATAGTATAAGTCTTTCACTTGACTTTGGATCTGATCTGGTAGTATGCCTACAAAGCTAAATCACGTAAATTTTTAGTAAACCTGGTTTACTGGAGCCAAGGATTGCAAGAGGAGCTACGTCTTTTTATAGGACTAGTTTTCACATAAATAGAAATTATTACACACTTTCGAAAAAAAAACTTGAGACTAATAGTACAGTTGATGACAGAAAAGTCATTTGCTTTAAATCAACCTGGAGTAGATCCAAGTCAATGCATCCAATGTCACGAGTATAATAATTAATAGCTGCTGGTGGAGAAAGATCCCAGAAGCTTAGCGGAAAAGCTGGAAATATCATTACTAAGAGCACTTGTTTAATTGAAAGCAAGTTCGATATATAAATCAATACTTATTTCTGGTAGAATTATAAACTGGAAAAATATTTTTCCAATTTTTTCCCAAAACTACAGACTGTATTAGTATTCGCCTCAAAGAAATTTAGAACATAGTTTAAATAATTCATCCCGCATAAAACGATGCCATTTACAGAATTGTATAACGCACGTTACTCTCGCTTTATGATTTCATTATTACCGTTCATGAATAAAATTTCCTTTACTTCAATTATTGACACCAGTTTTTAAAGTTTGTACCAAACCCTTTTCATATTCATATTAATTAATTCGGTAAATATCATGACAAAGCACGGTTATCACTTTAAATTACCATAGCAAAAGTCCTGCCCACGACGAAAAACAGTTAACTAGAACCACTTTCATTGCAAGACCAATTAAAAACTACAACAAGCAATTTACCACAATAAACTATAAATCACATGACAACTTTAATTTATTTTTATTATATTATCTGATGCATCAGTCATGACAATTCACTCAATAACACACCCTTTAACTCTTCCATTAGACGTAATGGTGTTTAGCTGTGTTTTTCGTTTGTTTATTGTTAATTTTTGTCATGTCATATAAGAAGAAAAATTGAAACTATGATTACGTCAAAAGTCTGAACGGGAATCTTTTAAGACTAAAAACAGTTACATTTTAACACGAAACCTATTTACATACTACAACTGTTTACCCACAACGATTGTACTTGTTTTACAATAAGAAATTTTATTTTCGATGATAATAAATCAGAACAATAATCTTCACATAAACTCTTTAAAATAACAATCTTAACATTTTTTCTTCTCGTATTCTTTCTAACTCTGTAAAATCAACCTGTCGCACAATGGTTCAAATCATCCAAGTAGATCGTATAAGCAACGAAAATTACTTTTACGTATAAGTAAGTTTATTCACGACTAAAACACATTAAGATAAAAAAATAATATTTTGTTTTTATATATAATATCACATTATTCATATCAAAATTTGTAATAAATCTTTTCACTTTTACCAAGTTATCTCATCCCCTTCGTAATAGGGAAATTCATTTCCTGCTATTTCTCATATTTAGTTTTTGTTTTTTTATTATGATAATTTATCACCTTAGAATACTTGTCACGGATATAATAAGAGATTAGTCAAAATCATTAACATTTCACCTCAAAATATATTTTATAACTATTCTATTTCGGCTGAATCAAAGGACTAATGCGCGAGTGTCATTAAAATGCACAATAATCACGCGACAAATTTTGTTACTGTTTCTAATTTAATACTTGTCGCATTTGTTCTATTTAGTTTTAATGTAAAGGTGAAAAAAATTTATATTAATGTTTGATAGTAAGATGCAAAGTTAGATAAAAAGCGTAAAAGGGTGATTTGCAGGGATAAGAAAAGAAAAGTAACAGTAAATGATTTTTTTTAATTCTGGTAGGTAGATGGGGTTAATTGGTAGTAGTGAGTTTATGTTGCTCTTGAAATGCCAATAACCTAATGTTTAAATCTAAACATAAGAAAGCTATCGATCACGTTGGGGTCACCAATTGTGGTTTTATTAAAGCTCTTTCAAAAGATCTTATTAGCATTTTCTATGTGTTTCTGATGCTGCTAATATGAAAATATATATTATATAGGCTAAATAGATGAAAGTTGTAGTAAAAGTATACCAAATACAATTTAATATAAATTTTAGTCTCACTATAAATTACAAATGATGACCGCAACGTAATCGACATTTTCTCTATTTTGAAATGTTTATCGTTACCATTGGAGCAGAAAATATTTGACACAAACTGTAGAAACGCATAAGACATTCTTATGAATAGGAAATTAATCAACAGAAACGTGACACTTCTTGGTGACTAATACCGGGTTTCAATACGATATATCTCCAAAATCGATTATTGACGCAAAACAATCGACAAACAAGAGATTTAGGACAAACTTACACATTTTCGGTCCTAATTGACCGATGTAGAACAGTTTCTTACTAGAACGACTTTTTTAACAGAGTGGCCGAATTCTGGAATGGTATTCAATGACAGTGAGCAAGTTGTCGAAATTGACCAATATTACCGTTTATTTATTCAAAAATACGTTAAAAGGATATCACATTTCTGCACACTTGTTTCCACTGAGTTCCACCAAAAAGCAAAACATACGATAACCAGTGCCTCCACTTAGCCCGAATTTAGCAAGCTTTTCATAAAACAATGTTCGAAAAAAAATGTCACTAACTTTTAAATTCAATTTCAAAATTTAAACAAAATAAAATTTGGGTTTTCAGAACATGTAAAGTAAACTCCTGGCAAACAGTATCTCTTTTAAGCTTGACTTCTCGAACACTGCTCAAAGCATTGTGCACGATGTATATTATCTCAAATTTTCTACTCTTCTCTTGGAAATTTTTGAATTTAAATTTTGAGTTTTGAATTTTGAAATTTGAGTTTTAAACTTCGAATTTTGAGCTAGGCAAATCTAAACCTAAAGTGAGGTAAACCCAAAATTCAAGATTTGAATTTCGAAATTCAATATTCATAATTCAAAATTGACAATTGAAAATTTAAAATTTAAAACTCAAAGTACGAGACTCAAAATTAAAAAGTCAAAACTTCAAAAACTCATAATTTTGGATTTTGAGTTAAGAATTTTGAATTTTGTATTTGTATGTTGAATTTTGAGTTTTGAATTTTAAATTTTGAATTTTGAATTTTGAATTTTGAGTTTTGAATTTTGAATTTTGAATTTTGAATTTTGAATTTTGAATTTTGAATTTTGAATTTTGAATTTTGAATTTTGAATTTTGAATTTTGAATTTTGAATTTTGAATTTTGAATTTTGAATTTTGAGTTTTGAATTTTGAATTTTGAATTTGGAATTTAGAATTTTAAATTTTCGATTTTTCAACTTTTCAATTTATTTATTTATTTAATTCAATTCATTCACAAAAATGATTACAAAAAAGGCCATTGGCCCATATAGATGTACAGAAGAACTGTTTATTTTAAGACTAGCCAATAAGTTATTTGTATAATAAAAATAAAGTTTAAAATTATATTCAAAACAAACTACTTTACTAAATACTTAAGCATATGAAAAGAGAAGAAGTCTTACTACAGCTAATTTATAGTCCTGGGCCTTCACCTACATAACTTTGAAATTACCACATATTTTATACTTCGTGATGCGCCTGTCCTTGACGAGCCTGAAAACATTTGTTCTATGATTTTTCTCAAATCGGCCACTTTTGCGTTTGGCAAGCTCCGAAAAATGCCGATTGCCCGCGATCTTGTAAATTTGCTACCACATTTATTTTTTTTGACTGTGGAGGTTGGAAATTTGTTTTAGAATACGAGGGTAAGCTTGTCCAACCAAAATGTGTTTGCTATTTTCGAGTCCGACAACTGACATTTTGGATGTTTGGGTTGTCGGACTAAACAGTAGCAGACAAATTTTTGTCGGACAAGGTTACCCTTGTGTTCTAAATCAAATTTCCAACCCCCATAGTTAAAAAAAACAAAAATTTACAAGGTCCCAGGCAATCGGCATTTTTCGGAGCTTGCCGAAAGCAAAAGCGGCCGATTTGAAAAAAATCGCAGAACAAATGTTTTCGGGCTCATCAAGGACAGGCGCATCACGAAGTATTAAATATGTGGTAATCACAAAATTATGTAAGTGAAGGCCCAGGGACTATTACATGTATATAAAGCAGAAGAGTAAGAAGAAAGGTAAGAAGTAAAAATAAAATTGACAGCAGCAGCTAGCAGAGCACCGGAGGATACATTAGAATATAAATGACTACAAAAAGGCCACTGGCCCATGACATTGTACAGTGGCAAAAAAATAACCAGTGGTATGCTAACTGCTACACTGAAAAAAACATGTCCTATTTCCAATCGAAATGCAATTGTCTCAACCTCACCGTGCGGTCACATATGGCGAATCAAACTACGAAATTGCTTCAACAACTCTACAATTATCAAACGATGAAGTTGAGACAATCACACGAAATATTTATGTGAAAATAAAATATAGTTCAATTAATCTCAAATACTTAAACTTTAAAATGAAAAATTCATGATATAAGGCCAAAGAAAATTTGTTTCAGGGAAATAGTTATTATCTTTATTCAACTACTATTATATTGGATATAACAATTTATATTTTAAATATACTTCATTCTGTTTTTAGGAAAATGTTATCGTGTAGTTGTCCCAATCATAGTGAAATTGTTTGCACATAATTTTTCTTTGCATGAATAATCAACTGCCAACTTCGAGATGAGGTTGTCATGAACTTCAATTTTTTTTTCAGTGTACTATCAAAGCAGGGAGCTGCAGTAAGCAAACTGTCAAACCAAAACTAGCAAGGCTGCGAGAGATACCTGATTTCAGAAGAAAAAAAAAAGGGCATTTATGATTAGAGAGTAGCAGTCTAGAGAGAAGGCTAGACTAAACAGTTTTATACTTACGGTGTGAAGATCGCGGATAGTCGAAAAATCGAAAAAGAATAACAGACACAGAAAAGGGTAAGGAAAGGAAGAGGGATAGAAGGAACGAGAGGAAGGAAGGAGCATAGGGATCATTAGCAATGTAAAGTAAAGCATGGAGAAGGTAGCAAGAGAAAGAAAGACAACCATTACAAGGGTACTAGAAGCATAAGGGCAGATTATCATTTCCACCATATCTAAACTGAGCCATAAGACAAGTCAGTTCCCTTCTAAAAAAATTTTGAATTTTCAATTTTGAGTTTTCAATTTTGAATTTTGAATTTTCAATTTTGAATTTTCAATTTTGAATTTTCAATTTTCAATATTTAATTTTCAATTTTCAATTTTCAATTTTCAATTTTCAATTTTCAATTTTCAATTTTCAATTTTCAATTTTCAATTTTCAATTTTCAATTTTCAATTTTCAATTTTCAATTTTCAATTTTCAATTTTCAATTTTCAATTTTCAATTTTCAATTTTCAATTTTCAATTTTCTATTTTCAATTTTCAATTTTCAATTTTCTATTTTCAATTTTCAATTTTCAATTTTCAATTTTCAATTTTCAATTTTCAATTTTCAATTTTCAATTTTCAATTTTCAATTTTCTATTTTCAATTTCAATTTTCAATTTTCAATTTTCAATTTTCAATTTTCAATTTTCAGTTTTCAATTTACAATTTACAATTTTCAATTTTCAATTTTCAATTTTCAATTTTCAATTTTCAATTTTCAATTTTCAATTTTCAATTTTCAATTTTCAATTTTCAATTTTCAATTTTCAATTTTCAATTTTTAATTTTCAATTTTCAAATTTCGATTTTCAATTTTCAATTTTCAATTTTCAAATTTCAATTTTCAATTTTCAATTTTCAATTTTCAATTTTCAATTTTCAATTTTCAATTTTCAATTTTCAATTTTCAATTTTCAATTTTCAATTTTCAATTATCAATTATCAATTATCAATTTTAAATTTTCAATTTTCAATTTTCAATTTTCAATTTTCAATTTTCAATTTTCAATTTTCAATTTTCAATTTTCAATTTTCAATTTTCAATTTTCAATTTTCAATTTTCAATTTTCAATTTTCAATTTTCAATTTTCAATTTTCAATTTTCAATTATCAATTTTCAATTTTAAATTTTCAATTTTCAATTTTCAATTTTAAATTTTAAATTTTCAATTTTCAATTTTCAATTTTCGATTTTCAATTTTCAATTTTGAATTTTGAATTTTGAATTTTGAATTTTGAATTTTGAATTTTGAATTTTGAATTTTGAATTTTGAATGTTGGATTTTGAATTTTGGAATTTGAATTTTGGATTTTGAATTTTGTATTTTGAACTTCGAACTTTGAATTTGAATTTTGAAATATGAAGCCGAAGTATTTTGAATTTATAATTTTTAACTTTTAATTTTGAACTTTGAATTTTGAATTTTGAATTTTGAATTTTTAATTTTGGATTTTGAATTTCGAATTTTGAAATATGTATGAAGCCGAAGTATAGTATGTACTATATAAAAATATGAAGTGTGAATTTTGAAATTTGAATTTTGAGTTAAAGATTTTGAATTTGGAATTTTGAATTTGGAAGTATGAATTTTGAATTTTGAATTTTTGAATTTTGAACTTCGAATTTTGAAATTTAAATTTTGAATTTTTAATTGTGAATTTGGAAGTTTTAATTTTGGAGTTTAAATTTGGATTTTAAATGTTGAATGTAAATCTTTAAAACCAGAGCTACAAATGAGAAGTTTAGAATTTGTTTTTTCTGTTTTCGAGATGCGATGCGAATCAATATTTGGGATACAAAACTTCAATAGATTTTTAAAAAGGATTTGAAAAAAATATTTAATTTTGAATATTAAATTAATATTTTTTTCTATGATAGCATATATGAAAAGTTTATTTTCATCATGCTTAATCCCCTGTGAAAATTGGTTCTTTTCCACTAGTGTAAAAAGAATAACAAATTGTTGTTGTAATGGTATTTTCATTAAATTTTGTAAAGCTGTTAAATCAAAGTAATAGTCCAGTCATTTTAGCATAATAAAGGGGTCAACCTAGGAATGTGAGATAATAAGCTGAATTGTTGTATATACGTTCATTTTGGCGTTCTATAAGTTGTCTCAAAAGTCTCATAAAATCACGTGTCTGCGTCGTAAGTTATTCAAGGTCAAAGGTACCAAAAAACAGTTTTTCGTGATTATCTCGGTTTCTATTGCTCCAATGATGTTAACATCGATTATTAATATTGTAGAGAATAAAATTTGCGACAAATTTAATATATGCCAGTTTATCATGTGCTTAATCGTTTTTCAGATAGAGGGCGGTGATTGCGCAGCGTTCAGTCATACGCACTGTAATGCAAGGTCAACCGTGAATATCTGTGAATGCTGCCTTAAATTTTGAATATTTTGTATTATTTATCAGTTAATATATTGTATTTAATAACATTTTACATATTTTTTATATATTCATTTAATAATACTTACTTACTTTGTGTATTTAAAAATTCATTAAATGAATTACTTATTATGTATTCTAATTTATTGAAAGTAGATTTTTGGAACAATAGACTGTATTATTAGTGCGAAAGTAATGTAACACATATTAAGAAGTGTCACAAAGTGGCACAAGTGTCACAAAGTATGCACTCAATCACATCAAGAAGACATTTTATTTAAAAAAGTTGGGAGAGGAAAAATCAAAACACAAATCTATTCTTCAAAAAGCTTAGACAAATATTTCCTAGCAAAAAAACATATTTTATTTTTACGTGCATTCAGTGGATGTGATACAACTTCTGTGTTGTTTAAAAAGGGGAAAAAAACTTTCAACAAATCACTAGAAAAACTTGCAAATTTCAACGAACTAGCTCAAGTTTTTATACAAGAAATTTGCCCTGTCCAACAATTACACGAAAATGGAATACGGATCTTACTAGCGATACAATGCTCCAAAATCTGAGGATAATATTGATCATCTTCGATATACTCAGTTCATTAAATCAACAAAACGCTTGTCCAGTTATGTAATCTTCCATCGACAAGTGCAGCAGCCCATCAACATATAAACCGTGTCTACTGCCAAGTTCAAAAATGGTTAGGACATGATTTAGAACCCTGGGGTTGGGTGCTCCAAAATGAGTTCCTGGAGCCAATGACAACAAAATTACCACCAGCTCCTAATGAATTACTTAATACTCTATTTTGTAGTTGTAAGAATGGATGTGGTCCACGGTGTAGAAAATCGGGGTTGCAATGCAATCTAGCTTGTGGTCATTGTAACGGGCAAGGTTGCCTCAATACTGTTTCATTGCAAGGTGAATATGAGGAAGAGAATGGAAACCCTGAAATGCTGGAAGGTCTAGAAACAACCATTCAGGGTAACGAAGATAATGATAATGAAACAGAGATTTTCGAGCCTGCAGAAGATGACGAAGAAGAAGAAGAAGAATAACTTTCTAGTTAGAAATTTACAATAATAAAGATAAAATTAAATTATATTAACTCGTTTTACTTTTACCTAAAATTTACCTTGTATAAATTAATATGCCCTAATAATAAAATGTAAATTTAGTTACAAAAATATCTATTTCATACAATTATATTCCTTAATTCATTCAATACAACTTTATGATAATTAGACTTTTAAATCATTTAATGATATGATTATATGAATCAATGAATATTTCGATGGATTGGTAAATATTGTTTTTGTCTTGTTCTTATTATCTTATATCTAAAAACCTACACATTTTAAAGATCAAATACTTAATTAATTTTCTACTTAAAATCTACTTTCGATAAATTAGAATATACAATAAGTAATTCATTTAACAAATTTTTAAGTACACAGAGTTAGTAAGTATTATTAAATGAATATATAAAAAATATGTAAAATGTTATTAAATACAATATATTAACTGATAAATAATACAAAATATTCAAAATTTAAGGCAGCATTCACAGATATTCACGGTTGACCTTGCATTACAGTGCGTATGACTGAACGCTGCGCAATCACCGCCCTCTATCTCAAAAACGATTAAGCACATGATAAAATAGTTCATATAAAATTTGTCGCAAATTTTATTTTCTACAATATTAATAATCGATGTTAACATCATTGGAGCAATAGAAACCGAGATAATCACGAAAAACTGTTTTTTGGTACCTTTGACCTTGAATAACTTACGACGCAGACACGAGATTTTATGAGACTTTTGAGACAACTTATAGAATGCCAAAATAAACGTATATACAAAAATTCAGCTTATTATCTAACATTCCGAGGTTAATCGCTAAAATGACTGGACTATAACCATGAAAAATAGAATAAGAATTTTGAATGTTATTTTATCGATTTCGAATTTAATAATTTCTAATAAATATCGTTTATATATTTACTATCATAGAAAAAATTGTATTTCCTACGCAAGATGAAAACAGTTTACGCTTGTGAAATTGCCTTACTCGACGCAACCACGTCTCGTGAGCAAAAAATTTTCACTCACGAAAAAGCAGCGTTTTCATCTCTTGTAGGAAAATTTACTATATTTCGAAATAAATTGTTGGACTTTATAGCTTTTTCAAACTCAGAAGTTTATATTTTATACGTTGGGTCACCAGAATCTTATCAAATTCTTATTAATTTTCAACGCTAAACGACTTAAGGCATGATATAAGAACACATGCATAAATTTTTAATAAACTCAGACTCAGACTTCAAGCTCAAACTTCAGATTTCAAAAATGAAATTACAAATTTGATTTACGATTTTTTAAATGGAACAAAAATTCAAAATCCAACATTTATGATTGATTCATCCCAAAATATCTCAAAGGGCTATCACACATTTACGCTTGCTTGTTTGCATTTAGTTCCACCAAAAACAAAAACACATTACCAGTTCTTTTACATGGTCCGAATGTAGCAAGTTTATCACACGCCAATGTTTGAAAAATTCTAATCTTCCTCTAAAATTGACTTAATAAAGTTGGATAATCTCAAATCACAGGTGCTTAAATCACAGGTTTGGAAAATGTCAGTTCCAATTTAACTCGCCGATAAAGTTAAAATTTTAAATTAAATCAGAAATAATTCAAACAAAATTGGAATTTCAGAAGCTGTACTGCGAACATTAACCTGGTAAACAGAATCTGTTTCCACCTCGACTATTTTTAACACTGTTCAAATAGATATTTTTAAGTTTTAATTTTGACGGTTGAATTTTGAATATTGAATTGTGAGTTTGGAGTTTTGAATTTTGAATTTAGAATTTAGAAATTAGAATTTTGTATTTTGAATTTTTGGTTTTGAATTTAGAATTTAGGATTTTGAATTTTGGATTATGAATTTTGAATTTTGAATTTTGAATTTTGAATTTTGAATTTTGAATTTTGAATTTTGAATTTTGAAATTTGAATTTTGAATTTTGAATTTTGAATTTTGAATTTTGAATTTTGAATTTTGAATTTTGAATTTTGAATTAAGAATTTAGAAATAAGAATTTTGTATTTTGAATTTAGAATTTAGGATTTTGAATTTTGAATTATGAATACTGAATTTTGAATTTTGAATTTTGAATTTTAGGGGTTTTGAATTTAGAATTTAGAATTTTGAGTTTTGAATTTTGAATTTTGAATTTAAAGTTTTGAATTATGAATTTTTAATTTTGCATTTTGAGTTTTGAATTTTGAATCTTGAGTTTTGAATTTTCAAATTTAAATTTTCAATTTTGAGTTTTCAGTTTTGAATTTAGAATTTAGAATTTAAAATTTGGAATTTAGAATTTAGAATTTAGGATTTAGGATTTAGAATTTAGAATTTAGAATTTAGAATTTAGAATTAAGAATTTAGAATTTGGAATTTAGAATTTAGAATTTAGAATTTAGAATTTAGAATTTAGAATTTAGAATTTAGAATTTAGAATTTAGAATTTAGAATTAAGAATTTAGAATTTAGAATTTGGAATTTAGAATTTAGAATTTAGAATTTAGAATTTAGAATTTAGAATTCAGAATTTAGAATTTAGAATTTAGAATTTAGAATTTAGAATTTAGAATTGAGAATTTAGAATTTAGAATTTAGAATTTAGAATTTAGAATTTAGAATTTAGAATTCAGAATTTAGAATTTAGAATTTAGAATTTAGAATTTAGAATTTAGAATTTAGAATTTAGAATTTAGAATTTAGAATTAAGAATTTAGAATTTAGAATTTAGAATTTAGAATTTAGAATTCAGAATTCAGAATTTAGAATTTAGAATTTAGAATTTAGAATTTAAAATTTAGAATTTAGAATTTAGAATTTAGAATTTAGAATTTAGAATTTAGAATTTAGAATTTAGAATTTAGAATTTAGAATTTAGAATTTAGAATTTAGAATTTAGAATTTAGAATTTAGAATTTAGAATTGAGAATTTTGAATTTAGAATTTAGAATTTAGAATTTAGAATTTAGAATTTAGAACTTAGAATTTGAAATTTAGAATTTAGAATTTAGAATTTACAATTTAGAATTTAGAATTTAGAATTTAGAATTTAGAATTTAGAATTTAGAATTCAGAATTTAGAATTTAGAATTTAGAATTTAGAATTTAGAATTTAGAATTTAGAATTTAGAATTTAGAATTTAGAATTTAGAATTTAGAATTTAGAATTTGGAATTTAGAATTTAGAATTTAAAATTTAGAATTTAGAATTTTGAATTTAGAATTTAGAATTTAGAATTTAGAATTTAGAATTTAGAATTTAGAATTTAGAATTTAGAATTTAGAATTTAGAATTTAGAATTTAGAATTTAGAATTTAGAATTTAGAATTTAGAATTTAGAATTTAGAATTTAGAATTTGGAATTTAGAATTTGGAATTTAGGATTTAGAATTTAGAATTTAGAATTTAGAATTTAGAATTTGGAATTTAGAATTTAGAATTTAGAATTTAGAATTTGGAATTTAGAATTTAAAATTTAGAATTTAGAATTTAGAATTTAGAATTTAGAATTTAGAATTTAGAATTAAGAATTTAGAATTTAGAATTTAGAATTTAGAATTTAGAATTTAGAATTTAGAATTTAGAATTTAGAATTTAGAATTTAGAATTTAGAATTTAGAATTTAGAATTTAGAATTCAGAATTTAGAATTTAGAATTTAGAATTTAGAATTTAGAATTTAGAGTTTAGAATTTAGAATTTAGAATTTAGAATTTAGAATTTAGAATTTAGAATTTAGAATTTAGAATTTAGAATTTAGAATTTAGAATTTAGAATTTAGAATTTAGAATTTAGAATTTAGAATTTAGAATTTAGAATTTAGAATTTAGAATTTAGAATTTAGAATTTAGAATTTAGAATGTAGAATTTTAAGTTTCGAATTTTGAATTTTGAGTTAGGGATTTTGAATTTTTGAATTTTACATTGTGAATTTTGAGATTTTAAGTTTCGTATTTGCAAATTTTATATTTTGAAATATTTGATATTTTGATATTTAATATTTTGAATTTTTAAATTATGGATTTGGAATTAAATTTTTTAAATTTTTATGATATTGTTTTTGAAATGTAATAAATAATACTTTAGATTAAAAAACCTAGCACTTGCGGCCATAAATGGTAATCTTTGAAACGAGAACGGGAAATTGTAAATATGCGTTTTGTATCTTCATTTTTAAGTTTAAATCTTAAGTTGCAAATAAAGCGTTTTATAATTTGTACTTTCCCTTTTCTATATATGAATCAATATTTTGGAATTCAGAATTCAGTGTTGAATTTTGAAATGTAGTATTGGAGCGTAGTATTTACTTCATACAATATGTATGACTTATAGCCACTTGTATAAATCTGTAACAACTTGAAAATCAAAATCACAAGTTTGACAAAAGACTGATGAAAGAAATTAAAACCAAACTGTCAAAAGTTTACGTCTTCCACAAAGTTCTCTTCAAAATCTTTCAACGTAATTAATGTTACAAATAGACAAAAAAAACCTTCGATCCTATAATGTAATAATATTAAAATCAAATTACCACAATTTTTCTACATACATTAACATTCATAAAAAAAAAATTATAATAAATTTTCTTCTAATTTGTTTTCTTAGTAATAATTACTTTAAGTATAAGTAAAACTCACTCATTCCACCACTTAAAATATTTAAAAAAAAAATGAAATGAAAACACAACAGCATCATAATCATAATCTTAAATGATGTAATTGAAAATTTTCTTTTTATATTTTCCTTATAATTCAATTACAGCTTGCTTTTCTGGATCTTCTTAATTTTTTTGCTTCGTTTTTCATCTTCTTATGGCAATATTTTTAATGGCAATATAATCTGCCTTCGAGTTACAAAAACAGATCAAAATAGATTTTCATTTTATTTTTAATATTAAATTTTCTGTTTTCCTTTTTTTTTGAGAAATTTTAATTTTCTTATTTTTCTGCCTCAATTTTTTTTTTTAATTGGATAAAGAAGATTTATTTCGCGTATGCAAGTGTGTACGTATGTTGCTTGGATTCTTATACAATGATTTTCTTAAATGATGATATTAATTTGTTTGTCATACGAAACAAATTAAATGTTGCCGCGGGATATATTTTTATATAAAGACTAAATTTTTTTTAATTGTAAATGTTCTTTCATGATGCTTTTGTTTTACGTACACATATGCATCAATTTGGGGTAGAATAAAAAAAAACGCAACAAAAATTGAATGTAAATTTATTTGTTTTTAACTATCTAACTGTTTACTTAATTTTGTTTATATAATGAATGTTGCTCTATTTCTTTAATTCTGAACTTTTAAGACATCGATATTAAGAAGTAAAACATCATTCTACCGCCAACTCCCCTTGAATTTTACAATCACAAACAAAACAATGCACGTACTTTCATGTACATGCTTTTAACTTTAAAGTTTATATGTAACTGGTTCGAAGGGCCAAAATAATTTTAAATTTAATTTATTTTTACTAAATTTTACATTAATTTGGATGCGTTTATAATGAACGTCGCTCTAATACTTTAATTCTGAAATTTTAAGGCATCGGTATGCAGAAGTAAAACAACATTCTACCGCCAACTCCCTTGAATTTTACTATCACAAACAGAGCAACGCAAAAAGTTTTATGTAGATTCTTGTAACTTTCAAATTTATAACCGGCTCGAAGGACCAAAATAATTTGGAATTTAATTTATTTTGACTAAATGTTTACATAGTTTTTGCTGTTGTTATAATGAACGTCGCTCTATTTCTTTCATTCTGAACTTTTAAGGCATCGGTATGAAGGAGTAAAACATCACTGTACCGCCAACTCCCCTTGAATTTTACTATCACAAACAGAGCAACGCAAGAAGTTTTATGCAGATTCTTGTAACTTTCAAATTTATAACCGGCTCGAATGACCAAAATAATTTGGAATTTTATTTATTTTGGCTAAATGTTTACATGATTTTGGTTGTTGTTATAATGAACGTCGCTCTATTTCTTTCATTCTGAACTTTTAAGGCATCGGTATGAAGAAGTAAAGTCTTTTCAATTGAATTTGATGGTCTCCATCAACCATTCTCTATCACAAACAGAGCAACGCAAGAAGTTTTATTCTTGTAACTTTCAAATTTATAACTGGCTCGATAGACCAAAATAATTTGGAATTTAATTTATTTTGATTAAATGTTTGCATTATATTGGTTGCTGTTATAAATTATAATGAACGTCGCTTTATGTCTTTAATTTTGAACTTTTAAGGCATCGGTATGAAGAAGTAAAACAAAATAGTCTTCTTTCCTAGAAATTGAGAAAATGTTAGCTAAAACTTTTTATCTTAAGAATTAAACATTTAAAAGAATTTTCTAAAATTGACTATAAATTTGTTTATACACTACAAATAAATATATAAAATTTAAAAAAAGAAATCATTTTAAAATAAAAAGAACTAAAACAATACAGTGAGAAACACAGTTTTTTTGAAACAGCTAAGCATGCTCGCGCATGCATGTGAGCATGCTTAGCTGTTTCAAAAAAACTGTGTTTCTCACTGTATTGTTTTAGTTCTTTTTATTTTAAAATGTTTTCTTTTTTTAAATTTTATATATTTATTTGTAGTGTATAAACAAGTTTATAGTCAATTTTAGAAAATTTTTTTAAATGTTTAATTCTTAAGATAAAAAGTTTTAGCAAATTGTACTTATCGTCCTTGACAATGGCTCAAGCAAAGAGCCGAAACAGATCTGTTGGACAAAATGAATAAATAAACAAAAAATAAAAATTCAAAATATTGGCTTAAAATCAAAAACAATTAGATTTTATTAATAAAAATACTAGCCAAAGAACAAAATATACAAAAAAACTGTTTGTTTTGATAAAAAGGTTTTTGTTAAGAGTCCAAATACATAGTTGTATTTTGCTACGATTTTAACGAGGCAGCCTTACGACAGGTCACGATAATATATAAAGTGATTTTAGTGATCTTTTTCTATCAACTTTTTGTTAAATGAGTATTAGGAAGGACTATTCAGCCTCGAATTAATACTCTCATACTTCAATATATTTCTAGAAAGATTTTCCAGCAACATAACTTTTATTAGATGTTCATTAGAAACATTATTTGGTAAAACATATGTACAAAATAGTTTACGTAAATTCAATCCAAAATTACATACGTAAAACTTATAATTTAAAAATTTTATCATGTGCAAAAGCTCATTTCTATTAATTTGTTGAATATTTTTACTTCGATTTGTTGTTTGTTTTTCTTCAGGAAATAAAGTTGAATCAACAAGAATTTTGTTTTGAACTAAAAAAAACTTTGTTTTGATAGTTTTACACTTAAGATTTTCATTTTTAGAATGAATAAGCTCTTAATTGTTGAATCAGTGCAAATAATGAATGAGTTTATTATGATTTTATATTATATTATTATGATTGTTCTTAACGAAGAGTTTAGTTATTTTTGATTAGAATGGATTGTATGTGACGTGTGTTGCTTTGATTTTACAACAAATCACAAACTCCAGGTCTGCAATAACTGGTTATCGTTGGTAGTTTTAGGCATCCAGTAGATAGAAACATTATATCTTCTGTCATCACTACACAGTCTTTCAGCAATTTGGATTTGATGATGATGACTAATGGTTTCATAATACGTCACTTTTATCCATCCTGCATCCGTATAGTACCAGATACCAAAACCCATAAACCAGATACCAAAAACCATAAACCAGATACCAGATACCAGAAACCAACTACCAGATATCAGATACCAGATACCAAACAACAGATACCAGATACTAGATATCAGATACCAGCTACCAGATATCAGATGCCAGATACTAGATACCAGATACCAGAGACTATTATATAATAAGCGATATGCCGTAGGAATTGTGACGAACCATAAGATTATAAATCTTGTAATTATTAAATTTTAAGTCATTTCTTTAGCTTTTGTACTTTTTAATAATGCCACCGCTGTCACCTTTACTAATGGTTGTTGTAGTTTTTCTGACTGCGTTGTGCCAACATAAAATATATTTTAAACTACGAAAAAAAATTGTAATGTTCAAGAATTGCTCTTAGGTTTGCAGATTCCTTTAACCGTAAAGATTTTTTCCTAAATCATATAAATATTTTTGCTCTAACCTTTCTATTTCTTCTTTGTTTACTTATACTTAACACGTAGCCACTTTATGAAACTGATTTGCTAAATCACTACCATGCAAAATATCATCAAATCAACACAAGAGTAAGAACATACTCATTTAATTCACAAATCATCTAATCTAAAAATCTCATTCATCTCACAAGCAACAACAGCAACAAAATTTAAATATTTTCTTAAATAAAACTTTAACTCTTTTATGAAAACGAAAAAAAAAATTCGTCTTAAACTAACTCACAAACAAGTTCGCATACAAAAAAAACGGTTTTTCTACACAAATTTTCGTGATATCTTATCTTGTTCTTGCATAAAATTTATAGATCTAATATTTTCGTCTTATAATAATTCATGAAGCAAAAAAAATGTAAATTTTATGATTCAAAAAGTTTTCTAAAAAAAAAACGAAAAATGTTTTTATTTTGTTATGGAAATTTTGGAGTTTTTCTTTTCGCTTTCTTTTTTTTGGTTAAACGTATTTTTCAAATTGTATTTTTCGTGTGAAGTTTTTACATGGCCGATTTTCATAACAATTGTTTGGAATTAAATTTTTTTGTTGTTGTTTTATTTTGTCGTTTTTAAATAGTTTTATGATTGGAAGGCGCGTGATTGTTATTATAATGTCAACAGTGATTAAGTGAAAAACTTGGCTTTTGTAAATAAGAAGAAGAAGAAGAATAAGAAGAAGATTGAAAACGAATGTTTTCATAGCTACAAAATATGAATATTGTTATCACAGTAATATAATTTCACGAATAAATCACGAGACATACTGATTATTTGTTTAAAATCAAAATGTGTTTGTGTATCTATTTTCACAGAAAGATTTAAATATCTTTTACGCGTTGAAACATATTTGAAGATGCATCAAATATTTTACTCTACATAAATCACTTAATAGTGTCCACCGACTATCAAAAATAATATACCTCAAACACAACACTCCTCCCCCTTTACAAAAAATTGTCAACTTTTATTACTCACTGAAAGAAAAAAGTACTTGAATAGAACGACATAAAACATTATATTAAAGACTTTAACATTCAGCCGAAGAAACATGTCATTGTATTAACGAAATGCCAATAGTTAAATTAAGAAATTTTCATTAAACAACGTCATACGACATTGTTTCATAAAAATTTTTTTTCATAATTCTATGAATCGTTGCGTAACTTTATGAAAGATATTCATTAATAACCATGATGGGTATTAATGAAATATTATCATCAAATCAATGAAAAAACGTTATAATTTAATGAACATTCTTAGAATGACAGCAGACATTATAATCATGACTTTGACATAATCTTTTTACTGATATTTGACATTATTTTAATGTTAAACAAACATTAAATTATGAATAAGTCATTAAATAATAAATCTCACTTCAGGACCTTAATCAGAACTTAATATTAAGGTCATATTAGAATTAAAATTTTGGAGCCGTTCTTAACAAAAACACAGGGCTTTTGAGTTGTTAATATATCAAATCACATTTTTATTTTATTTATTTTACATACTGTCATCTGTGTGTACCTATCCCACTGAAAAAAGTGGAAAATGAAAAACAAATTAAATTTTGAAATTCACACTTTTTATTTGTTTTTTAAAAATTCAGATAAAATATACATTTTCGAATATTTGGTTTTTACTATTTAAATTAAAAAAGTGATATCCAACAAATCTCCAAAACATTTCTGCAGGAGACGGAAATTTCAAATTAAAGACATAAAATATTTTGAAGCATATGTCGACTGTTCAAATGAGGCTATTGAATGACTACTTGATAGTATCAAAATAAACAAAAATTTCTTGTCTATCTTGAATACTATCGCCTATGCATAGTTTTATGGGTTGGACATGCAAATCACGTTTCTTTAATAAGTTGAGGTGATCTTCTACTTCTTGTGTACATTTACCAACATATAAAAATGCCTGCTTTACTTATTTTCGTCAATATCATTTAAATTTTTTATAATGGCTTTTGTTGATTTATCCTTAATGTTGTCGGTTAAAAATTGTAATATTTGTGGTGCGTTTGTATGCCAAGTGGATGGCAATTTGGTAGAATTATCCACATTAATGGTAGAAAAATCCATATCAATCTATAAATAATTAAGGAAAGATATAGTAAAGGTATTGGAATAATTTTTATTATAAGACTACTAATAATTCTCAAATTGAAAGGTACTATTCCACTGAAAGTTACTGTTCTCACATTGAAAGTAACAATTCTCAGTTTGAAAGAAAAATGGTATGTTAACAAATTTCAGGTTGGTCTTAAATTTGGCATTAATCGAAATTTACTGGAATTGTATGTATTATGTATTTGTATAGGAAAAAGCAGATAATGTTTACCAATCTGAAGCCTGATGGTAATGTATAATACGGCCATTTTTTTAATATAACTTTGGTGGTGTTGTCCTTTATTTCGCATACTCTATATTTTGCGCAGGCTTTCCACACATGATCAAACTCCTCCACACATGATCAAACTCCAAATTGTGTTGTGCTCATAAGGTTTTTATGCATTAGGGATAGTGAAATAATTAAAATCGCATAAAAATATGGAAATTAAATGAACCTTCATTTCTGAAAATACTTTAGTTTAGTGTAAAATAACAATAATAAAGTGTAAAATAAAAATAAAAGAAGTTCAGAGACAATATTATATAAAATTGATAATTGTTTCCGTCGAGTCTCTAGTTTAGGGAACCGGAAAAACTTCACTAAATCTTTTCCACTTCTCATTCCACATTGAAATACGCAACAGGTTATTACCATGTTTTCCAGGCACCAAAAACTGTTCCTGTTAACAAAATCGAAAATTATAATTTCCACTATATGTACATATATGCATAATTTTATTAGATTTTACCAATTTTATTTAATTACCACTTTTATATAATATTGTCTCTGAACTTTTTTTATTATTATTTTACACTTTATTATTGTTATTTTACACTAAACTAAAGTATTTTCAGAAATAAAGGTTGATTTAATTTCCATGTTTTAATTCGATTTTAATTATTTCAGTATCGCTAATGCATTAAAAACTTAGGAACACAACACAATTAACAATTTAATTAACTATTGTTTTCAAAAATTCACTTCTTAAACACATTTAATTGAAATCAAAATAACCAAAATTGCAAGGAAAATCAATCAATTTTGGTTATTTTACATGCACAAATTAAAACAGCTGATTTGAGCTGTCACAATATTTTTGGGAAAAAGCTCTATAATACCAATAATTTTAAAGAGTCCCGTTATGTACGTTATTTACGAATACACAAAAAAGTTGCAAATAAATACACAAACTTACCGTTGTTTTTATTATTCTTAATTATTCACTTTTATATTCACTTAACTATTCACTTTCCACTATTTTATTATTAGTTTAATTGAACTATAAAATAATTATTTTCTAATTTAAGTTATTATTAAAAGTCGGGACGACTCGGAAGAAAGTGAAAGTAAAACTAATTTGTTGTTGAATAGCTACGTGCCAAGATGATGTCTTAACGGTAACTATTTCATAACTCTATGCTAAAATTTCATAAATTTTTCAAAATAGAACATAAATCAATGAACAAAAATCATAAAATTATGTCAAAACATGAATATGTCATAAAATTAGGATACTTTATCATTAAATTAGGCAAATTGGTCATAATTTTTTATTTTTTATATTTTAATGCCACAATACATGTTATTAATGACAACAAACGTTAAACAATTACAAATTCATTAATTTTTTTGTTTGAGAAAATTTAATGATTGAAAATTCATGTGTTTAATGACACAGGTAAATTATGTCATTAAATATTTAAACTTTTAATGCTTTATTTCGTTGTGATAATGAAATTTTCGTTGTGTTTATGACACAGATTTTAATGATAACATGTCATTAATAACATGTTAGACATTTTTTTCAGTGCTCTTTCTCTTATAATACCTAGCCTTTTTAGGACAATCATTTTGACTGGCAACTGGATATGTGTTATCGTAAGATATGCAATCATGTCATTAATAACATGTTAGACATTTTTTTTCAGTGCTCTTTCTCTTATAATACCTAGCCTTTTTAGGACAATCATTTTGACTGGCAACTGGATATGTGTTATCGTAAGATATGCAATCTGCTTTAAGTATCACACTAAATAATTATTTAAGCTTAAAAATTAGAAAATTAATAATTAATATCGGTTCTAAAATATTTGTTCAAATTATACTTTACCTAACTGTAAAATACTTTACCTAAATAAAATAGTTGAATTAAAATAAAAGAAATTTGTACAGTCAAGCACTTTTGAACTGAGTATACCGTATGAATAAATAAATAAACTAAAAACTAGAGTTGATTCTAATTATGCATAACTAGATGAATTGATTTCATACGAGCTCTTGAAAAACTTTTTAGTGATAGTGGAGGGACACAGAGAAGCATCTTCACCTCATGTGATGGTTTTCCAACAATAAGACTGCTGAACCGACTCTCAGAATATGATAAAATGATGCTCATCTGTTTTTTAGGCAAGTCGAAAAAAATGCAACATCTTTTAGTAGATTTGTTTCAGTCGAATTATTCGAGTCTCGTTCCCCTTTGTTTGACTATTTTGATAACAGTTTTCATAGTTTCAGAATCCAGAGAACTTAGCTTCTTGCTATTTGATTTTTTCTTGTTCATTCAATCTTGTTTTGTAATATTTCCTTTAAAATCATTTAAGCTCTATATTATTTCTGGTCCATCCATTTTTGTCAGTTGCTCACCGTATTTTTCAAACACTATAAAAGCTTTATCATCTGCAAAACCTTCTACCTTCAATTCTTCTGGTGTTTGCTGCTCGAAAACTCCCTTGCTGGATATTTTTCACAGCACAGGACCTCGATAATGACCTTTGACATACTTCACCTGTATTTTAAACGCTTTAGGTTTTAGATTTTAAAACAATCGTCGGTATGATTTTCAACATTCTCTCGCTGAAATAGTTATGCATGATTCTTTTGATGTTCTCACTACGATTCCTAGTTTTTCCATTTTGCTGGACCATCTGGCTCTGTTTAACACATTTTAAATATCCAAAGTGATAGCAACGAAGTACTTTTTGGGTCCGTTTTAGGTAGATTTCATATAAAAATCTACCTATTGCAATGGGCTTCATCTCGGAATTTCGGAAAAATTTTGGTGCCCAACGACTATATATGATAAGCGGAGACGGAAAATCAAAATGAAAAAAAAACAGAGGGTGTGCCCAAGACCGCACGGCAGAAGTGAAAACTTCATTGGCAATCGCAATCAATTGATATCGTATTAGTAGTATTTGGATCGTATTAGTAGAATAAATTAGAAACAAGTCAGAACGATAAACCGCTAACTACACACACTAACCTCACAATGTAAACCAAATAATTGTCAAAATAGCACTCTTATGCCAATAGCAGGGACTAAAGTACGCGTGTTTGTCACACCCATACAAGTTTAAATTTTACAAATCTTCCTGCGGAAAGCTAAGCTAATTCATTGGTATTAATGCGCATTGTTGCCGTTTGCAAATCACTATCAACTAAGTGCCACCTTTTAATTATTTTATTTATCATGATTGCCATCCATGTTTAATCATACATAAGCTATGCTTCTTTGTATAGAATTTATGCGATTTCCGTCTCGTAATTGTGAGCTTAAAGCCAATATAATCGATTTTATCAAGTATCAAGTTACAAGTATTAAGTCTTCACTTAATTTTAGGAACATGTATTACATACAATTCCAAACCGACAACATATTTAGTGAAGATGATAAAACTCCAATACATATAATTTTGATATACAAATGTAATTGTTTCAGGTTAAACTATCTTTCTTACGTTATTTTTAATTTTATAAAAATTATGTTCAATAAAAAAAACTTTGATCAAAGCAAACTACCATTTAAAACGACAGGTAAATAAAAAGCAAATTAAATGTACACAACTACTTCCCAAATTTTCATGATGATTAATGTATTAATGCATAAAGGACAAACAGACATACTTTCAATTTAATATATATTCAATATTTATTTAGCATGATGACTCGAATGCAAATTGCAAAAGACAGTAGCAATATAACTTTAAAACCTGCGTTATAGATCAATTTTTTAAAACTCGTATTCAGAAATTTTTATGAATTCATAAATAAAAAAAAATAATTTTAATGGTATTTAATAAAAATTAAAAAAACAAAAAAAATATGTACCACACCAGGGATTGAACTCACTACCTACAGCACATCAGTCGATCCACAACGCAATTTTATACGTTAAGATATGATAGATAGATTTTTATTTATTATTATTTTTAGTCTTTCACCACAGAGCGTCACGAAACAGCCTAACTTACTACCTACCGAAAAATCTGTGTGTGATGCGCCTAAAGAAGTTTTCACTTCAAAAAATGTATATATAGATATAGATAACGATATGAGCTATAACGGAATTTACCGGCACTCTTACGATCGATTTCTTGACCTACACCAAACATTTTTTCTATGTATGTTGCGGCAAACAATTTCTTGGACAAGTTCGCGAGCTGGCCATATCCGAGTACAGGTTAAGTGGCTAGAGCTTAAAAAGTCGAATAATTTAGGACGCTATAACTTCCGTTTGAATTATCACAATATTTTAATAATAGTTATAAATATTGAATATTTGAACATATTTCTATCATTTTTTTGCAAATAACAATTTTGGCGTTCCAGGTTCCTCAAAAATCAGCTGTTTTAAAAATTTACTAAACTTTTGTCCTTGATCTTGCTGAAAATAGCCAATCTCACATTTGAAAACTGTTGCACACTTAGATACGTAGATAAATCTATCCAAAACTTAAAAAACAAATTGTTTAAGTTCAGAGGTTGAGACTCTGGGGCTGTTAAAACGAAAACAAATGCAAACGGCCATGCTTTCATCATTTTTGAGTCTATTTTGTTTAAACTAAAACTAGCTTTTAATTAAACTTTTCAACTATAACCTCAGAAATCTTAACTTGATGCAAGCCACTCTCACGCTATATAATTACAGCAACAAAATAAAAATATCCCATAGAAATATTAAATAAATTTTCTTTTGTTTCTTGTTTCTTTTTTTGAGTTTTTATTTTTTTTTCGCAAAAATTTAAAAATAGTATATTAAGAAACTAGTTTCATAATCGACGATTTTATCGCACGCAATCTGTTTAGAAAACGACCCGCGCAGCGGGGAGTTTTCTAAAGGATAAGTGCGATAAAACGTCTTATGAAACGAGTTTTTTATACTAGTTTTTCTATTTTGCATTTTTTGTCTTGAAATTTTAAAAAATATTTTGTATGTTTTAATGTTTTAAAGAAAATTTCTAAAAATTTCAATTCAAAATAGTAAGCTCTGCGTTTCATCATATTTCTATATATTTTTTTGTTGCAAAACTAGCTTTCATAAAATGTGTATTTTATTAAAATATAGTCAATTTGATATTTTGTTATTATTACTAATTATTTTAATTAATTAAAATATTTAACACTAATTTAGATTATTTTTTAATAATAAGATTAATTAATAAGAATAATTTTATTTATATAATTATTCGTTTTAACTTTCACTGACGTTTGTATGATCAATGTGACCAACCTTGAAAAACAAAAATTTGCGTATCTTAATGAAGGCCATTTCGATACGCATTTGGGTATCGAAATGACTTTATTTTAGACGCAAAATAGAAAAATGTTGTTTTGAATGTTTGTTGTTGTTGTTTTGAAAATTCATTATTGTTTTGAATTAGGCAATAGTTTCTTTGGGAATTTGGAATATTTGGAAGTGGTTTAGTTGAAATAAATATATTGTATATTGATTACACATTTAGTGTAATCGTGGTAGTATTGCAGTGTGATGTGTGGGAGTATTGAAGTTGTGTTACCAAAGGATTTAATTTGTTATTAGGAAGTTCTAACCGAATTACTCAAAACTATTCGAAAAATTCGATTCATATATCGGAGTCAGACGAAAAAGGTGGTACCCTAAATGTTAAAAGAAAAAGAACAAAAAAACAAAAATAATCGATAATAGAAAAATAAGTGTTATAAGTGTTGATAAATGTTAATAAGTAGCTAATAAGTGTTATAGTGTTTGTGTTAGTGTTTATAAAAATAAAAATATTGAAGAACGGACGCGTACAATTATATAATTGGTGAGATTGTTCTTTATTAAAAAATTATTTGGTATTTTGTGTTTACTATTACCAAGGTAAAATTTTACCTTTTATTATGTAAAATTTTTCAAACAAGAAAGATCACAAATAAACTACAGGTGTTTGTGAACAAATGCCTGAGAAGACTGATCAAATGCTTCTGGCCAAACACCATCAGTAACCAGGAGCTTCTACGGCAGACAGAGCAGCTAGACATTGAGACCGAGATAAAACAAAGAAAATGGAGATGGATAGGACATACACTGAGAAAATCAGTCGAAGATATAACAAGGATGTCCCTAGAGTGGAATCCACAAGGTAAAAGGAGAGTTGGAAGACCACCCATGACATGGAAGAAAACGGTGCTAGCTGAAGCAAAACAAATTGGCAAGACATGGCGTGAACTGAAAGCGATTGCCCCCAACAGACTTAGATGGTCCAGTCTAGTAGACGCCCTATGCTCCTAAATGGAGATAAAGGAAAAAAAAAATGCAAAATTTTAGCAGGTAAAATTTTATCTTTTATTCCTTTGATGTAATAAATTTATTTATTATTTTAAAGCGTAAATTTGTCTTGGTAACAGAAAACAAAAAATTTCGTTTTAGTTGTTAGTGATTTTTTTTGATTTGATTGAGATTTTTTTTGTGAAGTTTTTTGACATGATCTAGCTCCTCCCACCTCGGACTTATTTTAGGAGTTGGAAAATATCAGTTAGTTGATTATGAAATGTCTTTTTTTTTGACAAAAGTTAGGAGTTTAGAATTTAACCCTTTATTTGTACTCTTCAATTTTGTTAATGTCGTCCCCATTTTTTTTGCTTTTCTCTTATCGTGCTACTGTTGCATGAAATCTGCTATCGTGTTTTTGTGACAGAGATGCCCGGTTTCTTTTGTACTGTTTAGTGTTGAAATTTAGGCCTGGCCGAATTTCAAAGGGTAAGTCAAATTATGTCGCCAATTTCATGTTAATTTAGATGGTATCACATCCAATATTTTCACAACCAATGCTGGGGTTCCCCAAGGCTCTGCACTCTCACCAACCTTATTTCTTTTATACATTAATGATTTACTTATTTCCACAGAGCACCCAATCCACAGTTTTGCTGATGACAGCACATTGCATGCATCACATGCATCTCCTAAATTTCGATCTCATACTGCAGTTACCACTGAAAGAGAGCTGCTAATTGATTCTATCAACGAAGATCTGGTGCGTATAATGGAATGGGGAGATCGTAATCTTGTTTCATTTAATCCAACCAAAACCAAATTATGCCGTATTTCACGAATAGAGCGACATAAAACTCCCTATTAAAATAAACCATGAAGAATTGCGTGAGGTTGAATCAGTTAGATTTCTTGGAGTGGATATTCAAAATACCCTGAAATGGAATAAACATGTGTTAAACCTCGCTAAATCTACAATGCAAAAATTTGGATTCTTGAGTCGATGTAAAAAATATTTCAATCCCGAGCAAATTGTGCTAATCTTCAAGTCCTTTATTCGTCCCATGTATGGAGTACTGCTGCACTGAAAAAAAAGGAGTTCATGACAACCTCATCTCGAAGTTGGCAGTTGATTATTCATGCAAAGAAAAATTATTTGCAAACAATTTCACTGTGATTGGGACAACTACACGATAACATTTTCCTAACAACAGAATGAGGTTTATTTCAAAAATAAAGTGTTATATCCAAAATAACAGTAGTTGAATAAAGATAATAACTATTTCCCTGAAAAAATTTTTCTTTGGCCTTATATCATGAATTATTTATTTTAAAGCTTAAGTATTTGAGATTAATTGAACTATATTTTATTTTCACATAAATATTTCGTGTGATTGTCTCAACTTCATCGATTTATAATTGTAGAGTTGTTGAAGCAGTTTCGTAGTTTGATTCGCCATATGTGACCGCATGGTGAGGTTGAGACAATTGCATTTCGATTGGAAATAGGACATGTTTTTTTCAGTGTGTCATGTTTGGTGAGGTGCTTGTCAGTCAACAATAAAATGTCTAGACTCTGTACAGAGAAAAGCAATACGGTTGATCGGCAATACCGAACTTACGGACCAGTTTGATTCACTCCAGCACAGAAGAAATGGGGCTGAATTATCAATCTGCTATAAATATAACTTTAGCGAATTCTCCTCTAAGGAAATTCAAAATATCCTTCCATCGTATGCGCAGTATAATTGACAAACAAGATCTGTGGAGTTATCCCATCCATTTGTTGTACAAATACCTCGTTGTAGAACTGTGTCCTTCCATAACGAGTATTTTAATAGAGTGGCCAAATTGTGGAACTCAATGCCTCCCTCCGTATTTCCCGATGAATTTTCCCCTCAGGCATTTAAAGAAAATGTCCATAATCATTTAAAACAATTAATATAGTTATCCCTATATCCCCATTCCTTCCATTTTCCTCATCTCCTTCCTTTATAGTTGACAAGGTATCTTCGGATATTCAAAGAGTCTAAATAATGAATATTTCATATTTAGTGTGCTAAACATGTCTAACTAATTAATAAAAAAAAAAAAAAAGAAATTGCATTGATAAAGTAATTTCCGTTTATGTATTTAGTTTGGCTGGTTTGGTAAATTTTTGAGATTATTCTGTTTCTACTCAAATTTTTTATTTAAACTAATCTGACATATCCAATTGTATTTGTACACAAAGCTGGTCCCGGTCCCAAAATCTACCTATTTCCAGCGGATAAACCCGCTTGGACTTTTTTTCGTTGCAATTGCTGTTCTACTTCCATCAACTACAAAGTTTATTGCATCAAACGTTGAACGATATTAGTGAAAACCGTATTAGTGTGCCAAAGGAGGTCTTTGTCTCTTTTCTTTAAGCCAAAGTACCAGACGTTGTTGTTTCCACTTTTCCGGAAATACCTTTTCTTTCAAACATGTGTTGTGAACCTGTATAAAATCATCAAGTTGTGTGTGAAATGCCACTTTCAACCGAATGTTTAATGTTCTTTTTTATTTCCAACCCAACGAACAACATTCAACCCTTTCTGTTTCAATTTTTCGTCAATTTTTTCGATAAAGCTTGTCCAGCCTCCTTTCTTGGATCCACCTCCAAGCATAGTAACAGCTTCGTTTGGTTGCTTTAACTACATTCTTATTCTCCCTAAGTATACTACGAAACATTTCCTGTTATAAGATGTTAATCTTATTTGTCTGTTACCGGTCTTGTTCGATTGCATATTTTTCGTAGTTTCATAATTTCTTCATTACACCAGTAAAATTATGGGCGATGGTTGCTTAGTAGTCTTTTGAATATGGTCTCTTGCCATGCTCTGGTCACACTGTTTAACAACAGTGAAGCTTTGTTAGACGCAGTCTCAGTGAGATTGACGTTTCTCAGCATAAAACGAAAAGGGTCTTCAAAAGTGATTTCGTACTCCATCCAATAAAATATCTGCTGGCTTTAGTAATCGATAGCATTTTTGATCGATTTCGATTTGATCACACTGAGAGAAATGTGGCATATAGTTTTAAAAAGATTGTCATATTATTTAAATTTATAGGTAAACCACCTTAAATTTGCTGAAAGAAGTAGAAAACTGTTTAAAATTTAATGTGCTCTCTATTTAATTTGAAAAGTTAAATCTATTTGGGAAAATTCTAGGAAAAATTCTAAACAAAGATATGTAGTTAATATGATACCTTATTGTTTCAAACAGAGTCTTCTTAAAACTGCATAAGGTTTTAGAAATTTATGAAGAAATTCTTATTAACTGTATTATTCTAACGTTTTTGAAAATATTTAGTCATTGTTCATTTATATAGAGTCGCGTAACAACGTTGCTGTTTTGTGAATAATTTTTATTTTAATTAATGTTATTGTGGTTAATTAGTGTTATTAGTTAAAAATCGTGAATAAAAGTGAGAAATTGCCAATATTTTAATATATATAAATAATAATTTTATTTTATTTTGAATAGTGGAAAGAGAGTTTGTGCAAGGAGAAGAAGTTTTAGCTTCAGAAAACATAGTTGTGATTCCCCTAGACAATAGTGTTTGTGATTTAAACGAAAACGTTCTTGTTCAATCAATTTTTCAAACTTGGGGATTATCTCAAAATGTTTGCTCATTATTAGATGCATGGGGCATTAATATGATCAAACATTTAAGTGCTATAGAACTAGAAGAAGTAGATTTATTTTTTAAAAATATTGATAGTGCTGGCTTTTTTGGAGACCGAGTTTTATTTACCAATGGCTTAAAAAAATGGAGAAGAGAACAGGTAAATTATACTTATTTATTGTTTAATTTATACTTTTAATACAATACAATACAATTTTGAAGGGCATACCAATGGTTTGTGACGCTGATACGATTTCTGGATCAGCTACAACAAAAATATTGGATTGGCTAGAACAAATAACCACTAGTTTGTCGTCATCCAGAAGTGAGTCTCCAAAGCCAATTGTTGATGGTAAAGAATGCTGCTCTGTTGTAAAAATGGATGTTCATAGTGTGTTGAGCATGTCCATTAAGGGTCAAATGATCTTGGCATATTACAATCAACATAAAAGTTTGACAACCAAACAACAAACGCAATTAACACATTGTATAGTTGATCGATATTTAATCCAAAAACAAAGAATGACATATAGTGATATGAAGAAATGGGCTAACGCAATACACATCTGCTTCCCTACCGAAACTGCTGTAATTTTTATTTAATTTACTCAAAAAAAAACAATTAAAAATTTTTAATAAAAATATTAATTTTTAGGAAACCTACTTTTTGGATCGGAAGCCCGGAAAAAAAAATCCAACTGGAAAGTTACATGCCAGATGGTGTAATATAAATACCGAATTTGTAAAATCATTGCCCGGCAAAGATTCTGCTGTACAAACAAATACACTTGAGAATGAACTTATTTTTGGTTTGTTTAATAATATTTGATATAACGAAAATGTGTTATAAAATTTTTATTTGCAGAAACCAATTTAGAAGTCTTGAAATGTTGGCTTACAAATAACTGCTCCCCGTGGGAAGCTGTTTGTGAAAATTGGAGAAAATTAAGAGTACCACAGTTTCAAAATATTGGAAGTATGAGTTTAACCAATTTATTAATGGAGTGGCCACGTTTTAACGATGCAAATGGGTATCAGTTGGTAGGAATTCTAAACCACTATATGTACATTTATTCATTTGTGTGAAATTGAACATTTTTTTCAGGGTTGAAATAGATTTTGAGACTGTGTATCCAGATAAAACAAATATGTTACTTATTAAATATGAGGATTTTGTGTCAAAAATAATTCCCTACTATGATGAAGAAATTAAAGATAAACCATCTAAAAACTTGCTTGTGTTGGCCAAATCGGAAAAAACTGATAAAAGTAGGTTATTTTCAAAACTCAATTAAAATTTGAACTTAAATACTATACTGAGTATAATTTTCCCACCAATTTAATTTTGTTAATTGTGCTTTTTCGTTCTAGATTCACGAGATTGTATTGTTGCACTTTTGTTGAATTCAATAATGCAACCACAAAGAACAAGTAAGAAATACAAACCAACAATTGCTGATGCACAATCAGATTTTTTATTACATGTACATACTGTAAATGACATGCAACCTAAATTAGATAAATTACGAGATAAACTCGCTAAAGAAAAAAAAACTCTGCAACCCAAAATTGTTGTAGTAGGCCCAGAGTTTCAGAGCCTTGAAGAATTTTATATATTTTGTGATGGAGTAAAATATAAACTCTGCACATTTACAAAATATTTGGATGTAATTATAAAATTATTTTATGTATATCAAATTCAATATTCACACACCAGCAAATTAACTTGGAATTTTATGGAGCAGTATTTTTTTGATTTAAAGTCTGAAAAGTTGTCAGAAGTTTCTAATCTCATTAATAAATTAAAAAATTAAAACTAATTTTTCCAAAGATATGTCCAAATTAATTTGTTTTATGTGTGAATCAAACTTTTTAACATCCAAATTATTAATCGATCATATGAAAGTATTTCATGGTACTCCAACAATTTATAAATTTAAGTGCAAGCAAAATGGCTGCAGACAAAAATTCCAAAACATTTATGCATTCAAAAAGCATATGCATAAACATGAAGATAAAACAGAAGAATTATTGAAAACAGATAATATAGATACACAAATTTTGCTAAAAACAAATAATGATAATGAAAATTTAAGTAGTAGACCAACACAGTCTGTTATGACTTATAATTCTAGTTTAAAAATAACACCCAATATTGATTCTGAAGATATTGCCAATATTAATAAATCAGTATTTTTATTTACATTAAAATTACATGAACACATTGAATTTCCGCGTAAAGTTATAACTGAAATTCAAGATCTTGTAACAACATATATAACAAAACCAATCGAAGCTTTAGTTTATAAACTTTTACCTGAGGACTTAAGAAATGAGCCCTCATTTCAAACTGTGTTAAAATGTTTATCTACTCCTTTTGCTGACATTTCTTCAGAGTATAAGTTTCTTAAGCATTTAGAAAATATTGAAATTTATAAAGCACCAAAATGTTTTACGTTAAGTAATAAGTTGTCAGAAGTTCTTGTTAATAATTTGCCAACTTTAGCAGCTAATAAAATAGAAATTTGTTTAACGGACATACATTTTCAAATAAAAAAATATTTTGAAACACCGGGTATTTTAAAATGTACATTGGAAAACATGGATATTATGTCAAAACACAAAAACTTAACAAATGTTATCAACGGCATGTTTTGGAAAAATCAGAGCTTATCCAGTAACATGATAACGATTCCATTTCTCCTGTATATGGACGATTTTGAAATTAATGACGATTTACTATACCCTAAAACTGAATTAAGTCCTAAATTGTCACCAAGGATTTGGCACAATTTAAAACGAATATGAAAATGTTTATCGTCGGTATAAATTTCTAAACCATCATCTTCTAATTTCTTTAAAGGATCAGAGTCAAAGGATCAAAGTCAGGCAATCACAAAGTGTGTGGTATATATTATAACTTTCCAGTTATTCCTAATTTCCAACTTAGTAAATTAAACAACATATTCGTAGCAGGATTTATAAAGTCCCATGATTTCAGTGAACTTGGCAATAGAATATCATTAGGCCCGCTATTAGACGTTTTAAAGAAATTAGAAGATAATGGTTTAGAAATTTATACCGACGATAAACATTTTCATATTCGTTTTAAATTGTGCCAAATCCTTGGTGACAATTTAGGACTTAATTCAGTTTTAGGGTATAGTAAATCGTTTGTCGCGAATTATTTTTGTAGAATATGTAAAAGAAACAAATCTCAAACACATATTGACTGCATTGAATATCCTAATTTTATAAGAAATAAGCAAAATTCTCGAGACGATATATTACTTAATGATTTTAAAAAAACTGGTTTAAAAGAAAACTCAATATTTAATGAACTTAAACATCTTCATGTAACTGATAACATTGCTTGCGATATAATGCATGATATTTTTTAAGGCATTTGTAAATATGATTTGTCCAAAATATTATATTATATGATTTATGATAAACGAAAATTCACTTTAGAAACATTGAACTACAGAAAGCAAATGTTTGCTTACGGTGACACAGAATCAGGAAGTGTTAGCTGTTCAATAGAGAAAACACACATAGAAAAAGCTTCGTTTAAAATGAGTGCTAAAGAAATGAAAACATTTATCCATTTCCTGCCTCTAATGATAGGTGATCTTGTTGATCCCAATGATAAAGTGTATAGGTTTTTAGTAATCTTAGTTAAATTAATAGATAAATTACTTTTACCAACATTCGAAGAAAAAGATTTAATTGATTTAGATTTTCTTATAAAAGACCATAATAAATTGTATCAAATTCTATTTAATGATAATTTGAAACCAAAGTTTCATAATTTAGTACATTATGTACGGATTATAAAATATCTTGGCCTACTCAAATATTTATGGTGTTTTAGATTCGAAGCTTTTCATCAAATTCATAAATTATATGCTCGGAATATTACTTCACGACTAAATATTCCTCTAACGTTAGCGATAAAAACTTCTTTGCGGTTTTCTTATTTACTTTTATCAGAATCATTTTTCCAAAGAGAATACATTGTCAATGATATTCCAGAAGATATAAATTTAGATGATCAATATTATTATCCAGAGATGAATTTACTTAAAGATATTGAAAAACCAAAGAAAAGAGTAAATTCAGTTATTTTTCGTGGAGTAAATTTTAAAATTGGCCATATCGTAAATGTCACAAATTCTGATTCAGAATTGATTTACGAAATATTAGATATTTTAATTCAGCATTTGTTATGTTTTGCAGTTTGCAAAAAATGGGAAGTTTTGGAATTTTCGGAACATTTTCAGGCTTATACAGTAGGAAATCAAACAAAGTCGTGTGAACTTCTTAAACTTTCTATCATTTCTGGACCTCCAATTCATTTCTATAATTTAAGTAATGGTTTAAAAGTTGTTCGACTAAAAAAATATTGGTGATAATTAATGTTATTTTATGCTTGCTAAAATTATAAGCTCATTAATTCTATAAATACTCTTTTTTGGTATATTCAATCTGTAAAAATATTTATAAATACTATTAAATACTATAAATTCTATTTGTTATAAATTTTATTAATATGATAAAAAAATAAATATATAACTTTGTTTGTATTTGAATAATTGAATAATTTTAAGTTTGTAATTGAATAATTTTATACAAACGAATTTTTTTAATTAATAAATGGATTGTATACAAAATAAAATGTTTTTTATTGCTAAAAACAATATGTAGAAACCAAGCTCGATCATAGAATCAAGAAGAAAATCTTTTAATTCGTGATGGTCAATGCAAAAAGAATAATATTGAAAATCAAAAGATTTCGGCTTAAAAATCAAGTAGGTTTTATTTAAACAGATATCGCAAGGAAATAAGGAGATAACCTTTTACCTGGATAAAAAGAAAACCATTAAAAATAATAAGTTAACTGCTAACAAGACCATTTATATTCATAAGATTTCTATTTGAATTATGAGGATTTCATATTGTATTTACACATAAATTATGAGAAGATTGTTCTTATTATTTTAAAAAGATAGTCTTTTTGGATGAAAACCATAAAGAAATCTTCTTGATTTTAAGCCATTTTAGGTGGATTTTTCTCTCTGTGCAGCCTATCCAAAATGTAGGTGATTTTCCAATACTTTCAAGTACCAGATTTAGTATCGCCAATGCCTCAAGCAAATCTTTTCACCGTCTTTTGGTTTACCAGCTACCCTAGTTAACAACTAAAGCATTTCAATCTCCCGCTATTAGGAGACGAATTCCACCCAAGCATCATTAATCAGTTGTTGCACTGAAATACTAAATTCTCCGACTGACATGCTGGGTCGAGCGTTACAGCTGCATATGTGGATTCCATATATCTTAGCTCTCACGATGTGCATCTCGTCTTTAGCACTCCTTGTTTAGAAGACCAACTTCACACATCTCCAAATAGATGGGCTAGCCGTTTTCTCTGCTATCCATAGGTTTACCGTTCAAGGTTTTTTACGGTCCACTGAAAAATAGGATAATAGATCTTGTATTGCACTCTGACACGCTGTAAAATTTAGTCTAGCAGCAGATTGGTTAACGTTTGGTAAATTTTCTAAGGCGAGGCTTGCTTGAAACGATCTTGGTTCTGCTATGTTTAGGTTATGTTTTGGCCGTATTCCAAGCATTTTAAAAACTTTAAATGGTTATTTTTCATGGATTCGGCACATTTCAACCAATCTCCACTTTTCTCCACATTTAACTACTGCCGTTTGTAACTCTTGGCATTCTTTGCAAATAGATTTATCAACTCTGTCTTGGTTTTGTTGATTTTAGCTTTCAAGGCCTCCCGCACGTCACACTTAGTAGTCACTGCATCTTTATCTTCGACCGCAAAAGTAATCTCGTACCTAAGCGTTTTCACCACAGCATCAGTTTGGATAGCCTTCCCAGTTTTTCTTGAAACACTGAAGCTTTTGATCTATCTCCAAGCAGTTTGTGGAAGCAGATCTCCTTGATTGGTCTATCTTACATTGTCTCAGTTCCTACTTCCTCCCAGTTTCGCTTTTAATTTTATTAGAATATCCGAGTATGTGAGAGAGCTTAGTTTGATGGAGTTGCGCTTGATTGTGCTGCAATTTTCACTTCAGCGTAAGTAAATGGTGAAGTAACCTTTCCAAATGCGATTTGTAAATCATAAATTTTCTGGTTTTTTGTTGTTTGGTACGGTTTCTATTCTAATTGACTTCTTTTGGAAATTCTCCGTGCTATAATCCCTACTAACATAAAACTCCAACTTTCGAATATTGTGATGGATGTTAGACTTAGGTTTTAAGAAATCAAATTGTAGTGAAATTCGTTCTCCTAGCGGTATCCATGACTCTGCTTTACTTTTCTTCTCTTCGCTTACAATTTGTTCTTGTATCTTGGTTGTGATATTTGAGTCGAATCAATCAAAGGAATTGAGTTTACTGCCGGCGGTTTCTATATTTTAAAGAACTAACGCCGTTAGTGGGTGAGGTTCCTCTCCCAACTATAACCATGCTCTTTTATAACAGAAATAGAGCAAATACTTACGTGCATATCATTTAATTGCATTGGAAATCATTTAATTGCATTGGAAATCATTTAATTGCATTGTGCAATGGTAGTCCCTTCTCTTGCATAAAATTTGTATTTTAGTATCGACCTCTTTAAACTCTTCAACTTTCAACAACGGCTTGCGAAATAAACGACTGAACCTTCATTATCCAGTCTAGCAACAGTCAAAAAACGATGGCTGCAAAATACCCTCCAAACCAGAGATTGGGAAAAAACTAATTAATTGGAAGTCATCGATACGAAAGGCGCACATCTCATAAAATTGACATTATTCCATTTCTTTAGCTGCATAGAAGTTTATGGAAGTCCTAAGGGATAATCGAATCAGGCAATCAATGGCTTTAGACATAATCGAAATCTTTAGGAGTTCTTGGTGCTCACCAATAGTGTTAGTAAAGAAACCACGTATGGTACGGCTTTGTCTGGATTCACGTAAAGTGAATAAGAACTACAGAACTTTTATCAAATAAGCGTACGCAGCCTTAAGCAAACGCAGCATTAGCGAATGAGTTCCACTTTAAAAAGACATAATTTGAATTTTTAAGGCCAGCAATTGTATTTGATGCGAATACTGAATTCAGCATCGTTGACAACTTTACATTACGTCGCTATGTTCTATGTCCGAATGCACTTGATATTAAAGTTTCGTTGTCTTTGGAAAGAAGAAAATAAATATGGCATCACTTTCAATGAAGAAAAGTTACTATTAAAATTTTCAAAAAACAGTTTGTAGTTAGTTATGTTTAAAAAAACAGTTTTTTCCAACTCTGCTCGCACCTGGTGGCTTGCCGCACATGAAAAACTCAAAATTTTAATTCATTAACAGAAAAAGGTTTAAAATTTATTGTATTCATCACAACAACCATCTGTTACGAAGTGGTTAGTTCAGAAATATAGACCAGTATCTGCTTTGAAATGAATTAATTTAAAATTATTTAACTCTCGTAGCCAGCTCATGTTATTAGTTCTATTTCAAATTGTAACGATAATTTCCGTGTTTATTCTGTCACTTTTGTTTTGTTTCGCCTTCATTGTGTATTACGAATATAAGCATGTCACCATGTGTAGATGTTTTATTCGTGGCAGTCGATCGGAATGATATGATGAAGACATTCGATTTTCGGGTGAATCAATCATGGCTAATTTGTTTATTAATAATCAATTTTTGGTGTTGTAACTCTTAATTAATATTAACATAGAGTGAAATCTTAGTTGATCTAATCAAAAGAAAAAAATTAATTGTAACTTTTATTTGAATTGATTTGCGACATCAACCGCAATTGGTATAACAATTTTCATAATGTTGCATAACTATTCAACAATCACTTGTTATTTTCGTGCAAAAATTGTTTATGATAATTTACATTCATCACCCATTTGTTTTAGTGCAATAAGACATTTAAAATATAATACACCTATTAATTTGGTGCAATGGTTTTTTATGATATTTTTAAACAATTGCCTATTTATTTTGGTACAACGATAATTTTTCATGATATTGTGCAACAATCAAGTATTTGTTTTGGTACAACGATACTTTTTGTGTGATATTATTTAACAATTTTCTATTTTGGTGCAACGATTTTTTTAAAATTCTCTTATTTAGTTTAGTGCAAAGATAATTTTTTATGATATTGTTTAACAATCACCTATTGGTTTTGGAATGCACCGATAATTTTGTATGGTATTATTCAACAATCGCCTATTTTGAGGCAAAGATTTTTTATAATATTTTCGTATCCTGAAATCATCAGTGCGCGTATCCTCAATTCATCAGGATTCCTTTTGGTAGTCCTGACCCCTAATCAACCACTCGTTACACATCATGAAAACTGAAGGCGCACTACGATTCAAAAATAGAAACCTGGCGCGCACAAACTGGCATAAGCTTACATACCACGAAGATAAGAGCTAACATACCCAAGCAGTTAAATCCTCTTGCGGTCATCAAAACAATTACAGTTTGGAGTTGCCAATCACAAGTTGTTATAACCGCCAGTGAGATAACCTAATTTACAAAATCCATTAAAACATTATCTACCAAAAGCCATAAAAAACTTTGACGCTCGTTTTGAAAACAAAAAATTCAACCATAAATGTAATAGTTTCATCATCTTTTTCGAAACCATAATCCCCCCATTCCCTGTCCATCAAACACAAATTAATTTTCCTGTTAAGCTGAGATAAAATTTAATTTCTACTTTTTTTTCTTATCATTATAATTTTTCTCATTTTATATTTTTTTAAACAAATTGAAATGCAAAATAAAAATAGACTTGAAGGAAAATGAAAAAAAAAACGTGAAAATTATATGGAAATAATTTCATTTTCTTCATCCAACTATTTTTCATTTATAATCTTCAAAAAAAATTATCGTAATGATTTAAACTGGCCACAAGGTAGCAAAACGAGAAATGAAACACAAAACAAATAACAAAAAAAAAGAAATAAATAATTCGTGGAAAATGGAAAATTGAAAGAAAAAACAAACGAGTTGCTGGTAATCCAGTTTCATCTCATTTTCATGGGTAAGAATTTTTTTTTTATTTTTGTTATTGTTGTTGTTACTTTTGGTCAATAAACACATTACAGTCATTAAGAGTGGTTTAACCTAAATCGAACATAATATCACTTAGTTTTAGGATTAAAATTTTGTGGGGTTTTGTGGTTTAGATAGATGGCGTGTCTGCAATTGAATTTAGATGTAGATAGAAAATTATTGGGTTATCTTTAATGCGATTTTTTTTAATAAAATTTATGAGACAACTCAATTATTATCTGCTATTTTTACGGTCAATATGTTTTTTGCTGCTCTCTAATCAAATGAAAAAAACTTATTTGTTAAATTAATTAAATTTGTGTAAAGTTTTAATTCTACAAATTGAGACTAATCATCAATTCAAACTTCAATTTTATTTAGTAAAAATTCAGTTTTTACAAGAAAACTCTTTGATTAAAAGTTTTATGTTTGTTTATTTGTTTTATCTTAGTTTAAAATAAAAAAAATATCTGTAGAATGGAGATGCTTATTTTTAGGCGTTAGTGTAAGTGTTGGAAATTATAGCTCAGCTAAAGAGGTAATTATCGTTTCTTTGCTGTCTCGTAATTATCCACTACACAAAGCCACGCATAAATTCACTCAACAAAATCGCTTTAATAAAACACAAAAAAAATTCATCCGACGAACATAAAAAACGTCTTGACATATTTCAGTAATCCTAAAAGATTTCACGAAATACAATAAAATTTAAATACCAACAGAAAAGGTGTTTATCCTCATTTGTATTTATTAAATTTTCTTGTTTATGGTTCATGATCTTCTCAAGATTTTCTTTTAATTTGAAATAAAGCAAAAAATATGAAAATACTTAAGGTGCTAGCAAATGGAAATAAGATAAGAAAAATTTTGTATATGAATAAAGGATATAATTTGAATTACACGTACACGTTTTTAGTTCTAATTTTCCTTTTAATTTGAAAAAGGCTAATATGAAGAATACATAAGAGAAGTCAGGTGAGAGCAATGATCTCATTTTTCAAGCATATTTTGTTACGAAGACTTTAACGAATTTAATTTTATGGTACGACTCAAGTGCAAGACTGTCATTTTAGGAGCCATGATGACAGGAATTCTCTAAACAAAGAAATTACTGACCTTTAGAGAAACTCGTACACCGTCGTTTAGACGTTGTCCTTGAACTTAAAACTGATAAAACTTTAGTTTGAATCAGCGCTATTCTACAATAAAGCGCTCTACTGAAAACAAAGTATGATTATTAATAATACGTTATTATATCACTCTGGCTGTGTGCGACTGTGCGAGAGATGCCATTAGAGTGTAATTTGAATAAAATAATAACGGAGGGGAGGCACCCGGACCGGAGGCGCAACACTGTTATTGTTATTGTAGGAATTAGATTAAACGTGGGCATGAGATCCGATGAAATCATAGGGTGAGTCAAATATTTACTTAATCTTTTTTAAATGTAAAACTCGTAGTTAAATTGGTATGTGTGTGGTGATCTCGGATTCTTCGGTTGTTGGGGTCATCCTCTTCAGAGTCCCTCCTTTTTGTTTTCGCTTATTTAATTACGTTTATACAGAATTATTTGTGTGCATTTCTAATTATTTGTACTAAATTGGAGGAAATTCCTACTCAGACGTCCATAGCTGAAGCTGGCTTGAACAAAAACCTTGCTTGACACGCAGTCCTCTAATTGTTTACTCCGATTCCTGCTCCGATTGTCCAGTGTTCATTACAATCTGAACATAAAAAACGGTGAACTATTTCATAAATAACTTCATTTAGAGGTAAATCGCAATGTCTGCGTCTTTGGCAATGAGTGGTTATCAGTGTTAATTGCGAAAGGTGAAAACATATCAATTTTAGACCAGTCCTATAACGAAAATTTCAGCTTTGTTTTGCCTTATAAAAGTAGTAAAAACTACTCTATCTTCTGTGGTTATGGTCAAATCTATCTGATTTTATAAGAGATATTTTCATGGAGTTTGATGAAGTAATTTTGATGTTTGATGGAATGAAAAGTCATTTTTGAATGATGGCCAGGTACTTTTTTTCGTCCACGCTTTAATTATGTTGTGCCGCGTGTTTCTTCTTAGATCATCATCGTCTAATTATGTCAACACGCATCTTCCTATCATTGCTGGCACCAAACTGCACTGTGGATTTCTTGCAAAAATCAGGGTTAGCTAGTAAGGGTGCTAATGTAACTTTTTCATGATAGCCAAAAAAGGGACATTCGCTTCCTCCGTCAACTGCACTTTCCTGTGTGATTTTAGCAAATCAGTGATAGGAGTTCTCAAACTTAAAAATGAACCTTCTGTAGTAGCCTGACATACTCGAATATTATCAAACTTGGCACACTGATGTCGGGATTGGGAACTTTGCAATCGCTGCCACTTTATCTGTATTTATTTTTATACCATCCTGACCGATATTGTGTTCTACATATTTAACTTCATGTAAAAAAAACTTCCTTTTTTTAAAATTAATTGTGAAATTTACTCGCTTAAATTGTTTACCAACCTCTGTTAATATCTGTAGATCAAATCAATTGTGAATAATACTAAATATAAGTCATCTTTTCCAAATATACATGAGCATCGTCAAGGTTTGCGCATCGTTACAGAATCCGAATGGCAATGGAGCGAAACGAATGCTGTTTTTTCTCAAGATGATACTTCCAAGGAGATCTTGGATCAAGAGCTTTTAGATCAAGACTTGAAATAAACTGTTACTTGGTTAGTCAATGGTTGGGTAACTATTCATTTTCCGTGAATTCAATCAAAGCCGAACTTTACGTGGTTTTCTAATTAACACTACCGGTGAGCTCCAGGAACTACTTGAGATTTCGATTATCCCTAAAGACAACATACTCTTTCATTAACTTGTTGACAGATAGAGATACGGGTTAATGTCTCTGTTTTATGGGTCGCGCGTTATCAATATCGATGACGTGCTGCAATAAAACAGTTGCTCCAATAAAACTGATGAAAGTTATAGAGTTTTAAGAGGTTAATACCCAAGTATCAGTTCTATTCCAGTAAAATGACTACCATAAACTCAATGCTTTTTTTATTCCATGAAGGATAAGTTCGTGGTAATATATCTATAGATCACTTGACCCTTACCATCAGCACTATTAATAAGTTAATGTGACAAGGTAATAAGTTCAAACCTAACCGCTTCGTATTGAGAATTTGGACTACCACAAATGGAAGTGTATCATTTTTGACAGAAACTAAAGCAGGTAAGAATAATGTTTTAAGAGGTGCACGAATATTCATATAATGTATCAACCTATTGATCGATCCAGCACGGCTTTGATTAGATGTGCTTTGGATTATTTGTAAATGTTTTTTGCTGCCAGGTATTCCTAAAGGTGCTGGTATTGTGACTAGATGACAGATAGTTGTACTGATAAGAGGCTGTAAATCTGAATCTCGCTTTAGTATTCAAGTTGGCTTAATTGTCTCGTTAGTGTTGTAGGTTTTCTGACTTTAAAACTCTTCTGTTTTTCCTATAGAATATTTGTTGATGTTGTCAAATGGTGGTGATATCACCGAGTCGCACTGGTTCTAGGAGCGTGATTATTTTCCGCCCTCGTCACGTTCAAGTCTTCTTTTAGTGTCAAAAACATCCATTCTGACAAATAACGGCAAAGAAAGAAGCTTTATTAATACATGAAAACTCGTTGTAGGTGTTATAATGAAGGCGGTTGTAATATATAAGCAAACAAACCTTTGTACCGCTAATAGTTTTATTTTGGCATTCGCAACAAAACTATTAAAACGCATTGGTTTAGTTAGGGCTCAATATTGTATGAAGTAAACTATATTTTCAAATTATTCTGAACCGTTTTTCAATGCTTAGTTAATTTTAGACACTTTATCTAACAGAAAGTTTGTAATATGGTCATCCAAGATCTTTGAGTGGACATTAAACGAAAAAAGTTCTTTTATAAACTAATCACCGATTTCACTCAAATCAACCAAATATGTATAGCGATTTGTCATAGCCTGAAAATTGTTCCTCTCGGAGAGTATTAAGCTACCAATTTTAAATTAGCATCTGTTGGCTTACTAAGACAACTGATTAGTTGCTTAACTCGGCGTTTAGCTCTTGTTCAACTAGCCTAAGCCAAATTCAAAAAGATGGTACAACTTGGAATATGTAAACCCAGCAAAAACTTTTACTCCAGTCAAACCTGGTCAAGAAAATAAAACGGTAATTACCGAGCGCTAAACCGAATAGCGGTCTATCTGAATTTTGTAAAATGAACTTTGGTCTTAGGAATGCTCAAAGGCTGATACATTTCGTAAGCATCTGGTTTTAATTTCTGCTTTGACATGATGTTTTAGTTGCATTAAAATCTCTAGAGTTAAAAACGAGTTTTGAAAAGTTCTATGAAAATAGCCTTATCATTAATGCAGATAAATGCATATTTGCAAGATTTGAGATTAAGTTTCTACGCCATTTAGTTTCTGAATTTGGTATACTAGAAAATTCCAATACTGTTTAGCCATCTTACACGATTTTTAGGTATTAAAGAGATATGAGAACAATAGTAAAATATCCGTTGTATGTACACCCGAATCCATTCAAGCCTTTACTAATTGTAAGGACAAATTGTGCAATGCAACATTTTTAGTTCATCCATCTTTTTGTGATTATCTTTTGTTCCAGTTATATTTATTAATAATTTAAATTGGCTTATTAATGAAATACCTTTATAGTCTATATAAATACTTAAATCTTCCCTTTTATTGTGCCGTGACATCCGTTACCCCCATGACACATGTCACCCTTGACATCCATGACACACGTGACACTATTGACATCCATGACAACCGAGTCACCCAGGGAACCCGTGAGACCCGTGACACACTGACACTAGCGAAAGATTCCCGTGATACCCGTCACAACCGTGACGCTCGTGTTACCTGTAACTCTCATGACATGCATGACACCCATGACACCGGGACAGCCGTGACAGCCATTATAGTGTTCACGTTGACTCGGTTAAATAATTGTGATTCATAGAAAATTTCCTCTGCTGGGAATTCAATGCTAACCCTTAGAGGATTTCCTCAATTACTTCTTTATTTACTCTTCTTCAAAATTGGATATTATTTTAATAATTTGATCTTCAATAAACTTGAATTGTATGAAAATTTAGTTAAACTGTGATGATCATCGTATTTCAAAATAAAATCTATTTAAGTTGTAGTTCATAATTTGTAATTAAGTTATGGAATATTATGGAATTAATTTTAAAAAAAAGTCAGACAAGTGCGAATAAAATTCGATCGCTTCCGTGAATATAAAAGAACACAATATCAAAAATAATTGACAAAAAGTTGTGTTGTAACGTCTTTATATTGCCAGACCATGACGCAACAAAATAAATGTTTAATCGTAAATGTCAATAGTAAATTACAATCACATATAGACATTGATCAAAAATCACACCAAAAATGTTGCTTCAGGTTAAATCTTATCCATAGCTGTTTATGGTAACATAAAAAAGATTTAATTGCACTAGCTTGTAAATGGTTTAAATTTGATTATTTTTTCGGTCAATCAAATGTCGAAATTTAGGGGGGTGGAGAGACTACATACTAAAAATATTTTTTTTTACAATAACACAAAAACTGTGCATGGCAAATTCTAAAAAAAATTGTAATGTTTCTTAAATTAAGTGCTCCTTCATATGACACCCCACTCATTTGGGTCAAAAACGGTTTTTTTTTTACTCTCCCACACCCACCCCCTAAACACACAGTAATATAATTATTTTAGACTTCGCTATGATTTTCATTCAAAATTTACCAATCTTCCTGTCTCTGCGAATTATTTGAAATTTTTCTGTCAATCATCGTCGAAACGTAGGTGGCGGAACGGTCTGTAAGTTGCACTTTTTTGACAATAACTCAAAAACTGTGTACCTCAAAATTCTAAAAAAATTGCAATGATTTCTAAATTAGGTGCTCTTTCAAATGACAGCCCACTCGCTAGGGTGAAAAAAGGTTTTTTTACCCTCTCCACCTCCGTCCCCTAAATACCCAGAAATATAATTATTTGAGACTTCGATATAATTTTCATACAAAATTTGCCAAATTTTCTAACTATATGAATTTTTACAAATTTTTCTGTCAATCAGTGTTAAATCGTATGGGTTCGCTAGGGTCAAAAAAAGGTTTTTTACCCTCCCTATAAACCCATCGCCTAAACACACTGAAATATAATTACTTGAGACTTCGATATAATTTTCATACAAAATTTACCGAATTTCCTAACTATGTGAATTTTTAAAAATTTTTCTGTCAATCAGTGTCAAAACGTAGGGGGGGTGGAGACTGTCTGCATTTTGCACTTTTTTTACAATAACTCAAAAAGTGTGCACCTCAAAATTTAAAGCAATGTTCTTTAATTAGATGCTCTTTCAAATTACACCCCACTTGACCACGTTTTAAATAGTGTTTTTACCCCTTCCCATTTCCACCCCCTTAATAAATCTAATTATGAGTATGTGATAATTTCCTATATTTTCCATAAAAAGCTTACTAATTTTTCTATCATTCCCACTACATTTGAAGATTTTCGATCAGTTAGGTTCGGAGCTAATCGAGGTAAGAAAACACGAAGAAGACGTCATTATTCAAAATTATACAAAAAATGGTAAGGTGTAAAATTCCAAAATAAACTTTTAAGGAATACTGAAATGAAGCCCTTTGATATGATACCCTACTTGAATCTATAAAAAAATGTATCTTCTCAAAGGTCTCACATCGTAACCCTGTAAACCACCCTGTAAACCTGTGCGTTTTATACGCACCTCAAATTTCAGGTCCCTAGCATTTATAGTTTACGAAATAATCGATATAATGTGAAAAACTCGTTTTACTCTCACCAATAGTGTTCCGTATAAAAAACGGAACCCTTATATGGAATATTGAAATATGATCAAAATAGAACTTACTTATTTTATTCTACTTAATATATGTTTGTTATAAAACTTTGAGTAGGTAGTTTATTTTTTTATCCATGACTGCTTAAGAATTTATGCTTTCCATGCGTATGTCTTCCATTGTAATTGTATTCATTTTACAACTAGTGAATTTGATTCAAATTCTTTAACAGTTCTATAGTTTATTAAATATTCCCCTAACAAATTAAACAACAAACTTGTTTTGTTTTTCGCTATCTTTGATGTATTTATTTCAATATGGCGATACAAATTTTTGCATGAAAACTGGAAATTAAACGAAATATTTTACAGTCGTGGATAAAATAGCATCTTGTATTCGCTTAGGATGATGGCAATTCTTCACTCGGATGATTCCCTCCACTCGCTACGCTCGTTTCGGGAAACTTCATCTTCGTGAAGAATTGCCTTCATTCTAAGCTCATACAAGAATCTACTATTATTTAGATAAATTGAGTAAAAAGAATAACATACGTAGTATATATAAATTATGTTATACATTACATATGTTACACCGTGACAACCGTGACAGCGTACCCATATATTGCAAAACTCAGCGTTCAGCTTTCGATAAATTATTAATTCAAATGTTTCAAATGTTTCAAATATTTCAAATGTTTCAAATGATTCTGATGTTTCAAATGTTTCCAATGATTAAGATGTTTCAAATATTTCAAATGTTTCAAATGTTTCAAATGATTCAAATGATTCAGATGTTTCAAATGTTTCATATGTTTCAAATGTTTCAAATGTAGCAAATATTTCAAATGATTCAAATGTTTCAAATGATTCAGATGTTTCAAAAGTTTTAAATATTCAAATTTTTCAAATGTTTCAAATATTTAAAATGTTAAAAATGTTTTAAATGTTTCATATGTTTCAAATGTTTCAAATGTTTCAAATATTTCAAATGTTTAAATGTTTTAAATGTTTCCAATGTCAAATGTTTCAAATGTTTCAAATATTTCAAATTTTTCAAATTTTTCAAATGATTCTGATGTTTCAAAAGTTTCAAATATTTCATATGTTGCATACGTTTCAAATGTTTCAAATGTTTCAAATATTTGAAACATTTAAAACATCTGATTCATTTGAAACATTTGGAACATTTAAAACATTTGAAACACTTGAATCATTTGAAATATTTGCAACATTTGAAACATGTTGATATTTGAAACAGATGTTTCAAATGTTTTAAAAGTTTCAAATGTTTCAAACGTTTCAAATATTTCAAATGTTTCGAATGTTTCAAATATTTCGTACTTTTAAAAAAATTACTTTTAATCCAAATCATCTTAAATTTTTAATTTGTTTTTGTTTCAGATATACCAGAGATTTCATATGTTTCAAATATTTCATATGTTTCAAATGTTTCAAATGTTTCAAATGTTTCAAATGTTTCAAATGTTGCTAATGTTTCAAATGTTTCAAATGTTTCAAATGTTTCAAATGTTTCAAATGTTTCAAATATTTCAAATGTTGCAAAAGCTTCAAATGTTTCGATTGTTCCCATTGTTTTCAGTGTTCCAACTGTTTCAAATATTTCGAATGTTTCAAATATTTCAAATATTTAAAATGTTTTAAATGCTTCAAATATTTTAAATGTTTCAAATGATTCAAATGTTTCAAATGTTTCTAATGTTTCAAATATTCCAAATGTTGCAAATGTTTCAATTGTTACAAATGTTTCATATGTTTCAAAAGTTTTAAATGATTCAGATCTTTCAAATGTTTCATATGTTTCAAATTTTTCAAATGTTGCAAATATTTCAAATGATTCAAATGTTTCAAATGTTTCAAATGTTCCAAATGTTTCAATTGTTTCAAATGAATCATATGTTTAAAATGTTTCAAATATCTTATATGTTTCAAATGTTTCAAATGTTTCAAATGCTTCAAATGTTTCAAATGTTGCAAATGTTTCAAATACTTCAAATGTTTCAAATGTTTCAAATATTTCAAATGTTTCGAATTATTCAGATGTTTCAAACGTTTCAAATGTTTCAACTGTTTCAGATGTTTCAAATGTGTCAAATGTTAAAAATGTTTCAAATGTTTCATATGTTTCAAATGTTTCAAATGTTCCAGATATTTCAATTGTTTAAATGTTTTTAATGTTTTCAATGTTTTAAATGTTTCAAATGTTTCCAATATTTCAAATGTTTCAAATATTTCAAATGTTTCAAATGATTCAGATGTTTCAAAAATTTCAAATATTTCATAGTTTCAAATGTTTCAAATGTTGCAGATGTTGTAAATGCTACAAATGTTTCAAATGTTTCAAATATTTCAAATGTTTCGAATGTTTCAAATATTTCCAAATTTTAAAAAATCACTTTAATCTAAATCATCTTTAATATTTAATTTGTTTTTGCTTCAGATAAACAAGAGATTTCATATGTTTCAAATATTTCATATGTTTCAAATGTTTCAAATGTTGCAAATGTTTCAAATGTTTCAAATGTTTCAAATATTTCAAATATTTCAAATGTTTCGAATGTTTCAAATGTTGCCAAAGTGTCAAATGTTTCAAATGTTTTTAGCGCTTTAACTATTTCAGATGTTTCAAAATTTTCGAATGTTTCAAATGCTTCAAATATATCATATGTTTTAAATGTTTCAAATATTTCAAATGATTCAGATGTTTCAAACCTTTCATAAGTTTCAAATATTTCAAATGTTTCAAATATTTCAAATATTACAAATGTTTCAAATGTTTTGAATATTTCAAATGTTTTAAATGTTTCAAATGATTCAAATGTTTCAAATGTTTCCAATGTTTCAAATGTTCCAAATATTTTCAGTGTTTCAACTGTTTCAGATGTTTTAAATGTTTCAAATGTTTCAAATATTTCAAATGATTCAAATATTTCAAATGTTTCCAATGTTTCAAATGTTTAAATGTTTCCAATATTTCACATGTTTCATATGTTTCAAATGTTTCAAATGTTTCAAATGTTTTGAATTTTTCAAATGTTTCCAACGTTTAAAAAATTATAAAATCATTTTTACTCCCAATCATCTTAAATATCTAATTTATTTATGTTTCAGATCCACCAGAGATAACAATTGAAACTCCAATTGTATATTCAGGAGTTGGACAAGAAGCGATGTTAGTGTGTATTGTTCATGGAGAGGCAACACCTGAGGTACGTGTAAATAATTATTTTCATTTCAAAATTATTATCAGCTTGGCTCAAATCAACATTATTCACTTCTCAGAAATTATTTAAATGCTCTTACGAAAATCATTCTCATGCATCACAAAATTTATTTGTTTGTGGATTATACAAAGAGCAAAATCAAAATGGAGAATCAAACCTTATAACATCAACAATTTATTATTATTGTTGTTTTTTTTTTCTTATTCTTAGATTGTATTGTGTTTTGTCGAAATTATTTTTATGTTCATTGAAATGAATCGAATGGATGTCAATAAGATACGACAGGATAATTCTAGTAATGATGATTTTTATTTGGTAATTTATTTTTCTTTTCTCTTCTAATATTCTTTTGATTGTTCTTGGATTGAGATTGGATACTTAAAGTGTTCGATCATGATGATTTATTACAATGATGATACTGTTTGATTGGAATTATGGTTAAAATTAATGCGATGGTTGTTAGTAAAAGCAAATTGTTTGAAATTTTGTGATAACGATTTGTTAGGTTTTTAACTTTGGTTTCACTTGATTGTGATTATGGAAGTTGATAAATTAGGTCAAAGCAATTTATTATTAGAAAATAACTAACACAACACGTCACAATAATTTTTATTTTTACAAAGGGATCCACTGCAAAGGGACTGTTATTTTTAAAATGTTACCAAAATGTTACCAATTAAAATGTTACCAATTAAAATGTTACCAAATGTCTCAACATAAATCGACCTACTAAAATGCTTATTTTTAAAATTTTGCTTCTGTTTTTATTCTAGAATTTTGTTCTAGACACAGAATTATAAAAATATTTTTTCTTCTTTCATTTGTACACGTAATTTGATAAATTTAAAGAACATAATCCTTTAAAAAATTTCCATCAACGTTAAATCCAATTAACTTTGTAACAAAATAAATTCATTTTAATTTTAAACTAAAGACCCAAAAATAAACGAACAAATATAAAACAAGAAGCAACAAACAATCATACCATCACCAAATTTTCTAATCCCATTTCTTCACTAATCGAAAACAAATTGATGGCAATTTACACCGAAATGAGAAAATAAGAGAACTAACATTCGAAATACACCAATTATTCGTGGATTAAAGCAGCAACAACAAAACATAAGAAGCAGCATCAAAATAACAAAGGCAACGATAAGAAATAAAAAGGAAAAATGGAAAAGTAGGAAAAAAATGCCAATATCTATTATCTCTATTAACTCCACCCACAAACACCAATCCTTATAACCAAAAAACAAAGCAAAACCAAAATATAATAATAAAAGGATTAAAGTTATTTCAGGAAATATTTCTTTCGAATAATATAAGTTATTGAAAGTATTTATCAGGATAATCACTAATATCGTCTTCGATAGTTTTTTTTGTTCGTTGTTCCACGTTTGTATAGACGAAGATCCTGTTTCGATGCTGTTGGGTTGTTTTAAAAATTCATATCACATCGTACAATCGAAAATTATTATTTAAGTTTATGGTTTTTAGAGTGCCACGAAATTTTTCAATTCAATAAATTATTAAAATCGATTCACGTTATCATACCAAAAAGGGAATACGAATAAAGGAAGACAATTTAGAAGTTGTAATTGTAATCGAAAGTAAATTGGGATAAATTGGAGAATTTTTTTTGACTTGTTTATAACCAATTTACATATTTTCAGTTTTTAGGAATCAAACTGTAACTGGGTCATGGTAATTTGGGAAAAAATTTTTGCAAACGGTGTGTGATACACCCTTGACATTTTTTTTTAACATTTAAAACTTCCGACTTTAAACATTTGGTAATGCGTAAGCGTTTTTCCGTGTTTAGATTTTGAAACAAAATAGGTCATCTGGGCTGTTTGTTTAATAGCACTAAAGAAGCAACAAGCACATTCAATTTACAGACGCAACATTACCTGTACTGTAAGACGAAGTGAAGTAAAGCAAAATGAAGTTATATGCAGTAAAGCGAAGTGACGTGAACTTCCACAAGTTTATTCTAAGATTAGTGAGTCAAGAACTGACACAATATTTATTTATGATTCAAGCTGTAATATTTACTAATTTAATACAATGTATTGCCACCAATTTTTCTGCTTTGCATTAAAATTAGAGCGTCACACAATATTGGTTCCTACTCATATATGCTTTTTCAAACAACCAAAAATTAGAGTCATAATTTCCACTCTTTGCAGTAATCTTTGTTATTCATCTCAAGTAAAGCCGATTATTGTTTGGATGCAAATATAATCAAAATGCATTCATTATTTTCGATAACGATTTTTCTGGAGATAAAGCTCGTGAGCGGTATTGATCGCCAATATGAATGCAAAACTTACTACTCCAATTTTTTGAACGTTGTTCTTTCTGCTTTTGTCTTAATCTTTTCCTCAGCTAGGGAAAAAAATTTATCGGTTTTCGTTCTTTTCCTTAGCTGGGAAAAAAATTTATCGGTTTTCGTTGAGTGGCGCTTGTTTAGCATAGAAAAACTTGATTGTGTAATGGAATTTTGTTATAAAAGAAAAGTGTTTATGTAATTTTTTCTTCTTCACATTTTGGACTTCGAACAATGAAGTTTTAACTTCTGTTATTTTTGTGATTTTTGTAAATTGAAGTTTAGTTGTGTTAACAATAAAGTTTATGTTTGCAATCATGGTGGCTTGTGTTTCCTTTGAAGTATTTTGTGAAATGTTTTAGATGAATTTGTAGAGGGGAAATTTGTTACCTTCGCAGTGAGTAAACCCGTTGGATTGGAAGCAGAAGAATTTTTTGAACCAAAATGATGAAACCAAAATAAAGATAAATTTGTTATATTTTAGATTAGTGGTGTATAAAATCATTAAAATGGTCGATCCAGATAAAAACGAGGAAGCTAGAGGTACGTCTACTACTCCTTCTGTTACAATTTCCACATTTCAATTTGGTTCTAATATTGATTCAAATGTACATATTACCCTACCACCATTTTAAAACGAAATGCCAGATTTATGGTTCATGCAGGATGAATCGGTTTTTAGTGCAAAGCGGCCAACACATATGACGGCACATATGACCAACAATGATTTTTTTTGTACCAACCGTGTTTCTACTTACGGATATCATCGCGAGCGTGTCGAAGGTGATTCGGAACCCACCTGAATTTGAAAACAATCATGGGAGACCAAACTTTATCAACATTTTATAGGTGCCTGTTGTCTCTTGCTGGGTATTCTAAAAAATTTGGGACTTCATCCGTTCATCTACATCATCGATTTGTAGTGCCACCAAGCCAGAAAACCTTTGAGAGCCTTGATTTCGGAGATTTCGGAGTACTTTGCTAAACCGTTTTAGAAGTCGATCAAATTCGAAGTCGTTTTCACTCAATGCACCTAAAAAGTCGGGTTTATGTTACTATCATTTTCGTTTCGGTGTCAGCAAAACTAATTCGTCCCTGTGTTATCGCGTCGGACAACGGGACGCAACAAAATCATCGAATTGTTATTGAGGTACAGTTTCCATACGCACGCTATCGCCGTTTAGTCCTGGAAAAACATAGAATAGCCAGGAGTGAATTGAAGTATATGACATCATTGAGGTTGTGAAAACAATGGGAATCACCCGTTTCTTCGTCTTTGCATTTTGACTTTGATTACACTTCTTGCACACTTCATGAAGAATTGTGAATTTCGCATCACAACTGATGCATCCAACATCGCAATTTGTGTCGTTTTGGAGGAATATAATAACAGATGTTGGGAACCATTGGGTTTCTATTCTAAAAAACTTACCCTTCCTAAAGGCTAGTGCTCTGCTGCTACTGTACTTTAAACACTTTTGATATTTTATTGAAGGCGAAGAATTTGCAATCCGCACTGACCAAAAACCACTGACTACTGCTATTTCGTAAGTAAGATGTTAGTAACCAGGTGGCAGATGCTTTATTCAGACCTGACGAAGTATCTCCGATTTGTCATACGGTATATAATATGGAAATTTTGATTTCGCTTCCAACGAGTGATGATGAATTGAAATCTCGCCTTGCCGAATTTTATACTGAAGTCTCTTATAAACTGGTATCGACGAAATATTTCTGGTCTTCTTTGAATTTGGGTATTGGTTTAAATCATCTCTCGCCTGCCAAATAGTAACAGTATCACGCTACAAACGTTCCAAAGTGTGTTGTTTTGATATATCAACTGGAAGATTCAAACATATCCCTATGAAACTTGTCGGACCATTACCACCGTCCAATTGCTACACATGCATTTAATTTGTTGATCAATATGTCACTAGGTTCCAATGGAGATTACGACTGATCAAGGAACACAGCTCAAAAGCAATCGAAAGTTATCGAGCGTTTCCTCCGTCTACTTCTCGGTATTCGTTCTTCGGGCAAAACTGACCTCAGATGCACTCCAGTCGATTTGGTATACGGGCAGGAACTCAAGATTTCTGGTGAACTTTTGCTGCATTCTTCTTCTGAGGCTTTGACAATTCCTGCTTCGCTTTTGAATCAATTAAGACGCTCGATACACAACATCGTATCGCAGAAACCCCTCAAAACAATATACACGTTCCAAAAGACTTTACGGACTGTGTCTATGTGTTCGTCAGAGTAGACCAAGTTAAGACATACTTAACTCCACTCAATGAGAGACTCACTTTTTTTGGTTAAATGAGCAACAAATTTAAATGATTAAACAAACAGTTGAAGGAATACGACATCGATATTTACTGATATATCTTCATCGAAACTGGGATCAAAATTATTAATATTCCGTCATTACAGGCTTAATATTTCAAATTGAACGCTGATTTATATTTTATGAATTTTATCTTCTACAAAACGCCATACGTTATGTATTATCATTTAATTTTTTAAACACAACATCATCAAAATTTAAATATTCCACCATTACATGCGCATCATGCCATTTTTAATGGGACGTTTATTGATTACAATCAGCATGCAAAGAACCTGGAAATTACCCTAGGGAGAGAATTTTTTTTACACTTCACCTAAAGAGTAATTCCAAAAAATTTAAAACGAAAAACAACATACTGCTCAAACTGGCCGGCACGATATAAGGTGCAGCTTTAAATTCCCTTGTAGCAAATCCTTTTATTATTTATTCCCGAAGGCATTTTCTAATGTATACCAAAACATGCATTCTTCTTTAATCATCTTATAACTATGGTGCAAAGTCATACATTCGCATCAATACTACAAACAAAAGTGATTTCATCACACTAAATAATATTTTCCGGCATACACCTAATCCATAGTGCATAACTTAATAGTTTAATTTAGTTCGTCATCGTTCTCATGGTTAAATCTTATCTTATATGTTATCGTAATTGATACTTCATAGCAATTGTTGGTGTAGGGTGGGGAATTAAAAAAAGAACATAATAATTTTTACGTTTATTTATGGTGAGACTTGACTTTAGGATCTCCCTTTATAAATATGTTTGAATATGAAGAGCGTGTTTTCTGTAAAATATCTCTAGTTTTGTCTCTTTGTTTCTTAAACATGGAAAATTTTTTGTTTTGTTTTTTGCAATTCGTTTTAAAGTTGTAGGAAGAAAGGAAGAGAGATGAGCGGGATGAATAAACATTTTTCAAAATGCCTTAGACATTATTTTTGAAAAAAGGTAACTTTAGTATAGTTTTTGAATATTTATCCAACAAGTGGTTGAACTAATCTGTAAATTATTTTGATAAAATATTTGTGATTAATTGAAACTATCAATAATTATTTGTGTTATTTATATTCAATTATCTAAACTGTTGAATTTAATAAAAAATAGAAAAAATAATTAATTTCAAATAAACTACAAAAAAAACAAATGAGATTAAAAGATTAATTTAATAGAGACTATCTGTTATAAATTGATTTAATTATTTATAACTGTAACTACTGAAAACAAGCTACAAATGATTTACTTTTTTAAGTTTAATTAAAAAAAAATTTGTAAATTCGCTAATGATTTGCTATTTTATTTCGGTTCTGGCCTTTAAATTTCAACAAACATTTTTTTAGTTAATTGCTTTGTTGCGTCACACAATATCAATTTATAATGCATGCTTATGTCTTAATAAATAATGAACTTTGTTTTTGTAAAGATTAATCATTGTATTACATTTAGTATTAATACGGTTGTTTAAATTTATGAAAGGTGGAACTATATTCTGTAGTTGTAGAGAAATTGTTTATTGAGATGGTGTATGGAAATTGGTTGACTTGCATTTTAAATTGAGATGAGATGAATTTTAAATTTGATAACAATAAAAATAAAAATTAACGAGAGCCAAAATCTGGAGATTCTAGCTATAAATAATCGATCAATTGGGTTGGGACTAGGTTGTGTTCTATTGGGATGATTACGTAAATTAAAATCATATAGTTAAGTGGGATTCGAATTTCATTTTTTCAAAACAAAACTAATTTTTTAATATTTAAATACTCATAAATAAAATTAAATTTAGCTTAGTTGAGGTGTTTTATTTTTATTTAGTTGTTTTCAATATAACGAGTTTTGGTGAAAATAATTTAGTAAACAAATTAGAAATGGAAGATGATCTAAACAAATAAATTCAAGTACAAAACGTGAAAATATTGGTTCAGGTGAAGTGGTACACATGTTCAACACATTTATTTTGTACAATGGCCACGGTTTCATGCTTCGTTTTTGCATGTTTAGTGTGGATATTCATAAGGAACGAGTTGTAATGTTTGATATACGAAGTTCAAGTGCACTGCAATTTTAATAGCTCTGGGAAGATCATAGCTACGAAAGTTTACAACAATGTGAATATGACGATGAAAATTTAAGTTGGAGTCACGTTGGAGTGAGTTGCTTTTATTTATGCATATATTTTAATTATTATTGATTCATAAAAATTGATTTTTGTTTCTTTTTATTTTAAATCTGTTATTTGCTTTGTATTACCTAAATTTCAGATATATTTCATCAACTAAAATCTTCATCATTATATATCTTATATCTATCTTCTATAATATAATAGCCGTGAGTCTAACCCTCTATACGGCCGTAACGCTCATGACGTAGTACATTTTTTATTGTTTTTTTTTTCATTTTTTTTAACACAACCTACGAAATCTAGAAAACCGCTAGACGGATTTCAAAAATGTTTTCTTCTAAAAATAGGTTTACTCAATGAGAAGAGCTGAAAGAACGATGTGTTCGATAACTGTACCGGAAGTGGGTCAAAAAATCGTCAAGTGTGTCAAAAAAGAAAATTTGTATATGTTTCGCTTATAAAACTTTCATTTTAAGTGATTACAAGTACGAAGGTTGAATTTGGAGAAATCTTGATGGTCGGGATTGGTATGTGAGACCAAAATCTAAATTATTGCATTATAAGCTTGTCAAAAAAATGTTGTCAAGTGTGTCAAAAGAGAGATTTTTATTAATTTTTTTACCCAATTTTTTGGAAAAAAACAAAATTAATTATTTGTTTGAAATGAAATTTTATTGTCATTATTATTGAGAATTAGTGCATTATCAGTTTGTCAAAAACATGTTATCACGTGTGTCAAAAGAAAGATTTTTATTTATTGTTTACCCAATTTTTTGGAAAAAAATAAAATTAAGTATTTGTTTGAAATGAAATTTTATTATTATTATTGAGAATTATGACATTATAAGTTTGTCAAAAAAATGTTGTCAAGTGTGTCAAAAGAAAGATTTTTATTTACTTTTTTACCCAATTTTTGGGAAAAAAATGAAATAAATAATTTGTATGACATGATATTTTATTATTATTATAGAGAATTATGGCATAATAAATTTGTCGAAAAAATAATGTCAAGTGTGTCAAAAAATAATTTCATTTATTTATTTAGCCAATTTTTTGGAATAAAAATGTAGCTGTTTTTATAACGTAAATGTAATTAAAAATGAAATTGGACATGGAAATTTTTGAATTTGTTATAGTTTTTGAAATATTTTTGGAATTTTGAAAAAAGTTTGAATTTTTGATTTTGTAATAATTTTTGCAATATTTTTAGAATTTTGGAACTCGTTTTAATTTTTGATTTTGTGAGAATTTTTGTAATTTTTTTAGAATTTTGAAAAATTTTATATATTTGATTTTATTCTAATTTTTGGAATTTTTCAATTTTTGATTTTGTTATAATTTTTGCAATATTTTTAGAATTTTTAAAAATAGAATTTTTGAATTTTATGTATATTTTTTAAATTTTGAAAAAAGTTTCAATTTTTGATTTTGTAATAATTTCTGTAATATTTTTAGAATTTTGGAAAAAAATTGAATTTTTAAGGATTTTTGGAGTATTATTGGAATTTAGAAAAAGTTTAAATATTTGATTTTATTATAGTTTTTGGAATATTTTTAGAATTTTGAAAAAAGTTTCAATTTTTGATTTTGCAAGAATTTTTGGAATATGTTTAGAATTTTGAAAAATTTAAAAATTTTGATTTTATTATAATTTTTGGAATTTTGAAAAAGTTAGAACTTTTGATTTTGTAATAATTTTTGCAATAGTTTTAGAATTTTGGGAAAAGTTTGAATTTTTAAGAATTTTTAGAATATTATTGGAATTTAGAAAAAGTTTAAATATTTGATTTTATTTTAAATTTTGGAATATTTTTGGAATTTTGGAAAAAGTTTGATTTTATTTAATTTTTACAATATTTTTAGAATTTTGAAAGAAATATGAATTTGTGATTTTGTAATATTTTCTCGAAACGCTAAATGAATACGTTTTTGAGTAGTTTGCTGAGTACCATCTTTTCACTAAATTATGTTAATATATGATCTGTTATAATTTTCCGGCATCGTATTGATGTTTCGTGCTAGTTTTGTAATAAATTTCTAAACAGAGATAAAAAACAAAGAGTTATGTTTGATATACATCGCTGCCCAAAACTAAAAACCATGTCCTCATAAAAGTTTTTTGCCGAAAACTATATCAAAATCCTTAACCCAGACCGAAGTCTTGATATCTCAGAGCTGTGGGATTTCAGCCCCTCCATATTTTATAATTTTATTCCTGTGAAATAAAGTAAAGAGAAACTACTATTTAAGTATTTCTATTGCAATATGAGATAACAGCTTCATCATAAAAGATCGTGTGACGTCATTACGAAGATTTTTTTAGTTATTTGTAGTTTTTGTTATTGTTTTAATAAAATTTAGAATGCATTCAGGGGATTTTTTTTTAAAGTTATTTATAGTTTTTGCTGTTGTTTTAATTAAATCTGTTATCTATCTTAAATCTATATGTTATATGTTTTAATTTTACTTTTGAATCTATATAGGTAAAAACATGCTATATATTATGCTTGATTTATAGTAATTAATATACTTCACAAACAAACTTAAATCGTTTAAAGCAAAAACATATTAATTACAGAATTACTATTTAATTATTGAATTAATTGTTGATCATGTGTCAATAGACACAAGTGAAGACTAGTCATCTTCCTCTCACCGATACAAGTTTGTTATTCAATACTAGAATGTCTAGAGTATAACAAAACAGTGATCACCAGAGAAATTAATTGACTAAACCTGAATTTATTAAATGTATGTTTATGTAAATTTTTTGTTTTTACACTTCACTAGAGTTGTAACCTAATTTTTGGTTTATATTCATTAGGGTTGACATTTTTTGGTAGAGTTTATCTAGTCGGCTAGCCCTGATGAGAATGATAAACTTTTTTAAAGTTTAAAATTTTCTCATTGGTTCGAAACTAGATCGCTCTAAAATTGTATGGATTGCAAAAAGTTTCATAATTTGCACCATAATTTTTTAGATTCAGTTCTTATATTATATTCTGTAAATCAATTTGTGTGCATCATTCCTCCAAAATGCTTACCGTAGTTTGTCAGTATCGATTCCTCGATTTAGCAAATCTTTACAACTTTTGGTCAATAAATCGTCCGCAACCAGGTAAATGCTCATTAAATCGGCTGTTTGAGATTTTGGAAAATTGAACATGGAAGAACGATTCACAGTAGGATATGGTGATTTGAAACTAGTCTATAGAAGAAGCAAGGATTAATTTCAGAGCTTCATGACAACGTTTCACATAGTCACTAACTCCTAAATTGTCACTTGACTACCATGGGCCAATTAGGGTCAGTAAAATTCTTACGAAATCCGGCTCAAGGGACCAATTTATGTACAGCGAATTATAAATAACTGCGATTTAATTTTAAGAATGTTGATTTATTGTGTCGTCTGCTACTGCACTTTGGTATACTGATTGTCTCCTGATATGTCTACTGATTGGTAAATCTGATTGTCTCTTAAATCAGATTTAGAAATAAATAGAATCGAAATAATATGAGATGCTCTGCTTTTAGGGTGACTCATACCATACACAATAACAAAATATCCTATTTTATATGGCTATCTCCATTTTATTTCCAATGAACTGCAAGTTCTTCAAAATGTAAACGTAAAACAGAAACATAATTTCGCATGTTATCAACATTAAAACAAAATTAAATTCATTTTCGTGTTTACTCAAAATTTCCCATTTTTTATTTTGTTTTTGCTCCAATTTAAACATGTTACTACCTCAAGCAACTCCTTATACATCGTTTTCATGTTTTCGAGATAAATTTTTTTTTTCTTATAACCAATTTTTTTTTTGACTGTTTATTCCTGTTTATCTTGAGTGACTTGAAACATATGCCTGATTATCATAATCTCATATCAATTCACTCAAGCAATCTAAATTTTTTTGGAATTGGGAAGTTTTTGTTGTATTTTGTATCTTTGGAACGGAATCACAAAACAATATGATTTTAGAAATTGATTTTTTTGAATTTTTTTGCTGGATTTAATATAATTCTAAGAAATTTTCGTATGAAAATGGAATACAAAAATGAGATGAATTGATATTTGAAATGAGGAGGTAATTCTATATTAAAAGCTTTTATGTTTAAGATGTTGAAGTTGTGATGCTTTTGGGATTTAAAGAGTTTTTACAAGATTAAATTGAAAATTGAAAATTTTTTGTGTAAGAAAATTTAATTTTACAAGAATTTTGTCTGGTAGTACCAGATAGTAGGATTCTGTAAATTAAAGAGTTTTATATTTGGAACTTTAGATTTGTTTAAATCTGACTTCTATATATTCAAGATCATGAAATAGGGTCTTCTATGAGAGTAGCGCCGATAGTATCATGACTCACGAGAGAGGGTTGGATGGTGATATGTTAACTTAAACGAGGATTGATGGTGTGTCTGTTTAAGCTAAAAACATACTGATGGATATTGTTCTTGACACCGAGAGCTCAAAACATCTCAAAGCTAGTGATCTTTGGTCACGGATATTTATTTCAGTCCCTACAGGTGATTTTGTTGAGCAATCCCAAATATGAAGGTTGATGCTTTATATCGCAGATATAGTACAGTATTGTACGGCTCTGCAATAAAGATAAAGTTATTTCTGTAAATATAGTTTATTAAGGAACGATTGTGTAATACTGGCACGAAATAGGATGGTTATTCTTATCCGATTTTTTTCATTTTCTGTGTCTAAATTTTCTATTAGTGAGGTTGGTCGGTACACTCAGAAAAAAAAGATAGCTTATTTAACGTAAAGTATATGTAAATTTAACTGAAAATGACGTACGAATTGAGCCAGCGGAGGCATAAGTAAACTAAACAAAATTGACTAAGTAAAATCTACTTAAAAGCATGTAAAACATTTTGCGCTGTTATGCTACTATTATGCTACCATCTTGTCTCACCAAAAAAATGAAAAAATTTAGTTTTTGTGCAATTATTAATCGTTTTTTTATCAATTCAGGGTGAGAGAATTTTATACACGGCAATGGATTAACAGCGGTTAAGAAGGGCCCTGTAAAGATAAAATGCTATTTATTATTAATATTTATTTTGGACTTAACCCGTATTCGATCCCCAGACCTCTGTGTACAAGGCAGCAGCATTAACCATTCGTCTATCTAAATAATTATTTACATCAATTTATTTATGAATATTATGTTGATGCTTAAGTTTAAGACGTTCGAAGGTTCGATTCACAGACTGACCACTATTTATTTTTATTACATTTTTATTATTTTTTTAAAATAACATAAAAATGATTCCTTTTTATTCATAAAAATTCAATTTCACAGCATTTCAATTTATCGATACTGTAGTTATTTTAAAATTATATAGACCTAAACATTTCAAATTTATTCGGACAATAATAATAATGTAACTAAGGTAACACAGAAATAACAATTATATATATGTCAAATTCTTTTTGCCAAAACATTGTTCTGACATTTTTTGCTCTCAGATCAATTTATTATTTGACATTACGTGTTTTATTTGGTCAAAAAAAGTGAGTTTTCACCCGAAAAAGATTTTTTTGAATCTAGATTTTTAGCTGTAGAGCAAAACATAAAATACAATAAAAAAAAGAAATACATATATCTCTCAAAATTAGTAAACAAACAAAACGCCACGCCAAAACGTAAGAACATGTGCTGCATAAATTGACAGCTATACATATGTAAATTTTACTATTATTTTAACTAAAATTTACGTTTTATATGACTTTAATACTCAAAGTCATACGTAATTTTCAAACTATGAAAACGTAAATTTAAAGATGTCTTAGTAAAAAGTACGTATCATATAAGCAATTTTCAGCATACTTAAGTTAATATCTTTGGGTAAATAGTGGATTATATATACGCGTGTGTATAAGTATGTTTAGCACTATTTGCCATGTAAATTTAGCATTTTTCGACGGTTATGTTTTACAAAATTGTTAAGTAAATGTAACGACCATTAGGTAGCTTTGTTTTCATCTTTCAAAATTTACTGTTTCAGTAGTAAATTTATTTTCAAAAATTTTACAATTCCAATTTTGCTTTATTAACGTGGCACAGGATAATATTACTTAAATTATCAATACTTTGCACTAGTAAATTTTAGAAAAACGTACGTTATGTTTACAATTTTGGAGTTACTATAGCGCATAAGTAACAAACGCATCGTTTTTTTTTCTGAGTGTAAACGCCAAAGACCTTTTCAATCTAGCAGTCAGATATGTTTCATCTCTGCTGAACGCATGATACAAGAATACTTATATTGGTTTATTTCTTACGTATATAATTGCATAGGCAATGCCGATGCTGTTCTTGCACATACTGATGGACGCATAACTTATTTTACCATTTAAACTGTAAAGTCTTGCCGTGCAACTGTTCTGCAAAAGAAAACCTTATATACATTGTTACTGGTAAATATTCAGACAAAGTAACAAATGAGTTACACCAAAGTTACACCAAACAGCCAAGTTGGCCATTTTGTGTAATTAATTTGTTTGGTTTGTCTTATATTTGGGCAAACCTTCTCGTATTCTTCTCAGTACGTGGATTCCAACCGAAAAAAGTTTAAAAGGAAGGTGGACTTTGACAATCCAACAAACGAGAAGAATAAATGCTATCTAAATCCCTGCAACTCATCGACCTTAAAACTTTAATTAAAAAAAACTGACTTACCCACCTTGCTTGAAGGCCTTCTAGATCCCCCCTTCACCATTTGATTTTAAGAAAACTTAATAATTTATATTGACCAATAACAAGTGCTTGTTAAATTTCATATCTCAATCAATTATTATTGCTAAATTATTATTGCATAATTATTATTAAAAAAATAGGTCAATATTGAATATCAAACTAACACAAAACCCGTTGCACCAAAATCAATTTTTTCAAACTAAATAAATAAACCAATGAACCACACCATTAGTTCTGGACCAATAAATTTTGAAGTGAAAGCTTTCTTTGGTAGAGAGTCTAGACTCTGCCGCTGCTACTGCATTGACCTATACACAAGTTAGACAAATTTTGTTCCTGAAATTTTTGTGTACATTTTCAAAGCATTTGCATACTAGCTTTGTATTGAGGCGCATCGAGCCAATGATGCTGTCTGACTGTCAAAATTAATGTTTATATTTGTTTTACAGTGTTTTTTGTCGCCATACATAATAGCAAAGTCATTGATAGCGAAGGTTTTGACTCTAAATATTGATGAAGAGGTGCCCAGCGCTAATATGTCCGTTTTGTTCTGAGTACAAATACCTCTGCAACACTGCCTTAATTAGTTTAGTAGGTGTTCGTGAACCAGACGCTGACATAGAATGTAAATAACCAAAGTTATAACATTTAAAATCACCCTGACCTCTATTTTGACAATAACTTGTCTGTCTACATCAGTCATTTTGGCAGGCAGTCACAAATGTGGTAGGTCACCTTTGTTCTGCAGTTCCGTAGATTGGGTTTGATTGTGATTCCGATTTGATAGGCAGGCTGGCATTAGTTGAGGGCTTTTTAATTTAGTTATCCATAGTGAATCTAGAAGTCTAGCACCTTTTTCATTATTTTCAGATGAAATGGTGTGTCACATATTAGTCTGTTAGTCTGGTTGATTTGGATTTACTCAGTTTCTTTTCTAGCTTGAGTATGAATACTACTCTAGTAGTATGAATACTACTCTAGTTTTATCCATATCTTAGAAATTTAAAGAAGACAGAAACCTGTTGTGAATTGAAACTGAGATGTAAAAAAAACGCATTCACACACCATTTTGGAGAATAATCAGATATATTCGGTCGCCTCCAAGCGATTTGTAAGTTCCGTACAATATGACTGCATAGCTAATTCTGTTTAGAAAGACCATGCGAACTTTATTCCTTATCCTATTTTAGTAGCCGTTTGATCTGAGCACATCTCTGTTCCTTTTAGACTTGGTACTTGAAGAGCTTAAGGAGTATGATTCAATGATAACTTCCTCCATATTGTTTGGCGCATAGTCAAACTCTATTATGGCAAGGGTCTCACAAACTAATGCATTTTCCGCAAGATTTATTGTCAAGAGTTCCTAATTGGTGGGGTTCCCAAAGTAGAAAACTCTTTCAGGTTGGTGATCTATGTTGAAACGTATGTATGGATGGGATCGACATAAAAGCTTCCTCGAAGTAATGCCAGTTGTTGATAAAGCTCTCGGTGATATTGTCGGTTAGACTGAAGTCCAAAATCTAGTTTCTGTTTGCGTTTCAATGTGCAGTTGCTGCCAGTTTTAGTTATAAACTTGTAGTAATGTTTAATTATTAGAGCAAAGACTCACCCTTTGTGATGAACGTTGGCTATTGCAGACCTTGTGCAGGTTAATTTGAAAACGTCTTTTTTAAGGCATCGTTTTTGTCGTGTTGTTTTGAAACGGCTATGGTGATCAAGTAAGAGCCTTTGGTAAATCATTCGTTTTCCATGAGGCTGCCTTACTTCCAATGAATGTAAAAGTTTGCGTGTTCGGGATTGTTTTCTTATTTTTGACACGTTGATGTTTTGTTCGGAGTATGAAGATTTGATTGTCGTTGTTTAGCAAACGACAGTTAGCAGACGACAAGCTAAAATCGTTTTTTGGAGAAATAGATATGGATGGTTTTTTCGCGTCCGAATGCTAGCCTTGAAGTAGTGAATTCAATTACCTACATACACCTGATAGAAGTGAGTATTTGTCTTTGTGGGCTCACATTTGAAGAACGGTTTTGCTAGATAAACATTACAGTTCCTGCGTGAATTCCACTGGATGATTCAACCTAAATAATCAGCTTTTGAGTTGCCTCTCGGATGCTGGAACAAGAATTATCATCAGTGCGAAGTCATTCTTATCAGCGTGTTTCAGGTTAGTCTATGATCTCACAAGTTGCCCACTGTGCTGATGTATTATCGGCATAGTAAAGCACGAAGTGTTTGCATCTGTCATATTTCATTATGTGAAAAATTTATTTTTAAATTATTCATTTTTTAAAAAAGTTAAAAAAAAAAAATTGGTTTCCTTTATCAATACTCTCGAATCCCAGTTGTTGTGGGACCTGGGTATATGTTAAAAATATTTTTTGTTGTGATATAAGCTGTAACATCCGCTACACAATACATTGTATTAAAAAAATATCGAACTGTTCTTTTGGTAGCAACCGTCGAAGTAAGTTTTTAATGACTTCAAATTCTTTTTCTACTATACCAAATCCAATAGTTGAAATTTTGCCTCGCTAAGCTGATCATATTTCAGAAGGAGCTGGGCAGTTCTTGGCTGTGATGTACTTTAATATGCTTGGCCACATTGCTGAAGGTTGTATGTACGATTGTATTCGTAACCTTGCGTGCGGTATCTCTTAACGCATGGTGTGGTCGATCAATTGCAGAGTACTTATGTCGGTTGACAAAAATGTATTTGTCTGTGGAGAGATACCTCGAGTTGGACCTTCTCATCATTTTTGGTGCCTGTGTCCTTTCGTTTGTCTATTATCTTCAGACATGACCTCCTTTTCTAACAAGCTAGCTTGTTACCTTGTCATCTTTGACCAGGGTTGCCAGTTCAAAGGTTTTGAGAAAATCACAAATTTTGGCGGCATCTTTTTCAGAAAAGCATTTCTTAGTTGCACTTTTTATTTGTAACAAAAAGGCAAAAGGGCTAATGTCCAATTCAGTCACGTCTGGTTTTGATTCGTTTAATTTAGATTCGATGTACATGTGCATATTGTTGATCATTTGGTGTATATCCAACATGATAGTTGCTACCGAAATTATAGATTTACTGTCGAAATCTGAATTGCATGAGTTCTCATGTACAATTACAGATTCCAGTGCAGCATCAGAATCGTTTGCGAACGGATATGTTTCTTCATTCAATATGTCTGACATACCAGAGCACTTTGTTTTGGTTCGCTCACCGTACCTTTGACATATCTGACATAACCTTTAACCTTAATTATTGGTGAGAAAAGTTTATTATCGTCGACCTTAATGTTGATGTTACCCAAATGAGGATGTGCTAATAAATCAGATACGGTAATCGAGGCTAGCGAACACAAATTTAATCGATTTTTGGATCCATTTTTTTTACTTTTAATATTAAAAGAATTTGTTAAACATAGGGTGAACAAAGGTACGCCACAGCTGAATCATGTTCTGTGTTAAAGATTGAAATAATAGGGAGATGTACAAAGTTGCGTCCTAGCGGCCAAGCAACCTTCTTTTCATGCAGTACTCAGCACACCTATCTCACTCTAGCTTGGTGTTTGAAATTGGTCTAAGCTTCCATTCTTACTTAGGACCTTACGGTAAGGATAAACCTGTTGTTATAGCGCCTAAGTCTTAGTATCATTGAGTTTCCTAAGCAATATCACTACGTTAAAGGCCCAGGTCTACGATGGGAACTACCCCTACATGTTCTATTTTATTCCATTACTTCAATGTGCTCGGCAACCGAAAATGAAACATTTAGTCTTCTGGGGAGATAGCACGGTGTAAACTTTGGTCCCTCCTTTCAGTTTATATTCCACTCGTCAAGATTTGCGACTTCTCATTTTTCTGGATTTAAAAAAGGATAGGTTAACCCTTTGCATATTTTGCAAAATTTTTGTCCAAAAAGGGGTCAAGATTTATTGATTCTAAATCTAGCGGATTCCCCTAAATGTTACATTATTAGTTGGTTAATGCTTTTTAGCTGAAATTTGAGATCATGGGCTTGAGATGTGACAACGTTAGCTTTTGTATATTTATGATTTGGCTCGCGATCAAACTTGTATACTTATACGCTTCAGTCTGGAAAGAGAAACTTTGCAATAAGCGTTTAAACGAGACTCCTATTATCGATATGATTTGCTAGCATGCTTCAGCCAGCAACACTGTAACATAGAGTTCAAGTCAATCAATCATTTTCTTTTTTAATGGAGTCACACTTGATTCCGAACAAAACAAGTTGATCTGGTATTAGTAGATCGTTGACTTGATAATATTATAAATCACACAACCATACGCTAGTTCGAACGCATCATAGAATCCATCAATAGCTCAATAGCTGTCCCCAAAATATTTTAAAGGTCGAAAAATCGAAATAGAAATTCTGTTGGATCGAAAGACCAACCATTAAGCAATCATTCATAGACAGATGCAAAGACGTAGGTTAATAGTGACATTTTGCTCACTGAGAATATACTGATGGCCTCAACATCATAATGATGGATTCATCAAATAATAGTTGCTTTTATTTTTAGCTTTTTAGCTTATAAGACAGGGACCCAATGTTCTATCTTCAGACATAAATTCTAGGTATTTTTATAAAGTTTCAGACTTGCTGTGGAGGTGTTTCTCTAACATGAGAACTGTCATTGAGCAGAAAAGTAGAAGTTGCCTTTGGTTTAGTAAATTGGTGGGGAGAGCGATGTTATTTCTTCCATCTGGTGCTCCTTTAACAATTGATATAAAATGTTTTTTGGCTTGAGTGCATCAAAGAAAGAGTTTCTATTTCCGAAAACTTCTTTACCTGCAAATCAAGAGCTTATACACAGCTAAATCAAAACTACACCGTACATAGTGTAATCGCTGATTGATTTCATCGTTTTTGTTGAATTTTGAATTTAGATTTTCCTCAAACAATAAATTCTAATCCTGCGTCATGAAACAGTAAATTGATTAACCAATTAATAATTATATGTTGCTAAGCAGAAGTACTGTTGAGAAAGTTACCGTCACGGATGGTGGTATAATTGCTATTTTTAAGAGATATTTCTTTTACGGTTGCGGACTTGAAGCAGATTGAACGATCCGTTAGAAAATGTATAGTGGATCAACCAAAGCTCATAGATGAATGTAAGAAAGTGAAATAAAACATTTCACTGTTAGTTCAAGGGATTTCGAATGAATTAGGTTTTGCTAAAAAGGTCCCGAAATGATAATAAATTTTCTTGAGGGCAGGAAAATAAAATTTTCTAATTTTTTGATTAATAGCCGGATGTTCAAACGTCAAGTTCACTTGAGTAACTTCAGTATACGGATTCGATAAACTTTACCCTTAGTTATTTATAAATGCTGGATGCACGCGATAACTTTTCGGTGAACTAAAACAAAGATTAAAAATAAGGTAGGCTCTGACGACTTAGAAAGACGAAAAGAACAAATGACCCGAAGGAACACAACTCCATTATCCAGTCAAAATTAACAATTTATAGTGCACCAAAACAATAATGAATTCTTGCACCAAAACATATGATTATCTAATAAATTATATAGATAAACAAATTGTTGCACAAAATTAAACAATTGAAAATTTATTGCAACTATCAAACATTGTTGCACCAAAATAAACAGGTGCTTGTTGAGATTTTATTGTTACTACAAAAGTTATTGCCCAAAATAAACTCATTCAAATAATCTCATTCCGATTGACATCCCTCTTTTAATTTTGTTTCTTTTAATTTAACTATACAATAAATTTAACTATACAATAAATTTAACATAAATTAATTATCTAAGAAATTTAAACAAATTATCTAATTTTAAATGAATTCCCTAACACTCGGTAGAATTTAAAAAAATTAAACGATATTTTTTAAACTTTTCAAACAATTGAGTTTGCTCACGAACTGACCCAAATCAAACATCTTACATGTTATATCCGTAAAATTTTATGAGAGGAAAAAATGAAAATAAGATAAAAGAACCAACAACTTATTGTTCTATTAAGGAAAAGACCGAATAATTTCAGTTTATTTCGAAAGCATAGGATCAGTTTTAAAGGATTTTATTTCAGCGCATGTAAATATTTTAGAGCTTCGTTCTCGGTCATAGAACGGAGAAACATAATCCGGCTCGAAGGACCATTTTATTGATTTTTTCTCGATAATAGTCAATTTATGATCAGAGAACGGAGAAACTGTAAAGAATGAAGCATACAAATAAATTATGTCTTTTATACATCTTGCTTCCTGGACAAACCTTGTTCTACGATCAAGTGTTTTATAGAAATTAGTGAACCAAATCATATCTTCTTAAATTAAATGTGTGTGTAATGCTTAACTCCTTAATTCCATCACCAACTTTCAAAACAATTTATTGTTTTACATTTGCTCATAAATAAAACCTTAACCTTACCAAAAAAAATAATATTAAACTCAACATCAACAAAACCTCAATGCACCACAATTATTATATGAAAAATGTAACATAAATATTAATTGAAAATTCAAATTCACATAATAATTTTTATCCATAAATCGAATACATAATAATATCACCAACAAAAGCACCAAACAAAAAAAATCAATTCCGTAACATAAAATAAATAAATAAATAAAACACAAAAGTACGAAGCATTCATCTCATTCAAATACACAACAACAAAAAAATGAAAATTAAATAAAAGCTTTAGAGATTTTTATCACCGTGAAAAATTAAATTATGCATCGCATAAAAAGCTTTTCACCGAAAAAAAAGAAATAAACAAATAAAATTTTTTGGTGTTTTATTCGATTTTTTGTTTTTTGTTCATATTTTATTATTTGAAGAATTTTTTTTTGTTTGTTAATAACATAAAACAAAAACAATAAAATGTGTTTTACACCAATTTAGAAATTAAATTTTTTTTATTGCATATTGTAACCTGTAACCGCAGACCTATAAACTTTCCAAACATTAAATTAAGAAACACAAAACTCGTCAATCTTTAAATTACGTTTAATCTAAATCACTAATCTTAACAACACATTCAACTGTCAAACGTCAAAAAAAATAATAAAATGAAAATAAAACCAACAGAAAAGAAAACCAATTAATTTCATTGTTTTACTGTAATTAGTTCCGTCACCACATAATTTCCATTTATTCTAAAAATAACGAAAAGGAAAAATTGAAAAAAAGAAAATTTTCGTGTTCACATTTTAACTCTTTTTATTTTTTAATTTTTTTTTTAATTTCCTTTTTATTGTGAAAAATTGTTCGCTAACACAATGAAATAAAATAATACAAAATGAAATAAAATAATTAATTAACAAAAGTAGATAAAAAGAAAAAGAAAATCTTCAAGAAAATAACACTGAAAAAATTTTTTTTATTTTTGCTTTTCTTTTTTATTTTTGTTCTGTTGTTCCATTTTCCTATTAAAGTTTAAGTTTAGTTGACATCTGTTACAAAAGAAATTAGTTTTTTCATCTGTGTTGGTTGGTTGGTGAAACATTTAAAATATGTATAAAAAATATTGAAGAGACGATTGTTTTAAGATGCAGGTATTCCACATTAAGGTAATAGAACAAGTATTTGCATTTTATTTAACTTTATTTTTATTAAATTGAGCTTTTCCAGATCTGCTTTTCATTTTTTGTTTGAACATAAGGCAATTGAACTAATATTAGAAAAACAATAACTTCTCATATCGGGAAGTTAAAAATTCAATGGAGGAGGGGGAGGAGTTGTTGTTGTTCAGAGGAGGAGTTGTTGTGTACTGTGTCAGTTGAATTTTAACATAGGTCGTAAGCTATTGTTTAGTGCTATAGTATAGTAAGGATCTTCTTTGACCAAAATTTTCGATCCAACTTCAGCAGCTAAAAATTTGTTTCGTTGCTTTCGCTTCCCTGCTGCTGAACGCGTGTCAGAGCTAGTGCCAGGAAAAAATATCGACATATATCGATACTTATCGATATATCGAATTACGATATTGAAATGATAAAATATCGATATATAGATGCTTATCGATAAATATGGATTCATATCCGGATCATCCAGATGCAGTCGATTGACGGTTGAGTTTTTTTTTATTTATAATTAATATTTATAATTTTATTTTAACTTTATAACACTGGTAAATCTAAGTCAATTAACTATGAGGTTATGAGATTGTGAAACTTTGAAACTCTGCACTAGAAATTGATACTCTGAGAGAAATTGACTCTGAATCAAATACATTAAAACTTTGCAACTCTGAGACTCTTAAACTCCAAGAGTTTGAGACCTTGAGAATCTGAGACTCTGGCACTTTGAGCCTAAACAATAACCTGGACCCGAGCCCAGACCAAAGACGCTTAACTATGCAGCTCTGAGACTCTGAGACCTTGCAATTCTGAGATTCAGACAGTCTGAAGAGACTGTGAGACCCTGAAAATTTGAAACAATGAGAATCTAAGACAATGAGACTCTGAGACTCTAAGAATCTGAGACTTTGAAACTCTGAGACTCTCAGACTCTAAGACTCTGAGACTCAGAGACTCTGAAACTATGAGACTATGAGACTGTGAGACTCTAGGGTTTTGAGACTCTGAGACTCTAAGACTATGCGACTCTGAGGCTCTGAGACTTTGACATTCTAAGACTCTCAGATCCTGAGAATCTGAGATTCTGAGACTCTGAAACTTTGAGACTCTTAGACTCTGAAACTCTTAGATTTTGAGATTCTGAGACTCTGCGACTCTGAGACAGTGAGACTCTGAGGTTCTGAGACTCTGAGATTTTGGAATTCAGAGAGTCTGAGACTCTGAGATTCTGAGACTCTGAGACACTGAGACTCTGATACTCTGAGACTCTAAAACTCTGAGACTCTGAAAGTTTGAGACTCTGAAAAATCGAGAATCAGATACTCTGAGACTTTGAAACTCAAAGACTCTGAGAGTCGGTGACTTAGATGCTCTGAAATTTTGAAATTCTTAAACTCTTAGACTCTGATGCTCTGTGAATTTGATAGAATTAGCTGTAAAACATCTGTTAGACTACAGTTTTCTCGAATTCTAAAACTCTTGTCACGGCGTATAGACTGTTAGACACTAGCACTCTTATTTTGTAAGGTTTTTGCAGACAGAAACCTAAAGGCTCTCATCTGAAATGCTTACACTCCATGATTTCTGGATTTTAACACCTTGTGCCTCAAATTTTTGATACTCTGACAATTTGAAAAAGGGTAACCATCGGAATTTAAACCTCTGATGCTGTGCAACTGATGAACTCTGATATTTAGCTATGTGAAATGAGAAATTCATCTCTAAAATTCAAATCTTATGTTAATCTAAAATTTTAAAAATCATACTTTCAAATAACGACAAACATCTAATCCTCGATTTCTAATTAAATAGCGAAATCCTGTTCCAATTGAATAAACACTTTCCAAACCTCATTTTTAATTGATACAAATCTGTAAAAATCTTTTCTTCCACAAATTGAACTAAAAAAACTAAAAGATTCAATAATCCTTGCAAACACTTGGACTTAGAAAAAAAAGTAAAGAAATTTTCCTTTTATTGTTTGTTTTAAAATTCGTTTGTTTTCAATTTTGTCACACGAACAAAAAGGATTTTTCTTAAAACTAAATGGACAAAATACAATATCTTTTTTTACTACTGTTTTTCTTAATTTTTTGTTTAACATCTGACAGGCGGTCGTTTTTTCATTGTTGTTTCTTGTTGTTATTCTACAACCTTAAATCGGATAAAATCTTTATCTTCTGGACACTAAAATAACAAGATTTTTAGTTATCTATTTGATGTTGTTATTGTTTCAAACAAATAAAAAAACAGGAAACTGAATTGGGAAAACAAATATAAATAGCATTTGCGGAAATATATGAGAGGAAGTATATTGTGAAAATGTAGAAAATTTTTAAGCACTTTGTTGAAATTTGTAGGAGGATTTCTGGCGTGAGTAAAAGTGGATATAGTTTTAGAAAACTTGGTTACAAGATTGTTTTTATACCTTTACCAGAGTAGTAGAGCTAGTTATAGAAAACTCAACAAGAGATGACTTTTTTAACTGCAACACTTTGACCAATAAAATAACCGTAGTACACAGGACTTTTTCAGAGTTTTTCAATGTTAACGGAAAATTCTGAGTGTTTGATCTAAAATGATAAGTTCCACAAGTTCAATAGCATGTGTGAGACTAGTTTTAGTTAGTTTATTAAAACCAAATAAATTGGCGACATTGGGATCCTCTGAGTTTTGGAAAATTAAAATTTCTGAGACCTAAAAACTCTGCAAGATTATAAACTAAAGTGTGCGAGATCAAAAATATTAATCTTCTGAGGTTTTGAGACTATGAGATTCTGAGACTCTTAAATTTTGAGATTCTGAGATTCTAAGACTCCGAGACGCTGAGGAATTTTGGGACTCTAAGACTCTGAGAAACTGAACCTGTCAGAATCTGAAGCTCTGAAACTCTGTGACTCCAGACCAACGATTCTGTGACTCTAGGCCACCGATTCTGTTACTCCAGACCACCGACACTCTGTGACACTGAGACAATGAGTCTCTGAGACCTTGATACTCTGAAATTCAGATTTTAAAGTTCTGTGACTATGAAACTCTAAAACACAGCGACATTCAGATACCTGACACCATGACTCTGAGACTTTTCGACTCTGGAACTCTACGACTGTAAAACAATAAAACTCTGAGACTATTACATTGAGTGACTCTAATACTCTTAGATTCTATGACCTTAAGACTTTGAACCTCAAGAATTTCGAGACTCTGAAACTGTCAGACTCTGAACCTCTAACACTTTAAGACTCTGAGACTCTAAGACTCTGAGATTCTGAGACTCTGAAACTTTGCAACTCCGAGGCCCTGAGACTCTGAGACTCTGTGACTCTGGCCTTTGAGGCTCTAAGACTCTGAGACTGTGACTTTGAGACTCTGAGATGCTATGAGGCTCTGAGGTTCTAAGACCCTGAGTCCCTTGAGCTCTGAGAGTCTAAGACTCTAAGACTGTGAGATTCTGGGACTCTAAAACTCTAAGATTATGAGACTCTGAGACTCTGAAAATATGAAACTCTGAGACTCTGACACTCTGAAACTCTGAGACTCTGAGACTCTGGTACTGAAAATCTGAAACTGCGAAACTCTGAGACGCCGACACTCTGAGACTTTGAGATTCTGAGAGTCTGTTAATTAGAGACTCCGAGACTTAGAGACTCTGAAGTTCTGAAGCACTCTGAGACTATGAAACCTTGAGATTCTGAGACTCTGAGACTCGCACTGTCTAAAACTTGGAGAATCTGATACCTTGAAACCCTGAAAATCTGAGACTCTGATACTCTTAGATTTTGAGATTCTGACGCTGAGAAACTGTCAGACTTTGATGCTCTGTGACTCTGTGTTTTAGAGACTCTGAGACTCTAAGACTATAAAAGTGAGGAACTTTGAGACTGTGAGACTCTGAGATTCTAAGACTCTGAAACTATGAGACCCTGATATTTTAGGACTCGAAAACTCTGAGACTCTGAGACTCTAAAACTCTGAGACTCTGAGACACTGAGACTCTGAGACTCAGAAATTCTTATACTGTAAAACTCTGAAACTCGTATATTCTGAAACTCTTAAACTCTCAGTCTCTGAGACTTTTATCTTCTAAAATCTGGGTTTCTGAAACATTGAGATTCTGAAACTCTTAAAAATTTAGACTTTTAATGAGCGCTGGACCAGCTAGTGATATCACTAACAAGAATCAATCGGAGGACTGCGTGCCTAGTGATGTTTTGTTCCAGCGAGCGTCAGCCATGTGTGTCAAAGAAGTAATTTATCTCAGTTTAGTTCAAATAATCAGATATGCACGCAAATGAAACTGTGTTAACGGAATTAAATAAATGAAAATAAAAAGCAGCGACTCTGACAACTCCAAAGGCTGAAGAAACCGAGATTAGCACACCAACACCAATAGTAACCATAATAATTATATTTAGAAAATAAATTAAATGTTTCATCACTCAGTGAATGTATCGGATACTAACCAAAGACTAGATCGAATAACAATAACAATGTTGCGCCTCTGGTCTGGGCAATTGTAGAATGACATAAGAATAATCAAACACCTAGCAATACAATATATCAATAACAATGTTGTGTGTTTGGGTCCCGGTGATTTCTAAACTACATCAAAAATAAATTGTTTTTGTGCCACAATAAGCCTGCCGTTGATGATTGATTATGGTAAGAAAATCGATCCACCAGTGATGCATTAATTGTATCAAAAACAACAAACGTTAACTCTATACAGATAGGGGAACTTTGATTATGTTGAACAAGACCAAAATTATCACTCTCTAGCTTGATGACGATCCGTTATAACACATTAAGCAAGATTCACACATAAAACCTTGATTTACTGTTGAACAATATTTGGACAAATGAATTTTTACGTAGACAGCAGCTTCTTAACAGACTCTGATACTCTGAGACTCTGGTACTCTGAACTCTGAGACTATGAAACACTGAGACCCTGAAACTTTGAGACTCTTAGACTCTCAGAGACTCTGAAACTCTTAGATTTATGGCCAGTATCTCGCCAGTCGTAACCACTGTCCTTTTTTGAATAATTTTGATTACATGGATATCTGGAGCTTCTGTCAGCAATAAATTTTTTTTATACAACAATGTCGCAAAATATGCAAGGGGTTAACATTTCCTTTTTTAAATCCAAAAGAATGAGCAGTGGCTTATCTTGGCGAGTGACATATAAACTGAAAGCTGGGACCAAAGCATGCACCGTCTGAAGTTCGACCTTAATCGAGGGACGTATCCAGGAATGGCAGCATATTTTTGTTTTATATGTAAAATTTTTGATTGTCGATTTATGTTTTTCGTAGCAACCAGGCTGAAACTCGAAGTCTCCGAGACTCTGAGATTCTAAAACTCTTAAATTTCTCTTAAGCCTACATAGTATCCTTATGTTTTTAGTTTTATCGTGACAATTATATCTAAAACTTCTTCCTAATTAAAGTTTACTTCATTAATTTCAACAAATAAATAGATGAAAATATTCTTTAATTTATTTCCTCTCATTTCACATTAACTTTCCTATCATCGAACAAAATTTCAAACAAAAGAAGAAAAAACACAAATAGAAAATATTCAAATGGAATTTAAAATTTCAAGATTTTTCCGTAACATTCAAAATTTAAATAATTTAATATTATTTCTAAAATAAAAGATTATTTTTGTCTTTATTATAAAAAAGTTTTTTTCTATTTCGTGTATCGAGAACAAGGAGTTGTCGAAATAAATAAGATTAAATATGACAAGGAGCACACGGTTTAAATTTGATTTCCGTATTGAGTTTGTTTTGGGTTGAGTAGATAAAATTTGTTGGGTTGAGTATATAAAATTTTTATCACATAGACGAGTCAAACTGTGAAAATTCTAAATGTCACAATGGCGCAGCTTCAAAAGAGTACTTATCAAACCGTCTAACTGTCGCATCATCAAACAAACGTCAAAAATAAAACAAAACCGCCATTACAAAAGCACCAACTTTTATTAATTATATTTCATTTAAAGCTTTAAATATTTAATGAAATCAAAACAATTTTAGTTTCTTTCATTTTCGTTAAAGCTATTATTTTTCTTTAAAATCTTAATCTTTCGTTTTTATTGATATCATAAAAAAATTTACTGGGAAATAGAACAATATTATTGTTGCTGCTGTTGCTATTATTGTTGTTGTTATTATTGTCATTTTTTTATGCTTTGATTTTATTTTCTTATTTTCATTTTAATTTTCCCCTTTTCTTTTGTTGACGATTTTATTAAATAAAAAAAAATTTTACGATTACGTTTTTCAATTAAATTAAATGAAAAGTTAATAGTGAACCGAATGCTTATAATTGATTTTGTGTTTTTTAAAATGTTTAATTTAAATTCATAAAAAATGCTGTGTAAGCTTTGATTTTCCTTACCTCGCGTCATTCGTTAAATAAGGAAATAATTTTTTTCCTAATTTGGTTTAGTTTGTTTTTGATCCCAAAACTTTAACCTTTCGGAAACTAAAACAACATAAGAAAAATTAAGAAAGAGGAAAAGTTGAAAAAAAATGTGTTAACCGTAAAGGTATGTTTATGTGAACTGTAACCATGTACATCGTTCATCATCATTATGATTCAATAAATAATACAAGAGATCTAAGTGTAAGCTAGAATATAAACCTTAATTCAGTCCATCTTTTTCTTGAAACTATGAAACCTGATATTTTGTTTTTAACAGAAACGATTATCAGTGCGCGTGCTGTGACCTTAGATAAAAACAAATACCTTTGTCCTAATTATGAACTTGAATCCTCATTCTATATTAAGCATGGAGTTTGTGCTTATATTAGGGATACTATACCATATGTGAGATTAAATAAATTTGAATTAAATGCAAAATTTCACAATATGGTGTCACTAAAAATTAGTTGCCCAAGTCAAACGCTGTTTGTCTTTGGACTTTACCGTTCACCTAATTCACCTGAGAACTCTAATTTATTTCATGACTTATCTGAGAAAATAGATAGGTTGGTTGAGTATCCTAATGCAAAGTTTATAGTCCTTGGAGATTTTAATGTCCACAATAAAGAATGGCTTACACACAGCTCTAAAACTGACGAGGTTGGTAGACAGGCTGAGTTGTTTGCTCTTTATCACAATTTTACTCAAATAATAGACCACCCAACCAGAGTTCCTGACATTCCTGGTCAAAGTAGTAATTTGCTTGATTTATTTTTGACAAACGATCCATATCTGGTTCAATTTAAAATATCAGAACCATTGGGTGGTTCAGATCATAATTTGATCTCCACACAACTAAATATACAAATTCCAAAACAATTTAAAGCGAATCCACGCAATGTTTGGGATTACAAAGCTGCGGATTGGCAAGGACTTAAAAGTTTTTTTAGATGTTTTCCTTGGAAACGCTATTGCCTTACCGGCCAAGACCCAGACATAGCTGCATCAAATTTTTCTGAAACTGTAATTGATGGTATGCACAGATTTATTCCTAATAAATTGATCATTCCGAAAACTGATCTATGGTTTTCTAGTAAATGCAAAAAAGCTATAAAAGTTAAAAAAAAGGCTTTTCGAAAGTTTAATCAAAACAAAACCGATGAAAACCTTAGACAGTACCGTAAAGAGAGAAATTTATGTCGTAAGTTAATAGATGAAGAGAAACATCTATTTAATAGGAAAAAAGCATCTAAATTCGCAGAACATCCGACTGGTTCACGCAATTTCTATAAAGCCGCAAAGGCTGTCCAAAGCAACTTTTGTAAATCTTCCCTACCGCCTCTTGTTAATAGAGATGTCCCTATCATTGATCCAAAAGAGAAAGCTAATTTGCTTGGGCATTATTTCTCTTTAAATTCTACTTTAAAAGAACCTAATTTCCAACCTAAACCTATTTCTAAAGTTTCTTATAAAATGAGGCGGATAATTTTTCGGAAAAACATTGTTCGAAAAATGCTTTTAAAAATCAATGCTAACAAAGCAACAGGCCCTGATTTTATTCCTCCGATTATACTTAAAACATTTGCTAGGGAGCTAGCACCAATCCTCACTAAAATTTTCTATTTATCATATAAGAAAGGAATTTTTCCTGAAATTTGGAAAATGGCTAGTGTACAGCCAGTTTCGAAAAAGGGCAGTAAGACTGATCCTACGAATTACAGACCCATTTCAATTTTATCGGTAGTTGCTAAAATTTTTGAGAAATATGTCAATTTTAATTTAATGAGCTTCTTAGAGTCTTCCAAAATTATTAATGAGAGACAATATGGATTTCGAAAAGGAAGAGCGACGGGAGATTTGCTGTCTTTTGTCACTCATATCTGGAACAAGTCGCTTGAAAACTTTGGAGAAACATTCGGTGTTGCTCTTGATATTTCCAAGGCATTTGACAAAGTTTGGCATAACAACCTTATATGCAAATTGAGATCCTATGGTTTAGACGAGCAGCTTATATCTTGGACACAGAGCTTTATATCTGATCGAAAATTTCGCGTCAATGTTGACGGTGTATCATCGAATACTTTTTCAACTAATGCAGGAGTTCCTCAGGGTTCCGCTTTGTCACCAACTCTTTTTCTTATCTATATTAATGATTTGTTGGACTCAACGGTTCATCCTATACATAGTTTTGCTGATGATAGCACGCTTCATGCGTCTCATGAAGCACCTAAATTATATACACCCTTAGCGCTTAGTGAGTGTAGGTCAAAATTGATAGATTCCCTTAACACTGATCTTAAAACAATTATGGATTGGGGTATTGCTAACAGTGTTGAATTCAATACAAGCAAAACACAGGTTTGTCATTTTTCTAGGATAACGACACCCAATCCTTTTCCATTAACATTTGGCCCCAAAAATCTTTTAGAGAATGAGTCTGTCAGACTTCTAGGAGTTGAGATTGAAAATAATATGAAGTGGAATTCTCATATTTTTAATCTGGCTAAGAATGCTGTTCAAAAATTAGGATTTTTGGGGCGATGTCGTAAGTTTTTCGATAGCGAACAACTTCTTTTAGTTTATAAATCTTTTATACGTCCCTGCATGGAATACTGTTCTCACATATGGGGTGGAGCTTACTTGAGTAGCCTCAACTGCCTTGATTCTGTACAGCGTAGAGCTATTAAACTCATTGGTAACCCAAGTCTTACTAACGGTCTTGATTCCTTGCAGCACAGAAGAAATGTTGCTGATTTGACTATATTTTATAAATATATTATGGATGAACGAGCTTCTGAAGAGATCAAATCGATTTTACCTAAATCAGCAAACCTTTCGCGTCACACCAGAGCAAACGTAGCAGCGCATCCCTTTACAGTTCAAATAATTAGGTGTAGAACTGTAGCCTTTCAACGTGACTTTTTCAACAGAGTCTCTCATCTTTGGAATGCCTTACCTTCCTGGGTTTTCCCCGATGAATTTAATCCTCAAGGCTTTAAAGTTAACGTTCATAAATTTCTCAGAGAATCTTAATCTGCATTCCATTCTTATCCCTAGTTGGCATGGTATCTTCGGATATTCAGAGACGTTAATTTATAATTTATTATAATTAACACTAAACATGCCTAACTTTGAATAAAAAAAAAAAAAAAAAAAGCTACAGTCTCACATTTATTATAGCATCTAAGTATTGAAGTAATACAATAAAAAAAAAATAGACTAGTGGGTTTTCGTGCACAGTTATGCACTTTGTCTGGAAAGAGTAAAAGAAGTGATTTCTTAATTCAGAGAAGACAATTTTTATGGTGAACGTGAAATAGAAAATAGTTGAGCCTAAATATATTTGAATTTTAGGAAACATTGCTTCGTTTAAGGAATAACAAATTTGTTGATTAACATAAACTTAGTTTACATGGAATGTGTTCCGTGATAAAATTTTTTATTAAACTCTCAAAAACTATTACTTCGGTGTCATAAGTGGTATCAAATCTTAGATAACGTTACCGATAAACTGATAAATCAACGAGCCGCTTTGGAAGCTAAACTAAAAAACGTTTTGAGTAGAATGACGGGAAAAAAAGATAATAGATGAGTAGGCGTATTTAGAGTTTCTGCTCGAGAAATCCGGTCTCGAGATTCTCGAGAAAGAATTGTAATTTTGAGCTCTCGAATTCTCGAGAAAAGATATTTCCACATTTTCGAGATTCCCATTTCTCGAGAAAAATTGTCGCGAATCTCGAGATTTAACAAACTACCATAAATCATTCAATATTATTATTTTAAGACTGCGTTCCAATTGATGCTAAATTGTACTAAACGTGCTTAATCAATTTATTCAACTATTTTATTTGACTAAATCAATATTTTTTTCTAAATGATTTGGAAGAAATTCATACGTTAAACAATATCTGACAACTTGATTATATTAATTTGAATTAAAATTCGGTAATTTTGTAAAACTAAATTTAGATTTAGCAGTTTAGTACAATTAAGCAGCTAATTGAAACCCAGTTTAAGTATTTTTTTACTTAACAAAAATTGTTAATGTCAATCTGCATTACTTTCTAATGGTTAAATCTAGATGTCGATGCAAACAGTAATACCTAATACGAATTTGGGATAATATTATGTTATTTGTTATAAATGTATTGGGAAAACCTATTTTTATTTCTATGGCAAAATAACCTAAGATCACCAAAATGAAGGCTTTTAATCTAATGTTAACGATAGCAATTGATGAATGGACAAGGTTCTGCAAGCGTCGATATTTGAACCTACATTTGTATTATATTAATGGGAAATCGGAAAACCTAGGATTGATGCGAATTGAAGGTTCATATCTAGCTGAAAAAGCCTACAAAAATAATGTGCCAGATATTGTTTTCACTACAAGCGATGAACCAGTGTAACGTTGAAATACGGCAAAATATCTCCAGCTTACCAACAGTTATGTTACAGTAATGGGAAACACCAAGCGATAATGTCAATATTTTATAAAGAAAATGAAACCAGTTAAAAAGTCAGTGAAAGAATACGAGAAACGATTTCAAAAATTTGGGTTATTTTAAAATTATTTGAAAACTCGCCAGTGCGCAATGCTAATTTGCAAAATTATATAAAAAAATTAAATGAAGAGAAAAACGAGTTGCTATTACTCCTGGATTGCAAAACTAAACGGAATTCTATTGAAACCATGGTTGAACGGTTTTTGCCAGTCAAACCAGCAGTTTAAAAAACTTTAAATCTTCTAAATTTAAATCATTTTTGGAATACTAAATAAGATTATGTAGTTGCTTTAAATATTTTGAGTGCCATTTAACCAGCCACAAAATCAATAAAAACGTTCAACCGTCAGGCTGGCTCATTATTATCTGCAGAGGGAATCCTAAAATTTATTTTCAAATCTCTTCGAAAAAACAATTCAGAAATAAACTTAAATTTTTTATTTGAAATACAATCTCAAATTTTTAAAGGAAGAGATAACTCAATAAATTCGTTATTGAAGGTTTTTCACAATCCAAAGATAGTCAACCCGAGGAAAATGATTTTTTTCTATTTGCTCTAAAAGCGAAATTATTAAAACTGCAAAGAAAATCTCTCGAAGATTATTTAAAGAACCAGAAATCGATTCTTCTAATTACAATAAAAGCATTACATATATCGACGAATGATATCAACGAAAGTGAAGAGCTTATATAGCCATCGGACTCAGAATTAGAGGAAAAGGGTTGTGTTAAATTAAATTTAGAAGTATTCTTGAGAGTTTGAGAATGCAGTCAACTATAAATGACAACTACCGCTCACTATCTAAGGAAATTAATGTATTTGAAGCTACTGGTAAGATCACTTTCAATTTAAACTTCTAAGAAACACTCTAATTTTGATAAAACCTACAGACATTGAAAACGAGAAAAATTTTTCTGTATCTGGAAATTTTGAAAGTAAACGGAGGGTTACTTTTCTTGTTAAAATTCATTTTTAATAATTCTCGAGAGTCTCGAGAAATTCAAATAATTATTCCCAATTTCTCGAGAAACACAATCGCTGATAAACTCGGGATTCTCGAGTCTCAAGATTCATAAAAGGTCGAGAAATCAGAAACTCTAGGCGTATTGCATTCAACTCCGTTGACTTTTCCTTCAAGTTACTAAATATTTTATTTTCTACCAATTGATGAAAAATAAAATATTTAATTTCAAATTTGTATTATTAACATTGGTATTACGGATTGTGTTGAACAATAAATTATTAGTTACTATTACTATAAAACTTGAAAAAATTTACTAAACGACCTTTTTTTATTCTCCTACATATTAAAGTGGTACTTTATTACTGTGATTTGCGGCCGTAAAGGGTCACTTTTTAACCATATATTTTGTTGTCATAGTTACGTCCAAAAAAGCAAAAAGCATTTGTATTTGCTAAGAATAGAAATTTTTATAAAGAATAGAAATTTTTATAAAAGCAGCCTTTAAATTCAAAATTTCATAATCCATTTAAAATTATTGTTATTATTTGTTGTCATAGTAACACAAATATTTTGAAAAAATAACAAATATTTTATCAAAGGTTACTTGTTCACCAATTTTAAATTTCAAAATTTATGCAAAATTATAACTTTAATTTAGAATAAACAAATTTTTTTTAAATATTTTGCTAGCGGCGAATAAAAAATAGTATTTGACGCACGGACGTATGCTATTTTGGACTTAATGTGGGTGCAAATCTCGGCTAGCGCCTCGATTTGCAAACTCCACATACGTCCAAAATCTTTAGCTTTACGTCCTTGCATCATAATGTACTATTGTAATATTTCAAGTTCCTAAACCTACAATTTTGGTATTATGAAAGCAGGTGATTGAATGATTTAAATATCCAGCTAAAATAAATAATTTTGAATGTGAAGCAGTAAGTTTCTATTTCATATATTAATGCCCAAAATACATGTGCAGAAAGTCTGCACGCAGTGCTGCATGCATATCTGCATCTAAAATAGATGTGCAGAATTTTTATATATTTGACGTGCAGAATTTTCGTAACAATGACAGTTCGATTTCCTACGTATTATAAAATAGTTATAAGTGAAAATTGTCGCAATTTAAAGAAAACTGTCTTTTTAATTAAAAGATAGAAGAAAATGATTGAATCGTTGCCTGTAAAAACGTTTACGTCTAAATTAAAATTTAAGTTCAAATTACATATACCACTGTTTCCGATAATCCTTTCCTAAAAATTTATTTATTAACAATATTAGTTTTAATTATTTTATAATTTGGATTATTTAGAATATTTGAATATCTTTATAAACAAATAATCGTTACAAAAATAATTTCATTTTCAAAAAAATATCATTCATTTTTATTTGAGTTAAAAAAAAAATAATTCATTCTCACACAAAATGTCAAAATCATCAATCTTTATCTGAGTTTTCAAGTAGTTTTTGTTTTTTTTATTGTGGTAGCACTGCCTCTGTGCAGCGAAATTAGAATTAGAGATGTCTTGCAGAATTTTTCTGCATGCAGAATTTACATGTAATTGCTCTCATATAACAACACATGTTCTAATTTCGCTGCATGCAGAATTCTGCACATGTATTTGGACCATAAAATCAACAAAAGAAGTAGAAGAACATTAACCATCGAATTTGAAAAACTTCTAGAGGGACTACACGAGTAATTCTCTCTACCGATCGAGGAGGTACCTTCATTTTCTCTTGGAATTAGAATCAATAAAGCACGAGGGCTTGTATCTTATTTTTAAAATAATTTTAAATAGCATAAAGCCAATCACAGGATTAGCTTTTCAAGTGGTAGTAAAATCGATTTTGGACTGACTGAAGGCAATCTATAAGAAAATAAAAACTTCGAAAGTTAACCTAAATTCAAGCAATGTGGATTTGAGAATAGTATCTTGTAAAAATAAACATGTATTAATCACTCAGGAGTTTCTGTTAGTTTTTCCTAAGGCGCTAGTATACGTTATACTAAAATGTAACTGATGTTGTGCCAATGGATAACAGACAGGCGTCTTTGAAAGGAAATATTAATACGTTCACAGAAGCATCCATATCCATTTGCAGAAATCATGGAGATATAATATAAAGAATAATGGAAGTATAAGATTAAGTTTGTGTTTGCCACGTAAATGCATTAATAACATAAAAGTTATATTTGACCGGTTAGCGCAAAAGTGACTTTTGAATGAACATTAACAAAGTGAATGCTGGCAGCAGAGGGACTCGTGTCTCATGTCACAATCATGCATGGTTTATCTGAAAAGTATTTTACAACGTGGTAAAATATTTAATTAAGAGAGATCAACAAAATAGCTTCAAGCTTCATACAATACCTGAGAGTAGCTATAGCTTACAAATAAAGCCAGATAACTCCAAATGTTCTCAGGCGAAAATGACATTACATTACATTACATTACATTACTTTACATTACATTACATTACATTACATTACATCACATTACATTACATTACATTACATTACATTACATTACATTACATTAAATTACATTACATTACATTACATTACATTACATTTCATTACATTTCATTACATTACATTACATTACATTACATTACATTACATTACTTTACATTATATTACATTACATTACATTACTTTTACATTACATTACATTACATTACATTACATTACATTACATTACATTACATTACATTACATTACATTACATTACATTACATTACATTACATTACATTACATTACATTACATTACATTACATTACATTACATTACATTACATTACATTACATTACATTACATTACATTACATTACATCACATAACATTACATTACATTACAATACATTACATTACATCACATTACGTTACATTACATTATATTTCATTACATTACATTACATTACATTACATTACATTACATTACATTACATTACATTACATTACATTACGTTACATTACATTACATTACATTACATTGCATTACATTACATTACATTACATTACATTACATTACATTACATTACATTACATTACATTACATTACATTACATTACATCACATTGCATTGCATTACATTACATTACATTACAATACAATACATTACAAAACATTACATTACATTAAATTACATTGCACCACATAGATCACTATATTACATTCCGCGAAGTTTAATGAACACTGTGCAATCCTGATAATGAAACCACTGCCAGGAACATTTGAAGAGTTGCGTGCCTTAATATTAAATTCCCGTCTTGCTGCAGTCTGTGACTTCGATTATCAGCCTATCAAAACGACTATCAACTTCTCCTTAGCCTACCAAAAATGCTGAATGCACGCAAAAGTTTCACACCAAGACGGATTCAAATGAACAATAGATAGGGGCTCTGACGGCTTAAAAGTTTTAGGAACCAAGACAATCACCCACCATCAAAAATGGTTATAATATTTAAAATTGAAATTGTTTCACTCACCTCACAATTTGTAATTGATGCAATCCTCTATGCTTCTGTTTTCCTAGGCAATCAAAGTGAATTAAATCTAAATTAATACAATAAAAAAACCAATCGTTGTGCTAATGGTAGCGGCGATTGTTGAACAAGCACAATAATGCAATATAATAAAAATGGTTGTACTAAAGGCACAGGCTATTGTTGAACAAGGCTAATCAACACATCAGTATAATACAATAGCTGCGCCAATGGTTCCGGCGATTGTTGAATACGAATAATAAATCAATAAAATAACCAATTAAAACACAAAAAATATCGTTGTACCAAACGTCAGGTACTCATTACAGGAATTATTAAAACTGATGAAAACTGTTTTTTCTATAAGATGTTACCAGAAATTTAAGTATAGAGGTTACTGTATTCAATATGTTGTTTCCCTTTATTTCATTATTTTATTGTCAAAGCAGAAAAACTAAAATCCGCTAGTGAAAAAAATAAAAAACACATATTTTTTTAGAAACACGTACTATTATACAAACGACTTTGTGGTTTTTGGGTGTCATCATCAAACTGAAAGGTTTATTTATTTAAATTTATTTTTAAGAAAATAAATTTTTATTACACATCCACAAAAATATTCCACTCTAAATTAAAATCCTACATTAGATAAGTCAAAAGGAAGTAATTAAAATAAAATAATTGGAGAGGAATCGAACCTGGACCACTTGACCACTCAATACCAACCCGAACTTCTTTTTAGCATTTATTCTTTTTTTTTGGGAAAATTCTTATGAAAATAAATCGCCATGCTTTTGAAAATATAGCAAAATGAGCTGTCACCGTTTTTAAGGAAATGGATCGTGCTGAAGTTCTAGTTCAATTGAATTTATAAATCATTTGATTTCAATTTGCATAGTGTCCAATCGATTATTTATATGACGAATTTTCTATTTTATGTTTTTTTTATATACCTTTGGTCACTCTTACGTTCAATGCAATCCTATGATCTCAAAACTACCATACTACAAAAAAAATCAACAACACTAAAATATAAAAATAGATATTGAGCAAAAGTGATTCATTATGACGAAAGCTCATGGATTCTTTCATAATAACTGTTTGTAATCAGACTTAGAAACATGTATTAAAACTTGTACGACGCAACGAATCAATCACCTTGCAATTACATGAGCATTCACAATTTTTATACATAAAATGTATTAGCTCACACAAAAATGTTTGAAGTACTGTATGAGAAAATATTTATAAATTTGTTGCACTTGTTGGTTTTGTGTTTGATTTTGACTCCCAGTATAGAGTAAGAGTTGAAATAGGGCCGGTCGTTACATTTTTAACCACACAACAGCCCACAGTTATGAATCAATTTTAATGAAACTTTATTATTGTTATAGAGAGATGTGTTTTTATTATTTTCACCCCAGACTCCTAAAACCCACCATAATTGGGAGTTCTAGGTAGTATGTATTTCCGTTTTACTTCTTCTGAATCTCAAGCTACTGCTTTAGGACTTGAACCAGTTTTTATTATGTTTGTGTCTAATCAAGATTTTTTTGCCGTGATGGATTGGTAATTGATATTGATGTTTTTTAACAAAGCAACTCTTATTATTTTCTAATCAACTTCCTACTCTAATTAAACCATCTGAATAATGTTCTCAAAGATAATATTTTACTATTACTTGGTACTGCCCCTTTTGACTTTAAACTTTAAATTTCTTTGCTAAATTCTAGAATTTGCACTATGCGAATTATAATTTTGAAGGCTTTATTCAACTCTATTGGTTCTAGAATTTTACCCCCTTTTGTATCTGGTTTTAATTTTTGTTGGGAATTTCGAATAAATCTTTCACAATATGCTACTACCCGAATAAGTCATAACAATTTATAGAGTAAAGAGTTCTTCTTCAGTCTTTACGTTGAAAACAGACAAATAATAAATTTTCACCTTTGACTTCAGGTAAATCTTTCGATTCAACAAATTTGTTGCGTCAAAGTTTTCCGGCTCTATTAAACAAAGGCCCACAAAACCGTGTAGAATTATGATTCAATTCAGTAAGCATGATGCCACGAGATGAAATCGACTGCATCATTGTCTGCATTACTTTCACTTTTATTAATACAATACCAATAAACGCAAGTTCCATAAGCCAATTGAGATGCGACGGCTAACCCAAGCATTTTTTAAGTTTTTGCATCAAACGGGCATCATTAATTAACTCCAACCCATTTTATAATTTCTTCGTGATAGCAACTTTTATATTGTAATACTAAGTTTTTATCTGAAACAAAAAAAACGTACGTTTGAATCGTTTGATTTCTCTTCTTTTCAACTTCGTTTATCAAACTTCAAATTATGTTCTCTAATTCTATTCCTGTAATTCTCACAATCTATTGTTAAATAAAAATGTTTGCATCAAATTTTTTTGAAATATTCATTTTCACATCAATCAACACTTCTCTCAACTCCTTGAACACGTTACAAAATGAAAATCATTTTGACTCTAATATGCTTGTTAATTCTTTCTCGATTTTATGATTTACAAAAAAAATTAAATAAATATAATTAAAAGAAAAACCTTTAGACAAACAAACCTAAATACAATTTACCTTCCCCAAAACAGTTATGCTAATAATTTAATTTTCCCAAAAGTAATAATAACACAAAAATTAGATTTTCTGTTTTCTTTCGATAGGCAAAAAGACGTAGGGAAATTTTTAACGAACATAAAATATAAGAAAAAAGGGTTGAATTGGGGCTCGTATTTTCTATTATTTTGACAAGATAATAATAAGAAAAAGCTGAAAAGTATAATTAAAATAATTTAAGGTTATTTAACAAAACGGGTTTTTTTGTATTTGTATTTTAGGGATGATTTATTTATTTCAAGTAGGGATTAAAAAAAAACCATTCTTTTCAGAATAGGATATTGCATCTTCCTATTGAAATTTCAATTTAATGCAGAAAATATTGATAAATTTTGCAAACTCAACAACATAAGAAAAACTGTTCCTCATCTATATTAAATCTGTATTTCCAATTCAATTTAATTCCGACAAACTATCAGATATTTTTCAATGCAATAACAAAAAAAAAAACACACAAAAATCCATTACCAACATCTTATTCTCCCCAAAAAATTTCCATAATCACATCAACTATTCAACAAATTTTATCTTATTTGTATCGTCTCACTAAACAAAACACAAAAAAAAACGACAAAGAAAATTTAAATAAAAAAAAATCATAAATAAGATATATTATAGAAAATGGAAAAATAATGGAAAACAGAACAAAAAAAATAAAAACATAAAGGAAACTTAATACGAATATGATTTTAATATACTTCAAAATGTTCTTAAATTAAAAAAAAGGAAAATTTATTTCCATCATATTTGTTTTTCGTCTTATTTTTTTTATCTTTTTTAAGTTAACTTTTTGTTTTTCTTATTTTTAAGATTCTTCAAGAAAATTTCCTTTCAATTTTCATTTAAATTTATTGTTATGATTTTAGAAAGAAACTTTTTTTTGTGGCGTTTTCTTATTTCATTTTCATTTTTTGGGGGGGATATTTGCATAAATTTTCATTTTTATGATATAATAAGAAAAAAAAAGAGAAATGAAAAAGGAAAATCAGCATATAAACATTTTTTTTATCTTTTTAACTTTCAAAGAGATATAAGGAAAACGTAAAACCTATGGAGAAGAAAATACTTTTAGTTTTTTTTTATTTCCTTTGGTTTGTTCGATTAATGCTTTGGGAATTATTTTTATAAAGTTGTTCGTTTGATTCTGATTAGATTTAAGTGTTTTAAGTGATTGAAAATTGCGGAAAAAAACGATTGGGAAGGGATCGCCATTTTTGAAAAATTTTAAGATAAAAATGGTTATGGTTAGTTTAAACATAATCGGGTTTACAAGGAAAAAGGAAAAATTTTGATAATGTCGATCGGTTTGAGTTTTATTTTTTTATGTTAAAGAAATGAATTTAACGAAGGCTGCTAATATTTTAATTAAATCAAATGTAATATATTTACCTCTATTTGTTTGCTTATTGAAAATTGACACTGGTAGGAACAATTGTTGTCATATCTGACAATTAATAGTTTGTTGTTTATATAATGTTTGTTGTTTTTTTTTTTGGTTGTAAGCATTAATGTTGTGAGATATTCTTGTGAGATATTCAATAATACGATTGTAGTAGTTTTTAGTAGTAGTAGTTTTTTTGAAAGTTTATAATGGTGCACTTTGGTAAATAGATGGCTGCCTTTTAAAATAGTAATCTAGGTCTCAAATGACTCGAATTAAGTCTAGCTCTCAATTCATTGGATCATTTGGGACCTTGGAGAGAGGATTATTTTATTATATATCTCGTAAAGGAAGCAAAATTATGATATATTTTGTTTAAGAATTTCTGTGGAAATTAAATTTGCCATCGAAATGGTTTTTTTAAAAATTTTTTTTTGTTGAAACTAAAAGAAAAGAATGTCAAAATTTCCATACAACTTTTAATGAGTTATAAATAGGTATAAAAATTGTTGAATAGAAAAAGAAAAAGTCAAAATTTCCTTTAAAATTCCGTTTTTTTTATTTAAAAATGACCGAAATATGATCACTTAAAAATAGCAATTTTTCGATTTTTATTTCCTTCTGCAACCGCAGCTTCCTAGAATCATGTAAAGCAACCCCAAACCACTTGTTCGCAAAATATCTGGCTTAGAAGGTTTTGTTGTGCGATTGCTATTAATCCATATTTTCCAGTTTAAGTGATTTCCATGCCACAGTTGGATTTGAACATACATTCTCAAGCCATGTTGTTTGATGGAATTACGTATTGATGGTAATTTGTAATGATCACTGTGCATTCCTGATAGTGGAATTACTATCAGAAGCATAAGCGGAATTACGTGCCATTAGATTTTTAATTGAGGACTAATGCAGTCTTTGAGTTTAAGTAAGTCTTTCCTCAGCACAGTACAAATACTAAATAGTATGTTAAACTTTCACGAGAATTCGAATTCTAATGAACAAACCACAGGGACTCCGACTACCCCAAAGTCAGAGGAATGAAGATCATCACGCACACCACATCAAATTTATAATTTTTACATTAAATAAAAAGAAATTTTTCACTCATGATTTCACAAGATCCAACTCTCCATGCCAACATAAAAAATTAGCAGTTCGTGTTAGTAACTAAATTATTATTATTAAATACAATTGGAATATTTATAGTTGATGGCCAAATTCTATTTGTACGGTGATTTTCAAGATATGAACCCAATGTCCAATCAAATCACCATAATGATATTTGTGTAATGGTTCTTGTTCATTCTTTACCAATATAATGTTGAGGTTGTTGTTGAAGATGCTGAAAAGATAGCTGTACCAAAAATATAATTTAAAAATTTGCATTACAAGTAATCTGTTCCGTTTTGTTGATATCCACTTTTATTCTCCTTTTCCAGTTCAAATTAGTCGCGCTGTCCATACATCAAAATAATGTCTCAAAACTAGATGTTGGTTTATACAAAAAATACAAAATTTCTCCTATGCCGTTACACACAAAACCAACATTTCAAAATGGTATCACAATAATTAATTGTTGCTTTGCTAAAATGTTTGTCCTTTTTTAGACGATCCAGATAATTTGTACTTTGATATCTCTAGCATCACTTTCCGGAAATATAAATGCCAATCAATTAAAACAAAGTCTATTGCTAGAGTGAAACACGACATTCATTAAATTTTATTCTTTAATTTTTTTGTAATTTTTCCAAAACATAAAGATATGCAGTTTTTCGGAATTATACAGGCATTTCAACTTTTGGAAAGTATAACATAATGTCGATTATACTTAGTTTTAATAATAAGTAACATAATTTCTTTTACTTTAAAAAAAAACTATAAAATTGTTTTTTATAAAAATTCTTTTTCTTTTTCTTTTTCTTCTTCTTCCTTGCTTTATTTTTTATAATGACTAATATTACCAAAAAATTCCTGTTTTTTTTGTTTATAAACCTCCAGGGTTAGCAACATACATAAAACATTATAATTTATTTTATATACTATATTTAAAATATTATATTAATCTCTTCTCTTGAATCGCAGTGTCATTCGTGACTAGATTAATCAAATGATCCACTACATCAACCTGTTTTTCATAATTTATTCCAGTCGACTGTCAAAAATGTACACTTGTACAATTATCTATAGGTCAAAACTCAACGAAAGACAACAACAAAAGATGAAAGAAAAAGAACCACTGAACTTATTATTTTGCATGAATATAACAAAAGATAAGAATTATATCGACTGCGTAGAATTGGTGAAGTTTCAATTTTCCGCAGTTGACAGAAATCACTTTAGTTAGGAACAACTGCTTTTTAGCAAATTCTGCAAAATTTTGTCTTCATTTGATATAAAAGTACAGGGTTTTGAAAGTGGTTTCAAGTCCTCTTCACTTTGAACTGTTTGACGCCGGCTTTCTGCACGTTAAGTATCAAATATTTTAGGCACTAGGATAACCGTTATTACTGATATTTTTGAGATTTTTTATTTTTGTCATATGAATCTTTCAAAATTGATGTTGGATATGCTGCTAAATCAAAGTTGTAATGCTGCATTAGTGACACACGATTGCCGGACTTCCAATCACACCAGTGTTTAGTGAAATCAAATCATATCAAGATTTCATATCATTTGCATCTTTCTGTATGCGTGAAGTTCTACATTTTTGTGGAGATGTCACGTGTTATCCATTTTGAACTTGCAAAATATTTCATTGCTAAATATATAATTATACTAGTAATTCATCATGTAATAGAAGCAGGAGTCACGCCACGGCATGGACTAAACCTTCTCTTGATTGATTATTCCTCATAAAGGTTTGTTCTATAGTAATGTCAGACCAGCCACCTGAATATAATTTTTGTAAACGTTGTAGTGTGAAGTATCCTTTTTTAGTTTATAAAGTATAGTTTTCTTGATTCAGTACATATTTAGAAAAAACAGTCGAACGCAAAAAGATTCATTAAGCATATTTCAGTCCATTTTTAACCAAAAAAGCTTTTTGGCCCACTAACATTTTTTAGGAAATGTTGTTTACTGTTTGAATTCAATTCTCTACAAAAAGTTCCGATAAGTATATCGAAATTTTGTTTTGTTTGTGACATATTTAAAATAAACTGAGAAGTTTGAATTTACAACCTTTTCCTTAATTTTCGCCCTCTAATTAACAGAGCTTCGTGGTTTTTAGGGTTCCGTTTTTTATACGGAACACTATTGGTGAGAGTAAAACGTGTTTTTCACATTATTTCGATTATCTCGATTAATATACATCCAATGAACTTGAAATTTGGCATGCGTATGAAACTAATCTGTCCACACAAGATGAGGTATTGAAAAAAAAAACAAAATGGATTTCGTTTGGTTAACAGGCCTACGATGTGAGGCCTTTGAGAAAATACATTTTTATATCGAGTCAAGTAGGGTATCATATGAAAGGGCTTCACTTCAGTATTTCTAAAAATATATTTTGGAATTTTACACCCTACCATTTTTTGTGTAAATCTAAATAATAGCGTTTTCTGTATGTTTCCTTTCCTTAATTAGCTCCGAGCCTAAGCAATCGAAAATCTTAAAAAGTATTTTGAATGATAGAAAAATTAGCAAGTTTTTAAAGAAAAATATAGTAAAGTACCACATACTAATAATTATACTTATTAAGGGGGTGGATATGAGAAGGAGTAAAAACATCATTTAAAACCTGGTCAAGTGGGGTGTCATTTGAAAGAGCATCAAAATTAAGAAACATTAAAATTTTTTTTAGAATTTTGCGATGCACCGTTTTTGAATTTTTCTTAAAAAAGTGCAACAAAAAGTTGGTACCCCCCTATACGTTTCTTCGTTGATTGACAGAAAAATTTGAAAAAATTCATAGAGATAGGAAATTTGATAAACCCATAACGAAAAATATAGCGAAGCCTCAAATGATTTTATTTCTATGTGTTTAGGGGATGGGAGTGGGGAAGGGTGAAGAAAAGGTTTTTTGACCCGGTCAAATGGGGTGTCATTTGAAAGAGCACCAAAATTAAGAACATTACAATTTTTTTTAGAATTTTGCGATGCACCGTTTTTGAATTATTCTCAAAAAAGTGCAACAAAAAGTTGGTCCCCCCCTATACGTTTCTTCGTTGATTGACAGAAAAATTTGAAAAAAATCATAGAGATAGGAAATTTGATAAACCCTTAACGAAAAATATAGCGAAGCTTCAAGTGATTTTATTTCTATGTGTTTAGGGGATGGGAGTGGGGAAGGGTGAAAAAAAGGTTTTTTGACCCGGTCAAGTGGGGTGTCATTTGAAATAACAACAAAATTAAGAAACATTACAATTTTTTTTAGAATTTTGCGATGCACCGTTTTTGAATTTCTCTCAAAAAAATGCAACAAAAAGTTGGTCCCCCCTATACGTTTCTTCGTTGATTGACAGAAAAATTTGAAAAAAATCATAGGGATAGGAAATTTGATAAACCCTTAACGAAAAATATAGCGAAGCTTCAAGTGATTTTATTTCTATGTGTTTAGGGGTTGGGGGGGGGAAAGGGGGCAAGGGTGAAAAAAAGGTTTTTTGACCCGGTCAAGTAGAGTGTCATTTGAAATAACAACAAAATTAAGAAACATTACAATTTTTTTTAGAATTTTGCGATGCACCGTTTTTGAATTTCTCTCAAAAAAGGGCAACCAAAAGTTGGTCCCCCCTATACGTTTCTTCGTTGATTGACAGAAAAATTTGAAAAAAATCATAGGGATAGGAAATTTGATAAACCCTTAATGAAAAATATAGCGAAGTGTGAGTGCGTAAGTGATTTTATTTCTATGTGTTTAGGGGATGGGAGTGGGGAAGGGTGAAAAAAAGGTTTTTTGACCCGATCAAGTGGGGTGTCATTTGAAAGAGCACCAAAATTAAGAAACATTACAATTTATTTTAGAATTTTGCGATGCACCGTTTTTGAATTATCGTCGAAAAAGTGCAACAAAAAGTTGGTCCCCCCCTATACGTTTCTTCATTGATTGACAGAAAAATTTGAAAAAATTCATAGAGATAGGAAATTTAATAAACCCTTAACGAAAAATACAGCGAAGCCTCAAATGATTTTATTTCTATGTGTTTAGGGGATGGGAGTGGGGAAGGGTGAAAAATATGTTTTTTAGCTCGCATGAGTGGGGTGTCATTTAAAAAAACACCAAAATTATGAAAAATCACAATTTTTTTTAGAATTTTGCGATGCATCGTTTTTGAATTATTGTCAAAAAAGTCCTATTGTTAGTGTTAACACCACCCAAACCCTAAATTTCGTCGTTGATTAACAGAATTGAGTCGTTCCTTAGCTACCATAAACAGCTATGTATAACATTTAACCTAAAGTAATATTTTTTATATCATTTCGATCAATTTAGATGAGATTGACATTTACTATTGATATCAACGATGAACCATTTATTTTTTATGTGTCTATGGTCTGGCAATATTAACCCTTTACAATACAACTTTATGTTAATTATTTTGATATTGTTTTTTTTACATTCACGGAACCCTTGACGAGCGAATTTTATTCGCACTTGTCTGACTTTTTTTTCTTCTTAAATGACCCATTGACTGATTCCTGCAATAAAACTAGTGATCGTCTTAATTTCTTACTTTCCGGTTTTAGATCATAATCATCTAGTCTACTATGTCAATAAACCAAATATTTCCATATGAGCTATTACATAGAATTCTTATGCGAGTTTAAAAGTTCCAGTTAATGATATTGTTACGATTATACACGCAATGAAATACAAAACAAAATTGTAGTAAACTTCAATTTGCATTATAAAATGTTTCAAAACTAAAATCAACTGAATAATCAGAACTGAAATGAAGTTGTTTCCAAGCAAAAGGGTTTAAACAAAAAAAAAATAACGAAAACAAAAACAACATGAAATAAAATATATTCAAAATAATGAAGTAGATTTTAGTAGAGAAATTAAAGAAAATGATGTATAAGGCACTCCTTTTGCAGAACGGGAACTAATTTAAACTAGACCTAAAGATTAGAATTAAAGTCAATTTATATTAGACTACGACAGTGTTAACAGTTTAGTGCGATTTTGTTAAATGAATTTATTGTATACGAAACGCTATAACGTAAACATAAAACCGTGCAAATAGAGGAAAAGCTAGTTTTTTATTGTGAATAAAGTTTTAAGTGTTATTTAATAGAAGTACTTCGGATGCTGTGTTATACTGGCAAGTTTAACAGTCAATCGTTTGAGTTTTGAAAGGTATTAGAAGAACATTCTGGAACATTCGGTATGAAGAATTGCAATTATTTTTATATATTTTTAGTCAAATAAAAATTAAATGAAAAAAATTACATTAAAAGCAGAATTACACAAAATTTTAAACTTGTTAATGTAAAAATATCATACGCTACTGATGCTTTGCGATGTTTAAAATATACGTGCAACTAGTGATTTCAACCCGGTTTTTCCGGTATCCGAAAAACCGTTTTTTTGTTATTTTACATCACTGAAACCACCGACGAGCGTGGAAGCATAAAGAGGATTTTCGGCGTCAGGAGTAATATGCACAAAAATTCGATCACGTCTAGCTGATAGCACAATAGACATGTTGTGTTTAATGAGATAACACTTTTTAATACAGAAAAATAAATAATGATATTTATTATTTTTTGTACGAGTAAAGACGCGTATGCACTTGAAAATAAATTATTTTCCCCATACAAAATCTATGTAAAAAAAAACCAAAATAAAAGGAAACGAAAAAATTTTTGATTTGCATTTCGTAAGTAGTATGCAGTTAAAAATAAGAAATAGTGAAAAACGAACCTGTCAATAGATGTCATGACTACCCGTGGAGACTTCTTATTTTCAAATTACGAAGCGAAATACATGTAGTTCCATTTATTTCGTACGGAAAATGAAAATAAATTGAATGTTTGACAATTTGACAGTGTTATATTTGTTGATAGCGTTGATTTTTTAAGTGTGTATTACAAATGTTCTTCATTTACGTAGATTTTTTTTAAATGTATGTAGATTTTTTTTCCATTTTGTAGATTTTAATTTTCGTTCCGAAATAAATACACCTTTTCGAAAATAAAATTTATTTTCAAGTGCATACGCGTCTTAAACCGTAAAATGCACTTTTACGATGCAAAAATTGTGCGTAAAGCAGGTCTTTTTTTCTATTGAAATAACAATCCCTAAAATTGAAATAATAGTAGAATCTTGTATGAGTTTAGAATGATGGCAATTCTTCACGAGGATGAGTTTCCCGGAACGAGAAATAATATTTTATATTTTATATATGTATTGTTCTCGTTTTAACCATTTGATAATACTATACCAACAAATAAACTATAGAACTGTTGTAGAATATACGATTGCGTCACATTCTACACACAAGTGAGAGAATGTATAAAATTACAATGGAAGACATACACATGGAAATCATATATACTTTAGTAGTCGTGGATAAAAATTATTATCATTACTATTTTTTCGAAAAACTACTTGGATAAAATAATTTTAAAAAAAAATTTACTATTTTGTGTAAATATTTGTATTTTTATTTATGCAAATAATGTCGAACAAAACAATCTTCTATGGAATTCGGGCATAAAGTATCTTTTTTGCTTTCGAGTGATTGTTGATCGAGGCGTTAGCCGAAAAAGACATACTTTATGCCCTTAATACATAAATAGCTATTATTTCTTATAAAAATATTTTTGTATTGTTTATTATTTTGTTTTATAATTTTATTTTAGACTGAATTATTTATTATTTACATTTGAAACAAACGTGAAATAAACTTGAATAGATTTTGTTCAAATTGTTGTTTTTTAAATTCTGGTAAACATTTTTTATAAATTAATATATTTTATTTTAAAAAAAACGGTTTGAACCCGGAACCCGGTTTTTTGTAGGTAAAACCGAAAAACCGGTTGAAAAATATCACCCAAATTTTCAATCACTACGCGCAACATGTTAATGTGACATTCCACATGAACGGGAACAAACAAAAGTTTTTGTCAATTTTGTCAATTTTGGGAGTACTCCATCAGAAAACAATTTTGGAATTTTTTATATTTTTTGTCTGTCAGTGGCAATCACAAATTTGAATTTTTTTCTAGAATGACAAACATCTTTATTTCGCCGTTAATTGCGTATAAACATATTTTAAAAAAATATTACTTTGTTAGAATTTTTCTCGAAGAATACGATAAAAATGTTTTTAAAAACTTTGAGGGTAGTTTTCGCTCTTATTTTGTGGTTTTAAAGTTTAAATTCAATTTTTCGAAATGCATGATACGTGTCTTTTTTAATTTCTTTTAAATTTAGTTTAAAATATGCTCTTTCAAATAATTTTTATCGCGTGAGGGATGTAGTATCGATGTGAGCGCTAGAGGGCACTGATGGTTAAAAACCTCTAAAAGCAGTTTTCACATTTTATCTTGTGCGATGTATTATGCATTATAGAGAATATATTACAAAATAATCACGGTCACTTATTCCAAATGCGGCTTCAAATAATTAAAATTCAAAATGGCGGCTCCAATATGACGGTCAATATTTTTTAAATAGACGAGTTTTGGAAATCACAAAATATATTCGTAGTCTACGTAAAATTTTAAGTCAAAAGTGTTATAGGTAAAATTTTTCTACTTTTTTCCGAGAAAAAATAGTATATTTTCCTACAAGAGATGAAAACATTGTTTTTTTTTGTGAGCAAACATTTGTTCACGAGACGCGCTAGCGTCGAGTGAGACATGCTTACGAACAAAAAACGTTTTTATCTCGCGTATCAAATGCAATTTTTTCTATGATATAATACATATAATCGATATTTACTCTAAATTATAAAATTAGAAATCGACAACAAAACATTCAAAATTCATATACTATTTTTTCATGGTTACGTTGTTTAAAATGCTTTGTAAAATTATATGAAAAACCATAGCAACTATAATCTGTTATTCTATTTCACTAGTGAATTGACTTTTCGCATAGAAAAAATCATTAAATTTTAGAACTACGTGAAAACAGTGTTTTTACCTTCAGCGCCCTCTAGCACTTACATCGATACTACTTCCATCATGCAATAAAAATTATTTTAAAGTACATATTTTCAACTAAATTTTTAAAAAAATTAGAAAAAGAACGTGTGAATCATTTTGAAAAATTAATTTCAAACTTTAAATCCCAAAATGAAGGGAGAAAACTACCCTTAAAATTTTTAAAATATTTCTATCGTATTTTAAGGGAAAATGCTAACGAACTGATTAATTTTTAAAAATTGTTTATACGCATTAACTTGGCTACAAAATGAAGACGTTTGTCGACCAAGACGAAATTTCACTGATACCAAGGGGGTTGGCCAAACAATATTCCAAAATTGTTTTCTCATGGAGTGCTATCAGTCCCGAAAGTTTGGAGGAAAAATGATTTTTGTTTCTTCCCTTTCACGTGGTATGTCCCATTAACACGTGCCGCGTATATTTAAAATATCGAAAAGCATCAGTATCACATCAGCAAAACATTTCATTTTTTGTGACAAATATCTTCCATATAGAAAGGTTGGGTGCCAACAAGTGTCCCTCGTCTGTATTTATAAACTATATTAGTTTATTTGATTGTCGGTTTATGGGAAAACCAGTGTGTTGATGTTTGTTTATAATTGGCTTTAAAATGCTTTGACATAGATGGGAGTCGAAAATGGGTCCTCCGAGCTCGAAGTCCAGGTGCGTGCTTATCACTAGGCGTTGAGTGACAAAAGATGCCATAAAACATCAAATTATTCATTTTTTCACATTGATGCGTTGTGTTTTTGTAAATTTTATAAATTTAGTTTGCGAGGAATTTCAATTGCTACTTAATATCTAGTCCACTGATTATATTTCTTTCGAGTTTGTCAAGCTTTTGTGATTGTAAATAGCAATGGTACCACACATCGTAATCTTTTGCTTTTCAAAATGTCATTGTGTTCATCTCTGGAGGTCGTTCGATATTAATACAATTGGGTAAATGACTCAAAGATAAATTATGGTATATTGTTTAAGACAACAAAGCAGTCCATACAGTTCCATTCGTGTTAGCAAAACAAATTGATTCAAACTAAAATATGAACTTTTTATACTTTTAATCTCAAACTAAAAACTAAATCTCAATCAAATTAAGGTTGTCAGAGAAAACATTGTTACTCTACAGCTTAAAGACAAGTGTGATTGAGCAATACTATCAACACTCAAAACAAATGAGGTAACAACACTATACGACAACCAGTAACCTTTGGGTGGACTGTGAATAATCAAAACAATGTAAAACTTGTGAATTCCTAAATTCCCACTTTAAATTGAATTGGCCTAAATACGTCAAGTAGAAACTCCAGATATGCCAGAAACCATCAATTGGTAGTTCGCTGTAATTTAATGTCTCTGGTGCGTCTCTTGGAAACATTTCCGATGATTTTGAGGAAGTGGACTGTAAAAACTATTTTAAATGTATTATTTCTCAAAACTTTTATTTTCACAAAAATGAAAAAAAATATATACACAAGTTTAGTTTTTGAAGAGGTTGAATACTAAAACTTTGGTTGTCAAATTAAACACTCCGGCCACCTTGAAAGAACAACATCCTTCAAAATTATTATGAACAGATATTGTTAACTTGGTTTCGATTGGTAATGGATAGAGTTTACCAACTGAATGTTGCAATGATCTAGACCTGGATGTGTTGTTATTACTCTTTTCATCAGCTTTTTTGTTGGCGGAATGTTATCATCCTTAATAAACCCTAACATATCTGGTTCTATATTTAGAGTGTTGGCTTTCCATTTGCTTCTTACTTGGAGTGATGTTTAACGTTCTTTGGATCACTTTATCTAAAAATATTGAACGACGTGTTACACATTCTGCCATATCTTATTAGCTTATTCGTCTTGATTTCTTCATAATTATGCTCAACCAAAAATGTTAATGAAACAAATATTTAAAAACTGGCCTGGAGTTAGGCATGGTAATCGATATGGCCTGTTAATCGGTCTGTAGTTTAAACATACCTCTACTTGAGCAAATACTGTTAAACATTTATCATGTACTACCTTTTGGTTAGAATTAACTCTGCAAAGATGATATTTTGAAGACTTGACAATTACCTTCCGTAATCCGAAATGGAACAAATTTTTATTTAATATTATCTGTACAAAATTTTCTGAATTATATAATAAAAATTGGTAATGCGGACAAAAATTCTAAAATCAATAAATCACCCATCAAATTTAAATATATTGCTTTGGTAGCAAAACAAACACACGAATACATGATTTTTAAAGATCTATTTTAGATCTTGAAGAATTCCATAATATAAAATTAATTACCCTCAAAAGTCTATATCAATATGCGGGAATGTGCGAGATTGAGTAATTCTACTTTTGGGGAGCTGAGGATCATCTAAATTCTAAAACCTTTGTATAAAAATTTTTTAATACATAGTTCTAAATTTTTTTTTAATTAAATGTGTTAGGTAGTATAGGTCAAGTACGATGTGCTACCATTGACTGAATATAGTTTACTGCTATTGCCGCCACTCTAACGTTAACTTATATGTATGGAACTAGAGAGACTCGAGTACGCGGGGCGGTCACACCCGTAGATCAAAAACAATTGACAAATTTATAAAAACTGTTCCTTCCATGTGGAAAATTCCTTACAGATGGATTAACATTTTATAATTGATTATAAATGGATTTGACAGAAGTGATTTTTTATAATATAAACAAAAAAGTGAAGAGAAGTAATTTTTTATGTTTTTATATTTCCTCACCCAAACTTAAATCGGTTAATTCAATCCTCTGCCAGCAAACACAGCTTGTGAACTGGTCGTTTGATGATTCCATGAGTTGTTTTAACATTAATTCCCCTAAAAAGGTGGGATCCTACTGGAAACAGCTCTATTATTTAACCAATATCAGCGATTTTCAATTTGTATATCTGATTGCATGCCACTTGCTACGATACTGTAAATTGGCTTGCGATCAAAAATCGCAAAACTCGTTAAATGAAGAATTAAAAAAGTTATCGGATATTAAAATGTTCAAGCAACCGGGCATAAGAGGAATAGGGAAAGCACCGATGGTGAGGTCAGAAACCAATTCGATGAGAATTGCTTTGATAGCGATACGATAGTTTTTACGAGCAAGCCATAGAGTGCCATCAAACAGGACTATTCCATATAGCTAAGATTAATTGACAATTGACTGAATAGAGTTTATACGTGGGTTTGTCACATCCGTAGATCACAAATTAGAAGAAAATTTACAAATCAACAAAAACTGATCCTTTCATGCGGAACCATATACTAGAAACATTGCGTACCGGGCGTTGCTGATCTGACGCACAATTTCACCAAAAAAAATAATCGAAATTAATTCATGACAAACTTTACAATGAAACTAATTTTCTTATTTTGTTTTATTCAAATTTCCTTTCAATGTCGTTTATTCACCCCCAAGTTTATTATAAAAAATCAATTCATTTTTATGAAAATTTAATAAAAAATAATTATTATAGATTGAATGTAACATTTTAAATATTAAATAATTGTATTAAAACTTTTTCAATATTCTATTATTATTGAACGAAAATTGGAAAATATATTGAATTGCTTAGATCAATGTTCGATTACCATTTTCTTAGTTATTGTTAAATCAACAGAAGATTCACCTACTTCTTTCAATATATTAAACAAAACATCAAAAATTCACTTAAATCTCCATTTCCACAGCTGTTGATGCTATCTATTTACAAAAAAAACACCTGAAAGTGAAATATCAAGTTTTAAAAAGAAAAACAACAAAAAAAACGAAAACTTTTCTTTTAAAATAAATTTCCCAAACAGAACACACAAATGGAGCAGTAAAACGAATAACTCATTTTGTGTTCTGTTATGAAAATTTGAACAAATAAATTTTCCAACTGCAAGTTTTTCCACACAGCAACAACAAGTAACGAAGAGAAAAACAGAGATTTTTGTAATGATGAAAAATTGGAGAAAAAGCACATAAGAAAATTGTTTGTCTGTAAAAGGAAATATATTTAGTGTAATGTGTTTTTTATTGAGAATGATTATAAAATATTGCTGTTCTTTGGTTTGTTATTGTTGTTGTGATATATAATTTTTTAAGGAGAAATTTAATTAAATTGAATTATGATGGGAATTTGATCGTTTTATAAGTTCAAACGTCAACATTTGCACTCGGTTGATTTTATTAAAGTTTAAAAGAGGTCACAAGTCACAACTTGTTCTCGAAAGAGGATGAAATAAAATGTTTGTATTTTCTCAATTTGCCAATGTAGTTTAAACACTCAAAATTTAATTATATAAGTTTGGTATTGAATTTGTTTACAATTTTTCAAACTACTTAAGGTTGGAAGTCACATTCGAATATTCTATTTATATTTTCACTTCTGTTAACTTCAGAATAATATGCCTGAAAACAGAAAAAAAATTAAAATAATTGCATTTGTGGATCTCTGGTCAAAAATTTCAGTTATAGATTATTATTATCGTATGAATTTGAACAAAATTTAACAACAATATACATTAAACTTCAACATTTAAGTTTTGAATCCATTGTAAAGCACGTCTTTTAATTTCATGTAAGCCAGTTAAACCTCTTTTGAAATTTATGAATACTACAATCATTAACTAAATGATTCATGGTTTGGTTTTCTCCACATTCACAAAATGGATCCTCTGATATATTCCATTTATGCAATAAATATTTACATCTTCCGAAACCACAACGAAAACGGTTTAAACGTAACCAATCTTTTCTTTTAAAGTCGAAGCCAGAACATTTAACTGTTACATCTATAACTAGTTTATAGTTGTGAACCTTAGCATGGTTCTATTGATTTTGTCACTCTATATTTAAATCAAAACTTCCTTTTTCAAGTAAAAGCCAAGATGGTTTTCGCGATAATAGTCTTTTATGAGGTAAATCTTGTATTTCATCATGTAAAAGGGAATTTTGATTAAATTTACATTTTTCAATTGTAGTGAAAAAGGACTTACTTCTTCGTAAATTCGACGGAGCAATATTGCAAAGTACATTTAACCATTGCAGAGGAAACGACTTGAAAGCTCCACTTATAATGCGAAGAGTGTTATTGAGCTGGACATCAATTTTATTACAATGTGAGCTTCCAAGCCAAGATGGCGAACAATATTCTGCTGCAGGATACACTATAGAAAGGGCTGATTGTCTCAAACAATTTGCATTTGCACCTCATGAAGTTCCTGCTAAATTTTGAATCAAATTATTTCTTGACCGAACTTTCATTACTTAGATATAACTCATGATCTGGACTGACGTGGAACCCAACCAATTTTTATTGATTTTATACTTGGCAAACAAGTAGTAAAAGTGGAGTTGAGAAGTTCGTTTATTTTCGTATTCCATCCCAATGTAATACTTGGAAAAAATGGTTTTTGTACATTTACATTGCTATGGTCATGAGATTTTATGACTTATGGACAGATGACAGATGAACAGATTTCATGACTTAGAATTGTCTGAATATTCTAACGGTTTAATAGCACTGACAACTGAAAATTCTTTGGCTTAACTGCTTCAGCCTGACCAAGCTGAGACAGGACTATGAATCGATAGGTTTATTATCAAAAATTAAATATGTAGACTAAATCAAGAGTTCAGGAGTTGAAATTCGAGCAAATATTTAATAAAATACAAATTCGATTTTTGCTCTAAAATAGAGCTGTCTAAATTGAATGTAAGGGTGCATCAGAATTTTTATAGGAGAGACTGATTTACGTGTTACACAATGGATTGAATTGAGAAGGTCAATTGAATCGTAAATTTCGAAAAGGGCTCATCTCGGATATTTAAAATTTTATAGGAAATACAAAAAGCCGAATTTGTTTTGAACAGTTCGAATTAAGAAAGCAATTTTCTCTAACTACTTATAGTTGTGTTATATCAGTACATACTAAAATAGTTTCATTGAGTTAAAGCATGTCAGGGAAAACGGCTGTTACAGTTTTATGAGATCAGTCCTTTTCGAAATTCATCCAATGACTTAGATGATTTTAGTAATAAACCGGCATTATGAAAGAATGTGTATTATTAAAAAACATTTTTATTATTTTATACGCATGGAGGGATCAGTTTTTATTAATTTGTTAATTTTTTTCTATTTTTTTGATCCACGGGTGTGACAACCCCGCGCACTCCAGTCCCTGTTATTGGCACATGAGTTAACGTGAGATATCACATACCACTGGCAATAGCAGTGAGATATCACTAGCCAAGGTGATATCTTAGGGGTGCTGGCGGATGAACTGTATTCAGTCAACGGTAGCACTCTCAATCTTAGCTAATGAATATTCCTTGATGCTGGAACGCTGTAGCTTGCTCGAAGAAACGAGCTTTCATATAACTATATATCTGAGCTTTAATCATTGAAAAATATGCTGCGTCCCATAATCAAGGATTATGCCATTAGCTGGACTAGTGGCAAACCAATTTTAGTTTTGTTCCTGCAAATTTTTAAAACAAATTTCCTTTTTATCTCTTATTTTATTTTTATTTTCCCTATCCTATCACAAAAATTGGCCTATGTCATATTTTATATGTGATAGGATTTATAGTTTAGTTGTCCATTATTTAACAAAAAATATTAAAAAAACAAAAAAAAACAGATTTGCGTCCATTAACATCCTTAGAACGCATGTTGTTGTGGGCCTTGGTCTTAAAAGGTTTTTATGTGTTGTTGTGACACATATTGTAATGCCTACTACACATCACATTTTATTAAAAAAAAAAAAAAAAAATAGGTTTCTTTTTAATTTTAAATTTTAAATTTAATCTAACGGCTGCTCTACCCTTTACAACGCCTCCACCGATAATAATGTCATTTGCAATTGATTCTGGGTTTTTACAGTGTCAATACTAAAGATTTATATTATTCTGATCTTTGGCAAAATTATGAACATCAATTAAACTCAAAGTATCGAATAATAAGTAAATTACTATTTTAGAATATGGGTTTGGCCTAACAGATTGTCAAAACCCCATTTCAACGTCTTACTCTTTTTACAACTAGAAAGCCAGATATGAGACCTTCTCGCTCATAAAACATCGTTCTAAATGGTGTACATAGCGTAAAATCGAAAAAGTCTACTTTGACACAAATCCGAGTTCAGCCCTTTTCGAAATTTGCGATTCAATTGGATTTATTGTTGAAATTGCATCTTAGCGATGAAATTACAGCAGATTAAACTCAACATATCCTTAACCTTACTCTATGTAATTCAACTTATCTGAACATTGAACGAATGATTCAAATTCGATTTAAATAATTAGTGTTAGTTTCTTAGACTATTCGATGTAGTATGTAATAAACACTGTGCAATGTGCATGCATGAAAATGAAATCATCATCAGGAGGAGTTGCGTGTCTTGAGATTAAATTTACGACTAGCAGCAGTCTGTGAGTTCGATTATGTTTTTCCTCAGTTTATCACAAAAGCTACAAGCGATTGTTTAAAAAGGAATAATAAATCAATATAATAGCCAATTGTTGCGCCAAAGATACAGTCGATTGTTGGAGAAAACAAAAATCGTTGCCCCAATGGTACCGGCGATTGTTGAATATGAATAATAAATCAATGTAAATGACAATTGTTTAATGTCTTATATTCATGCACGAACGCTATTTGCAAAACAAACAAATAAATTTTTTTTTCTTCTCTCAATTTAAATTTAACTAAACATTCAGATAATTTTTCTAAATGATTCAATTAAACTATTAAAATTCCACTTAGCAAATTTCACTAAATCTTCCTAATTTTTCTGGTACATACTAAAAATTTTAACTATATCCTTCTAAAAAAATTGAGATAATTTTATTTAAATAAATCAAAAAAATTATTTAAATACCACAACACTGGTTGGAAATTTTTAAACCAAAAAAAATTAAACAGCAAGTCAAGTGTTTCAGTTGCTCACAAGTATATAATATATGTAAGACAAATTATCCTATCATGGAACAGACTGGACTGTATTTACATCGATAGCCTCTGATCGGCAGAATCAAACATATCAACGCAGAGGTCAGAAATTATTTGAGCGACAACCGCTTCGTATCAAGCAATTTATATTAGAATGCAGTATAAACAAAACAAAAATATTCACTAAACGTGCTGGCATTTGGGTTATTTGAGACGCATTATATGATGAAGCTCAATCTTCAGTACATTGCATTTTGTAGTCTTTTCTTACATTTTATATATATGTCATTCACCCAGATCTGTTACAACTAATTTCTCTGGTCTATAAATGGCATAGATTAACCCTTTGTTATTTTGCAAATTTTTGTCGGTTTTAACTAAAAAACATTGAAAAAATTTATTGGATAGCAAATGTGGAGAGAAACAACCATGTAATCAAAATCAAAATTTGAAATAAGATAATGGCTACTGGCCAAAATCCACTAAATTGAAGTAATCACCACTTTTACATGCAAAACGGAACATGTTAGCTCTATGAAATCGGGTTTGACTTATACGAAAAAATATCTATCCGATGGCCGACTTTCTCATTTACGTTAATTAAAACTAATAATACATTTTGTAATCACTGATTACAAACGGTTTTTATTTGCAATGGAACCGCTGAAATTTCTTGATATATTTGAGACTTAATTTTAAGTTACGAAAACTTTGGTTGTCCTCGAGGTTCTATTGTTAACTAATTGGAATGCCTAATTTAATTGATAAACAAACTTTTAACTTACTCCACATGTTACCTTCTCCAGATTTTTATATATAATATTTTTTGGAAATGTAGAGTATAAGCCTCATGACTTAGAAAACCTAGAAATGAGGTTCATACTAATATCAAATTTCGAGAAGCGCTTAAAGAAATGCGTAAATATTTTTGGAGCTCTTCTTCGTTTCTACAATATACCAAGCATCGTTGATGTACACCTTATAGTACCTTCATCCATAAAGCGATGAAAGGTATACACTGCAATCCTAAAACCAAAAGGCGAAACCCAAATCAAATTGTTACCACCTTAGAGGATTGAAAAATCATGAATGTAGGGAATGGGATATCGATCTGAGAATAGTATTGCGTTAAAACATGGGTCGCCAGTAACAAATGGTCGCAGTCATTTGATTTATTCTAGAGTACAAGTTTCTCGTTTCTCCGATCGTTTCTCCGATGATATTTTTAAGAGGTTGGAAGCCTAATTGGGTCATTAGGTTAAACTCATTCTTGACCATTCTGGTATTGTGTGGTTCCAACCGACGTGGTCACGAAAAAGTCAACCACTACTAACCACGTTAAGTTGTACTGGACCTTTGTATTTGGTCTCCTTTGTCAATGGCAATAGTTCTTGAAGTATTTTTCCACAGTTCCCATTTTTAATAAAATGTGATGTGTAGTAGGCATTACAATATGTGTCACAACAATACATAAAAACCTTTTAAGACCAAGGTCCCACAACAACATGCGTTCTAAGGATGTTAATGGACGCAAATCTGTTTTTTTTTGTTTTTTTTTTAATTTTTTTTTGTTCAATAATGGATAACTAAACCATAAATCCTATCACATATAAAATATGACATAGGCCAATATTTCGTGATAGGATAGAGAAAATAAAAATAAAATAAGAGATAAAAAGCAAATTTGTTTTAAAAATTTGCAGGAAAAAAACTAAAATTGGTTTGCCAATAGTCCAGCTAATGGCATAATCCTTGATTATAGGACGCAGTATATTTTTCAATGATTAAAGCTCAGATATATAGTTATATGAAGGCTCGTTTCTTCGAGCAAGCTACAGCGTTCCAGCATCAAGGAATTTTCATTAGCTACGACTGAGAGTGCTACCGTTGACTAAATACAGTTCATCCGCCAGCACCCCTAAGATATCACCTTGGCTAGTGATATCTCACTGCTATTGCCAGTGGTATGTGATATCTCACGTTAACTCATATGCCAATAGCAGGGACTGGAGTACGCGGGGTTGTCACACCCGTGGATCAAAAAATAGAAAAAAATTAACAAATTAATAAAAACTGATCCCTCCATGCATACCATGGTATATCGTGGCATTTTTGGGAAAGAATCGGTACACGCGTTAGCATACATCGTTAAAAATTTATTTCGTCAATTAACGCATATGTTTAAGTTTGACTATGATGCCAAATTTAACTAAAAAGTATGCGCCTATAATCGGTTTGTTTACTGAGGCGACCATGAAAGGATGGGGGACAACAACAGATTTTCCATTCTTTATGGAAATTATGTTTTATAACTAAAAAATTGCCAATACACTCTTTTGGAACTGTTAATTTAAAAAATAAGTTATACGTATTGTTGTGATACATACACATGTAATGTGCATGGTGCACGGTGCAAATTGTATAAGTTTAATTGCTTTTGCAAATTATCCGCTTATTTTTCGCCATTATTTTGATTTGAATGAAAACAAAATCAGATATCAAAAACTTTTGAATATTTGACTGACATATAAAAAATCATATTTTTTTCCAAATTTTTCTTAATGCTATAAAAAAAATTTGAATGTCAGTACCTAAGACTTCATGTCGGTTTGGCAATGACAAGGCAAAATATCAAAATAAAACATTAGCATTTTTTTTAAATCACTAAAATCAATCGTTCAAAGTATCCGTTTGTTTTTTGTATTTTATTTAATTGTGAAGGTTCACAAAAAATATCATTTGCATATAATTTTAGATGAACATAAGATGAGATTTATCAATTTAATATTACGTCATTATCTCATAAATATTCAAACAAAACCAGCCATTTTATAAAATTTAAAAATATTTTCATTCTTCCAACCTTTCATTCTTTTATTTATTATTATTATCATTAAATAAATTTCGTTTTTTATTATTCGTAAATCAACCTTTATAGCTGCATCTGTCTTCTGCTATTTTGCTGTCGGTACCTGTTTTATTGTTTTTCAGTTTCTGTATGGCGGGAATCGCATTAGAACTACTTAAAAGTGAAAAATAGCTCTTGATTGATTTATACACCAATCGACCCTTCAGTTTTGAATCATACAAAATTGGCTCTGAATTTCAAAAGCAAAGGCTACCTTTTGGGTATTTTACAAGTTTTCGTCAGTATTTTTGCCAAAAAAAAAACTTGAAAAGATATTTTTGAAGGCAAACTAGTCGAAATAAAACGAACAAATAAACATGACCAAAGCGGATGCAAAACTCAAACATTGGATATTTTTCCATACAAAACCAAAAATACACCAAACATGATGACATTCTTAGTCCTGCAATCTGAGTAAATTCAATCTTCAGAACGGTTCATGTTTTGGTTTCTTCTTGCAGTTTATATGTCACCTACCAAGATTTGTGACAAGTCATTGCTTTGGCTTTCAAAAAGCATATGTAGGTTACCGTTAAAGATTAATGTTTTGAGTTAATCCCGTACCCCGTTTTGCAATGATTGTGTTCGGTACTCTCGGTCATTCATTCCAGTTTAGTGAAATATAGTTTTAAAAAATTTCGAAGTCCATTGTATACTGCCAGAATATGTTTATATCATTTTCCGTTGCCTATAGAGGTGCCATGTGGCCGACATGAATTGTGGAAAACGGACACATTTACCCAAAAGTTGAATATTACCTTTATTCTTCTCATCTTTCGAATAAATTCAAAATATCAAATGCAAGACTATAAAATCAGAAATTTCATCATGCAGGCCCGAAAACCAATATTGTTTATCAAAATGGTCAACCACGACTTAGTTATTATAAACGAAAGGTTTCATATATATTCAATTTAATTTATCTCAGCGTTTTGTGACTATTTGTTAGAGATTGGGCGTGCACTGAGATTCACCTTTTGATATTGTTATTCAAGTTGATTCCGTGTTTTCGAGATTCTTTTTCTCATTCTCTCTTTGCTAAATTTCAAGTAATAAAAGTTTTACTTTGTTATTTGTATTTAACTCAGTTGGTTGTAACGACACATTTTGCAAATAAATCAACTTACTTTTTTACTGAGCCTCGAGTTAATTTTCGTCTGCATATGGGTTGATATCACCTCTGTTCTTAATATTTTTTTCCATTATTTTATAACTTCATTATTTTTCCACTTAATACAAACAATTTAGATTTTGACGATTTTTGTACAAATAAATATATGGACAATTTTTTTAAAAAAATGTCTAATCGAAAAGGAACTTTAACCTTTCAACACAAGAAACAATTTTAAAATACGACAAGTAGTTCACAAGATACATTGAATTGAACATGAATGAAACCCGTGATTTTTAAAAAATACCCCTAGCTATAAAGGGAGAACCACTGGCGACAAAAAAATTTCTTGTTCGCAACAGTTTTTATACTATCTCTGCCATATTAAAAAATTTGAAGCAATTCAAAAACTTGTGACAAATTGATGCGGATATGAGTTTTAGTGAATTAATTAGTGAAGCAAAAGGATGGTGTCCTTATTAGAAAACGAACCGATCTTCCCGCATCTAAATCAAAAACAAACTCCTTGTATATTCAAAAATGTTGAATATGAATCACAAGATGTTATAATATTAGATCCTCAACAAACTTTAAAAGCAAATTTTTTTTTCTTCTTATTGAGTGAAGAAAGATTTATTTCTATGGAGAAGCAAAATGATTAACCTGGATTTTTATACAATGTATTTGAATAAAAAACCGAGACAAGGATTACACATTTTAAAAATACGGCCCAATAATAGAACTAGAATTATAACGTTTGGTATGAATCAATACTACACTCTACCTTTCATTACAACTCTCCAATCGATCTTTGGATTCTGGTTTTTACTATTGAAGAGTCACCATCTCACATTAGATTAACCTTAAAAGATGCATCATTTGGACAACTGTAACTGAAACTCTGATGATGAGTAATAACTTACTCACTATGTTTTTTCTAATAAACAAATGCATTTTTGGAAAAAAAAAATTTTACTATTACTTTGTAAAAACTTTGTTTCAAATAAATCAAATAATAAAAAATTATGATAAAAGTTTTAATGAATAGGAAAATACTAACCATAATTTTGAACTTAGCGAGAAATTATAATACAAATTGTAACAACACAAAGATAAATCTAAAGCCAACAACACGATTAATATTGTGGCAATTGTAAACATAAAGTCAGTGTAAACTTTTATTATTAAAACTCCTTTAATAAATATTCATATCAAATTTCCACAAACTTCAGGCCAAACACATCCTTCAAATGAAAGCTTTAAATTAATATTTCAAAAATACAAAACCCACAAAAACCAAATAAAGTTGAACGTAACCAAAAAAAACAAAAATATCGAAGAGAACTTTCATTTATCCTTTTCACTTTATTTTTCCTCATCCATTCATTTTCTTTTAATTTAACATAAAAATTCAAAATTAACAAAACGAACAACAATTTAACACTCTCATTCCAAAGAAATCCTGTAATCCTTATAATTTGACCATAAAATAAAATTAAATGATCCAATATTCAACCTTTTTCCTCGGTTTTTCTTCAGTTTTTCTCTCTTGTCTATTAAATTTTCTTAACGTGTATGTAAGTATTAGTGTTAACTTCTTCATTTTCACTTTATATTTGTTTGTTTTGATTAAATCAAAATGAACAAAAACATGTAACAACCACATTATAAGGATACCTTTAATATATACAACAACACCTTTGGATAAATAAAGTATTTTCAAAGAATTTAATAAAAAAAATAGTTTTAATTTAAACGAAAAATATATATCCTTTTTTAATTAGGAGCAAAAAAAAAATAATTATTTTAGTATGATAATTATTTTTTATTTTATTTTTTATTTTCAGGTGCTTTGGTTCAAGGAAACAATGCAAATTGATACAACCGAAAGACATATTATGGAGGATCGAGGATCTCGTCATACCTTGATATTACGAAAAGTTCATCAACAAGATTTTGGAAATTATTCTTGTGTTGCAGAAAATCAAATGGGGAAGAATAGAAAAACGTTACAATTGAGTGGAAAACCAAACTCAGCAATATTTCACTCACCGAAATCGGGCCAATATAAAAACCGGTGAGTTAAGATATGAATTTATTAATTTATATTATGACTTTCATTGGTAACATAGCTGAATTTAATATCTCAAATAACTTCAGTCAAGAAAAAACACTGTTACCATTTAACGCATAATATTGTGGCGTATCGTTGTTTTGTAGTCTACAAACTGATTTATAATTTGAGCTGGCGCCCAAATAGAGCCACTCCGTTTAATAAAAAAAGCTGGAGAACTTCAGCTGATTTTAAATTTTGTGTTGTATTTTTGACATAATATAAACCTTAATAAGATGTGCTTATGATAAATGGAAAAAGGTTTTTTTGTAGAGTTTTGATTGGCTTGTCAGTTGTAGTCATTTTCACTTATTAAAAGCAGTTGAAAGATAGCAGCTGATTGCAGATTAAATGTTTCATTGCCACAAACTAGATTGGCCGTGAAAATGAATAATTTGTAAATTCGCAGCTAACTAAAACAACAAAAATCAAAATACTTTGATTGTTATTTTAAAAAAATGGAAACTGCAAATTAATTGGTCCATCGAGCTGGATACGAACAGTGGGAATGAGGTTTGAGTTTAAATAATTTAAGTTATTTTACGCACTGTAAAATCTTGTTCATTCAAGCTATCGGGGAATACTAATAAAGGTGACAATCCTACACTTTTTATTTAAACCGTTATAGATTCATTTGTAGTAAGTTGCAATATCAACAAACCTTTTCTGTGCTGCTAGGAATGAAACTCATTAGTAAGAGTTAAGTGCCAATCAGGTTAACCGCTCTGCTTCGTTCTGCAAACAGTTTTTCATTCAGGAAAGTCTTACAGATTCTTTCTCCACAAGTTCTTTGTAGTCGGAAAATTTAGAAAGCTTGTCACGTGTGGATAATCTAGAAAAATTTCTAGGTATGGATAATCCTGAAAGCAAGCCTGTATTTTACTCATTTTCACTCCAGATCACTGTATTTTACTCCAGAACACAGTTTAAATTATAAATAAAAGCCTTATAAATGTTCTTTGAAATTATTTAATAACAAATTTAATTAAATCTGTAACTTTTTCTGTAATTATTCTATCATTCAAATCGATCATGTCAATATACAAAACCGACTCAACTCTGTTATCCATCTCGCAAATACATCTCAATCATATCAACAATCAAAGGAAAATATACATTGCTGTTAAATCAAATAATTCATCCCTCCACAATCAACATATGTACCATCAATTACTCATAAATCATCACTCAAAAAACAAACCACAAGTATTTCATTTTTCAACTTAACAATCAACAATGTCGCATTACTCAGCCTATTGTGAACTGTAACCCAAAATTGATATCAACTCGTGACTGGTGAAATCCAATAACACCACGTTATCATTCCAATCAGACCTCACTCGTAAAAGCAATAACCAGTGCTTTTACCTACAGATCTCGTTTATGTTAAACCTTTGTCTAAACATTTCCAAGTTGTTATGAACACTGGGCATTCCTGATAATAACTTTCAGGAACATTTGAGGAATTGCGTGCCTTTAGAGTTAAATTGCCGACTGGCTGAAGTTTGTGAGTTCGATTATGCCTTTCCTCAGCCCATTACAAATGCTGAATTGCACTCAAAATTTTCACAAGAATACGGATTCAAATGAGCCAAGAATAGAAACGACGACAGCCCAAAAACCTGGCGGAACCAAAATCAACCCACACACCACATCAAATATAATTATTCTATTTAAAATTAAAATATTACACTCATCCGCTTTATTTGAATTTGATCCAACTTTTCATGCTTTCTCCACACTGCCCGGCTAGTGCATAATAGTGTATAATATATAGTGATTAATCTAATAAAACCACCAATCGTTGTGCCAATTTTACCGGCGAATATTGAATATGAATAAAAAGTTAATATAATACAAATCGTTGCGCCAACGGTATCAGTGTTTGTTGAATACGAATAATAAATTAAAATAACAGTCAATCGTTACCCCAATGATGCCGGCGATTTTTGAGTACAAATAATAAGTCAATACAATTGCTGATCGTTGTAACAATGTCATTGTTATTGCAACTGCTATGCTGTCAAATGTTAAATTTGTTGCTTATAAAGTTGAGTTACTTGTTATGTCATCAGACAAGTATGACAAACAAAAAAAAATGAAAATGAAAAGTTTTGTCAATAAATAAAAAACTTGAACAACGAAATTTAAATGCGTCTCCCCATCTACTCTGTAGTGCACTTGATCAACATTTCTGCGAAAAGATTCGAACAATGGCATTGATAAGGTTACAAGTTCGAATCCCAACTGAAACACGTATAAAGAGAAAGTGTGTTTTAATGTAACGTAATCTTACAGTAGATTTATTCAGAGAAACACAAAACTGATTTCTAATTGAAAAAATTTAAAGGATTCATAAAGTTACTTGAGTTTGATTGCTCACACACTCCAAAAAAAATAACCCCGATCCTGTGTCATTGAATTGATTTCACTTAGGATATTACAGAATAAAATAATTCTTATCCTACAAATTCACACATAACGAGATTAAAAAATTAATTCCCAAAAAATAAGATTTAGTGTTGCAACTACTGTCTTATAGATTGCGAACCAGATAATATTATGATAGATAAAATAGCTATCTTGAAGACAAGAAATAGACACAAGAGTTCCAGAGCCGTACCATGAAATAGTTTTTTTGTTGCTCAGCTAGTTCTTTCCTGAAACCATCTTGAGTTTCTCAAGAAATGACAAACATCCCTGATGATTATCCTACTGATGACAATCCGATTATTTAAGAAGTGTTCACCGATGAACAATAACAGGAATTAAGCGGAGAACCCCAGTACACTTGCATGTTGCTCAATAAATTAGTGTTATGTGATTACACCCACAGCCATGTTAATATCTCTGAGATTTATTAATACCACTTGGCGACACTTCAGACCAAAACTGTAACATATAGGTTATGCTTTCTTACCTATACTATTTGTGCGTATATTGACTTCTTCTTGAAGCAACAGTTTACATGAAAAATGTTGTTTTTTCAAGCTTGTGATGCCTGGTGACACCGATGTGTCTTGCCGAACGTGTTCATTGGCCTTCACATTCCTCGTTATACTGAAATGCCGTGACAACCAGACGAAGTGGATGTTAAACTGATCAGTCACCTTTCTAAAAGATGACAAACAGCTCCAGGATCCTTTCAACGTGGAGGTTCTCTGCTAAAGAATCTTGATTGCAGCCTGACTGTCCGTAAATGATGATATTTATATACCAGATAAAGTATTACGTTTCAACCAGTCTGTGGCCTCTTTTACTGCCTCAAATTTCTGTCTGTAAGGTATTGCAGTTGTCAGGCCGGCGATAAGAGAACTTATAAAGTTCCATACAGAAAATAAAAGTCAACTTTGCTATTTTTTTCAATTCATTCATATAAAATTTGACAACAATTGTATGCTTATTTGGCTCACTTTTCTAATCCTCTCGAGAAGGAATAGCAGTAGTAAAACCAACTTTTGTGTGAAGAAATCCTTTTGAAGCCTAAAATCAAAAACAAAATTGATTCATTCGTAACCAAATGAACATTCATATAAGGCGGAAGGCACTGCAATCCCACATGCTGCAGTAAGGTTTCAGCCTTAGTCGTACTTGGATCTATCGGTTTGGTTAAGATGTCAGGAGATAGCAGTATGATGAAAAAGGTTTTTATTTTGACGGTGGGTGAATTTTTTACAACTCACAGCAATGTAATACACAATGATGCAGACCTATAAACTTTTACCAGAAGTTTTTGATTTCTCATTATTTTAAAAACCAACAACCGAAGCGTAAACTAATACAGCACCCCACAATGTGCGCTTTTAATGTCTATCTCTGTTTAATGTTTCCTTTTTTGATTAACAGTTTTATTTTCTGTCCAGGATGAGGTCAAAAAATGCATCTCGCCTGACCATTAACGCTTACTCCATTAAAAATATGAAACAGGAATTTGCCTGGTTTGTGCTTCCTAGATAACGGCATATCTCGAAGTTCTCACTTAATCCAACCACAAAGTCATGTCCTGCCAGAATATGGTCTGGACCCTTCGTATTCCAAAATCACGCCGACTGGGCGTCCCTCGTTGAAGAGTATCACCACCGCGACCGTTGAAAATAATTTGGAACGGTGCTGGTTGAATACTTTTGAGTATTGAGAAGTGTGTCAAAGTAGCATTTCCCTAGAGAGCCGTAGTTCTGGAGTCTAGTCGCAATCTTCTCTAAGTTTTCAGTTTATTGTTTGAACAGAAAAGAAACAACCGCTTTCTGTCACTTTAACGGTGATGGAAGCGATGGAAGTTGCCTTAAAGAAATTTTATCACTTTTGGAATCCATTTCTACTAATTTTAATATGCAACTCATCTGTCCAGTTGGAATCCATAAGGTGTTCTCAGATCTTTAATTATAAACATTTGATTTATTTCAGTGCGTAGAATATCACTTTAGGCAACAACAGTTTGAGATGGTATGGTATTATATAAGTTTCGTTTTCACTCGAGATTTCTAGAATTCATCTAGAAACATGCTCAACCGTTTTTCGCAAGGCTGATGTAGACTCAACCTCATACTTTTTTTACTTGCATAATGTAATGACAGTTCCAAAGTTGATGTTTATTGACACGCCACTTTCAGATGAATTTGACATTTCAAGATGATGATTTCTAGTCTACTATGATTTTTGACATTCTGAAGCATAGGTTCTCCTAGTTGGAGGTAGAATGTTCTGGATTGCAGTATTTTAGCATTTCCATGACCATTTTGTTGTCATTGGGTTTTTACAGAAACCCAAGCATGAATTCTTGTTGGACTTGGTACTTTGGCCTTTTTGGCTAGAACCTTTAAAGTTGGTTTAACGATTGTCCGTTCAGCGACAAATTTTACTGATTGGTAGATTTTGTTAATGGGATATTATTCTGAAATTATCAATAATAAAGTTTAATATTGCGTCAGTTTGTGGTATTACCACTTCCCTTCAGTTTGTAGTCGGGATGCTGCATCACCAAAAGATCTGGTTGTCACCTTCAACTTTTGGCTTGTTGACTTTTGGAAGCCCGCCAATAATTGCTTTATTAAGGACACGAATGTCACAGGCAGCCTGGCCTGCCTAGTTTTTGCCTTTTTGTAGTCTTGTAGTCTTTTGTAACTGAAATAGTTTCTGAAACTGAAATAGCTTCTGAAGAGCTGCAAACTTTCTTCCTAGACATATTTTGAACAAAAATTTATTTATTACAAAAAAATGAAAGATATTTGATATTGGTCTTCAAGTAGTTGTAATTTAAATAAAATCTTCCCAAATCTTTTTCTTTCCAGATTCACATACTTTGTCTTTGCTATACCCCTTTAAGAACCGGAGTGTCAGTTTTTTTAGTATTTCATTCCTAATAGTAACTGATAGATTATAAAAGATCATGCAAAGAACCGCAATCCACAGAGCATACTTTACTTGCTTTTCCCAGTATCTTTAGGCTTCATTTGCGGCTTAGATATTCGAATGGACCCTAAACTAAGCTATTCATCGGCATAAGTCCCACTAAACTTTATTCCTTCTAATTTTTTAATCAGCTGTCGTGACCAGCTCCATACTTGAATCGTTTATTCTACTACAACGCGTAAAACGAAATAAACGCAAACTAAGCACACGTTGTATATACACAAGCAATTATATAAAACTGGAAGCAACTAGCGTTCTTAGTCTGATAAAGCTTGGAATATTTTTTATTCAGTAATTTAAAAACACGTTTTTTCCTTTTTTTCAGATACAACATTTCATGGAGCGTCGATTCTCATGCACCGGTAGAAGAATTTAGATTATCATTTCGTCGACTCTCGCAAAATATGAATCCAAACTCTATAGGAATAGTGGATTTAGATAACACAATAGAACAACAATCACAACCTTTACAACATCAAAGTATTCAAGGACATAATCACCATCGAAGTTATACAAATAATGGTTTCCATTGGCCGGGTAATGAATGGCGTGATGTTATTCTTCCAGCTGTTCCACTTTCACATGACTATACACAAGGAATGAGTTATTTAATTCGTGATTTAGATCCAGATCAACAATATGAAGTTCGAGTGCAAGCGAAGTAAAAATTTCTCAAACATTCACAAAACAACAGGAAAAACTAATTTTTTCTATTTTCCTCTTGTTTTTTCAGAAATCAATTCGGCTGGAGTGATGTTTCAAATAGTTTTGCATTTAGTACAGCGAGTAGCGGTAAGTTTACACTCAATTTAAAACATAAACAAAATATTCTTTATAAACACAAACAATATCCTTGCTAGAATCTAGAAAATATTGTTGTAAATTTCCATTTAACGTTATGCAACAAAAATTTTTTTTTGTTTTTGACACAAAGTAATAGTAATAAAATAATAATAAAAAAAGCTTTTCCATGTTTTTATTTTATTTTCTTGTACAAAAGAAGCATATTAAAAAAAATGGTGAAAACAAATAAAAAAAACAAAAGAAAAAATACATAAAAGAGAAATTTTCCATTTACGAAAAAAAAAATCTGAAAACAGAAAATGATGGTAAAAAATATGAAGAACAATTTTTGTTTTCATAATTAAAATTTTCTTTGTAAAACGTTTTTTCTTTCATTTGACGTGCGAAAATGATTTTTTTTAAATTCACAATAAATTAAAATTAATGAAATGATTGGGGAATGGAAGCGGAGAAAAATCAATTCAAACAGGTCAAAGGGATTGTTCAACTAGAAAACAATTTAAACCTGTATGGTGAAATGCATTGTTTGACTTTGCAATTTTTATTTATATTATGTTTAACATTCAATAGTTTAGGTACACTTACAGAAGCTTTCAAGCTTAGGTAAGTTTTCTTTTCCCTAGCCGCAATAATTGATGTGGACGAAAAAGTGAATAATCGCAAAAAGTTAAATAAATTGAAGGGATTGAATGAATTGGATGAATTGAATCAATTGAATGATATAATGAACGTTGTGTATTTCTGATAATAGAAATACCATCAGGAACATTTGAGGAGTTGCGTGCCTTGAAATTAAATTTCCGACTAACTGCAGTTTGTGAGTTCGATTATGTCTTTCCTCAACCCATCACAAATGCGGAATTACACGCAAAACTTTCAAAAGAAGACGGTTTCAAACGAGCAACGCGCAAAGAAACTCTGACGACCCAAAAAAACGGAGGAACCAAGACCGTCACCACCAAACATCAAACATAATTATTACATTTAAAAATTAAAATGTTTAACTCACCCCAACATTTATAACTGTACCAACCCTCTGGTACCGACGGTAAAATTAGTTGCGATTAATGAACAGACGATTGTTAAGCAATGTTAATAATGAAAAAAGCGAAAGTCGTTGCGCCAATGGTACCAGTGAATATTCAATACGAATAATATACATCAATAAAATAGCTAATTGTTGTGCCAATAGTACCGACGATTGTTGAACAATGATGCAATATAACAGAAATCGTTGCATCAAAACCACTGCCGATTGTTGAACAATATAAATAATGCAAATTAATAAGAATCGCGGTGCCTAATGCACAGGCGATCCTAAAACACAAAACAACACAAAAAACTCAAGTATAGAGATACCTGTATTTAATATGTCGTTCCTCTTTATTTCGTTATTGTATTGTTAAAGCACAAAACATGAAAATCAATACCAAGATGAGTAACTTAATTCTATTAATTCACTTAAAATTCGACTATTAACAGATTTTAATAAATTCGACTAAGATTATAATCTAAGCTCCAAATTACAGTTCCAATTTTTGGCAATCACACAAAATATGAATATAATATGAATATTTTTTTTTAATAATAATAAATTTTTAATTTTTTTTAAGGAGAAAAAAAAATTTTCCTTAACACAATATCACCAAAAACAGGAAAATATTTCGCGTTTATACATCTTTGAATTTCGAACAATAATTTTAAATAATATTTATAGAACAAGAAATAAATTATATTTAAAAGAAAGGTTCTGACGTCCAAGCATCGTTAACCCGATTTCAAACTGTTTAAAAAATTAACAAATTATAATATTTTTTTCTATATTCACAAACTAAAATTGTGCTATTAAATTTTTATAAATTTTATTAACACTACAAAATTTTACTAAACATCGAACTATTCACGGAACTAGCAGTAGTGTACACTCGTACAAATATATATGTAAAAAAATTATATAAAATTTAAAAATTTTACGAAGAAAACCCACTGAACTTATTATTCTATCATGAAACAGAACGGATGGTATTTACATTGATATTTTAGAATAAGTACAGCGCCTAATCACCACAGATACCAGATGTTATTCAACAATTAATTGAATGAATTGAATGAATAGAATGAATTGAATGAATTTGTTGAATTGAATGAATTGAATTAATTGTATGAATTGAATGAATTGAATTATTTGAGTCAATTGAATGAATTGAATGAATTGAACGAATTGAGTGATTTGAATGAATTGAATGAATTGAATGAATTGAATGAATTGAATGAATTGAATGAATTGAATGAATTGAATGAATTGAATGAATTGAATGAATTGAATGAATGGAATGAATTGAATGAATTGAATGAATAGAATGAATTGAATGAATTGAATGAATTGAATGAATTGAATGAATTGAATGAATTGAGTGAACTGAATTAATTGAATGAATTGAATTAATTGAATTAATTGAATTAATTGAATGAATTGAATGAATTGAATGAATTGAATGAATTGAATAAATTGAATGAATTGATAAATGAATTAAATGATTTGAATGAATTGAATGAATCGAATGAATTGAATGAATTGAATGAATTGAATGAATTGAATGAATTGAATGAATTGAATGAATTGAATGAATTGAATGAATTGAATGAATTAAATGAATCGAATGAATTGAATGCATTAAACGAATTGAATGAGTTGTATGAATTGAATGTATTGGATGAATTGAATGAATTGAATGAATTGAATGAATTGAATGAATTGAATGAATTGAATGAATTGAATGAATTGAATCAATGGAATGAATTGAATGATTTGAATGAATTGAATGAATCGAATGAATTGAATGAATTGAATGAATTGAATGAATTGAATGAATTGAATGAATTAAATGAATCGAATGAATTGAATGCATTAAACGAATTGAATGAGTTGTATGAATTGAATGAATTGGATGAATTGAATGAATTGAATGAATTGAATGAATTGAATGAATTGAATGAATTGAATAAATTGAATGAATTGAATGAATTGAATGAATTGAATGAATTGAATGAATTGAATGAAGGAATGAATTGAATGAATTAAATGAACTGAATGAATTGAATGAATTGAATGAATTGAATGAATTGAATGAATTAAAGGAATTGAATGAATTGAATGAATTGAATGAATTGAATGAATTGAATGAATTTAATGAATTTAATGAATTCAATGAATTGAATGAATTGAGTGAATTTAATAAATTTAATGAATTGAATGAATTGAATGAATTGAATGAACTTACTCTATTGTACGTTGTTTCATGAAGAACATTTTAGGAATTGCAGGCCTTGAGAATAAATTTCCGACTAGATTTAGGCTATGGGTTTGATTATGCCTCTCCTCAGCCCATCACAAATGCTGAATTGCACGCAAAAGTTTGACAAGTAGCTGAACCCAAATTAGCAAGGAATTAGAACTCTGACGAACCCATATGTCGGAGGAACCAAGATCATCCATCACCCAATTATTACATTTAGAAATTAAAATGTTTCACTTAACTCAAAATTTGTAATTGTTATAACCGTACTTGCTTCTTCGTAAAAAAAACAGTTGTTTTCAATTGAATGAATTGAATGAATAAAATTAAGTTAATAAATTAAAAGAATTCCATTTTTATCACCACTAAAACAATCAATTGATAAAGAATACATTGAAAAATTTTATTTTTATTAATTTCAGATAATGAAATGCGAGACCTAAGCGTTACATATTTAGGCACCGCCTCTTCATCATCCACAACATCATCAGCACAATCGTTAAAAAATCTTCTAAATTTGAAATTAATTTTTCTTAATTCTAATTTAATTTTCATAATATTATTAATTAAAAATTATTTATAAGTTAAAATGTAAAAACTAAATAAAAAATCAATCTATTCTTATAATTAAAAATATAAAAATAAAATAATAAAAATCAAAGTTTAAAAGAAAAATATAGAAAAAAATGAAAACAACAAAAAAAATTAAAATTAAAAATTAATAAATTTAATAAGAAGTGTAAGTAATGTTAATTAGAAATTTATAATAGCATAAGAGAATTTATAAGAAAAAAAATTAATATTTAAAAATGAATGGAATATTTTCTCTTAAATATATATAAAAAATTAGACATATAATTTTTTGTTTAAAAATTTAATTTTTGTAAATAAAATTAGCACAGGCAACATGTGGGTAATATTTTTATTTCCAAAATAAAACTTATTTTATACAAAACATAACAAAATAGTATAAGAAATTAGTATAAGAAGGAATATAAAAATTAAAAAAATAAGAATAATAGTAAAAAAAATAATATGTAATTTTCATGAATAATTGCACAATTCTAATTAACTTTGTTTTTTTAAACGGAATACAGGGGGACTATAAATTAAGGTAGGGTTAGTTTATTAGAGTGTAACTGTGAAGTTGTGAAAATTAAAAAACAAAACAAAAGAAAAAATTACGTATTATTAGATTGAAGAACACAGTCGCAAGTGGAATTAGTTTGGTTCGGGAGACCTCAAGAACGCAAAAAATAAATAAATACAAGTCACTAAAAAAGCAAAACAGTCCAAAAAATATGTTATATCGATAGAAAAAAATTTATTAATTGAAAAAATTTTGGCCAAAAATTGAAGGAAAAGGTGCTGAAGCTTCCTTTCGATATCCTTGTAATCAAATTGATTGAAAATAACACGATTGATAAAACTGGCTGTAGATCGACACAACTTAAGGAATCGTCAATTGTGTGAACAAAATGAAAAATTCTGCGAAACATGCTGCCCTAGACTGATTGTTTAATTAAGTCCAAGCTTCAGCACGGTGGATATTTTAGTCTCCCCAACTCATTTATTTGAATTAGAAAAAACATAGATTAACCTTATTTGCAAAACAATTAGAAAAACGTGCTCGCAGGCACCTTTGGATATCTTTGTAAAAAATTAGTCAAAATCACACAATTGCTTAGTTAGTAATATTTGTCAGATTTTTTATGTGTTCGTGGTTTATTTCTCCAACCCAAGAAATAGTAGATCTACATTTTTCTACCTTAAATACTAGACTTGTCCATTTTGTTGAGACCTTAAAAATCGTCGGTCGCTCTCTGGATGATAAAAGGGATCATTTCCACTATAGAAGCCAACATAAACTTTTAAGCAATTTCACCTAAACTAACTAACTAACATTGTGTTCAGTTTTTGTTTAATTAAACCCAAGAAAAACAAGAGACTCAGAACTCAGAATAGTTTTCAAGTTACCCTCGTAACCTTAGTCGAATTTCATTTCTAATCAGTAATTTATGAATTGTGCATAATTAGACACCTGGAAGCTATGTAGACCAACAAAATATATATAATTAATTCAAAGAAATATATGCTCAACCTAAGGTTATGACACCATACGTTAAACTAGATTGAATACATGCAATTATTGCAACAAAGTAATTCATAACCGGGTATCACTATAACCTCGTTAAAAGAGTTTTAATCTTTAATCGTCCAATGGAACTCAAACTTCAAACTTTGCACCGCAAAAAAAAGTTGATACTGAAAGCTGGCGACCTTACTGAACATTCCATGGAATCCTAGAGTCATCATATAAATCTCAAATAATTAAAATATTGGTCCACTTTGTTTATATAATAAAAATAGCATAAATATTTTAATACTTTCAAATTTCTTTCGTAAAAATTAATTTTTGTTCTAGTACATACAATAAAATTATTTTATCCGCCCGAACACAATAACAATAGGTCTATTTCTGTCTTTTAAACTATAATTGGAAGCGTTATTATGCTCAACAGAAAAAAATAAACAGCTGTTATTTGCTTTCTATTGGGCAAAGGTTTTTGAACCAACTATGGGATAATAGGAGTTTATTGAGTAAGTGTTAAATGATGTATTTAAAAATAATAAATCAATTCACATCAAATTAAATTAATACATGTTACTCTGCCGGAAGAATGAAATATAGTATAAGGTTCGTGTTTAAAAATTTTTTATTCTTTCACAAATTTGTAAACTTTTGCTCGAACATAATATATATCATTAAACACTAACACAATAAAGTACTATTATTCAATATTACAACAATAAAACAAACAACCAAAATTGACTTATTTTTAAGAAAAAAATTTTAATAATTAACTTTAAGTCTAAGATAATTTATAATGCACTGCTTTACGCATTTCATATTATGTTTTCTACCATTTTTCTTAAATATTTTTAGATAGATTTTAATATTAAAAATTTTTTTCTAAGAAATGAAAAATTAAAACAAACCAAAAAAAACATTGATATTTTTAAGATTTAATTAATTAAAATATATATTTAAGTATACTATTTGCTATTTTATGTTCTAATTTTAAGAAATAATTTAATTTTTTTAATTGTTTTATTGAAAATCAATAAAAAAAATCTCTGGATACAATTAAAATTAATTTTCCAAAATATTTATTCTATTAATTTGTATTTTTTTTTATTCTTCTGTGTGTATGTAACTAACGCTATCGTGTAAAAAAAATTAGTTTTTTTATAAAATATATTTTATAATTTAATTTAGAAGTCCCATCACATCCAAAAAAAAACAACTAACCACAAATAAAATATGAACAAAATAAAGCAAAAACAAAAATTGAATATTACTGAAGCAAAAATAATTATAATTAAAATAAAAAATTGTAATAAAAATATAAAATTTAATTTAATAAAATGTAAAACAAAAACAAAGAAAGAGAAATTATTATTAAAATAAAAATTGAATTATTTAATATACTGAAAATTGTTTACGTGTTATTTCACCTCAATAAGTTGTTGTTTCTAAGGCTTACATTTTCTGGAGAAGGCTTTTGACACGATTTTATAAAGATTTATTGTCTTGATTGAGTAAGTCTCCTCAAAAAAATGCGCCAATATGTCAGGCAATTGTGGAATTTGTTGGCAATATACTCAATTATGTAGTAAGATACTGTCGCATACACATGTAGTTGTTGAATTCGTTAGAAATATATATTCAATGACGTAATAAAATTGTTGAATTTGTTAATATATTCACTGTAACAAATTAATGGCCGCAAATGTTGAATTTTGTGGAAATGTATTAACTGATTCACCGTGAACGAAGATGATGGCGACGACTTTTAATTTTGACAATGTGGCAACTCTTTTTATAAAAAAATAATAACTGTAATACAAAATTGCTGCAATGAATGTATTAAAAACAAGAATTTAGGTGCCCGAAGAAAACACAATTTTTGTATACAAAAAAATATTTTGCTATCAACTGTGAATTTTTTATTCACCACAAAAACCTGTCATTCACAACTATAATTCACTGTTTCAGTTAAGAAAATATTATTATCCAAAAAAATATGGACTGTCACAACATTAGTCAGGAATTCTTTTTTTTTTCTACAGAAAAAAGTATATTCACAAACTGTCCCCTTGATTTTATTCCGATTGACTCTTATACACAATTACATTTAAATTAACAGAATAACAAAAGGTCAAACATTCATATCTATATTATTATGACAACAAAATAAAACAATAAGATCTGTGCCGATTATCTAATTTCGATCGACTGTCCAAAAAATTACCAAATGTCCAAGTAAATATCAAAAAAATTTCATCAACCAAGAGGGTACGAAATGAGATATCAAATGAAGCAGGTTGAACGAAAATATGAACAAAAGACGATAAGTTGTATTGCGCGCGTTGACTCATGCATAATCAGATTTTTAGACAAATGAGTTTTTACGGGAAAAACAGCTTCGTAGCAAGTTCTCCGCTGAAAATGTTTATAGCCAACCATTACAGTTTCTGAAGCTATTGGAAGAAAATTCTGGATAGGACTATTGCTTGCCGTATGATTTTCCTGTTATTGTGAAACAGAAGAGGTCCATTCTAAGTCCAACTAGGTAAAGATTGAAAAGAAAGGAGCGTAAATCAATAACCTTGATTTGTTGTTCCAACATCCTTCTGTTGTGTTTGAATGGTGAACTACGGTGTGTTGTAATGAACCTAGGTGCACTGCATCTAGGTTCCTTTGTCTGTGTTGGCAATTTGATCTATTTTTTTCATATACGGCCAATAGAGGTGCGGACTAAATTTTGTTTCAAATTAGACCTTAAACGTGAGTTTTAATTAACGAAGCAACATTACTAACGGTGCATGCTATCTCATTTATTCTTCACCCAAATTGCGCCAATATGTCACAAATTGGTGGATTTTTGTAAAATACTTAAAAAACTACCAGTAATGACAAGAGAAAATAGATGCGACGATCAGTACAACACAGAGTGGTTCATCACCTCACTACTATAGGCCGTTTGTCTTTTTCGTGACTAAGTTAGCAGGAATCGCATAAATACAGTATAGCCAAAAACAAGTCTGACCAAATGGCCCATTTAGGTTAAATCAAGCTATGTTTTCCCCATGTTTTATCGATTCTCTATCTTTTACGCAAGATGGAATCAAATGACTGGCGATCCTGTGGGGACTATCTATGTCTCAATGCAATATTAATCTGTATTGGGTTCAAAATTTCTTGATTCAGGATTGTTTAAAAAAAAATGTTTATTAAAATCGACCTCGTTCGTACCTACCACCCCCAAAAAATATCTGTAGCTGCAAAGGATATTCATAAAAAAGCCACAACACAAAACAACCATTTGGTCTGTTCAAATTTATTAGAATGCCTTATGGTTTTAGTAATGCAAAGCAGATTTTTCTGAATGAATCTACTAAGGAACTGAAGTTCGCTTTTGTGTATATACACGATATTGTGGCTAATAAAAACAAAATAAACCCCCCAAAACATTTCTACATTTTCTTTAAGCGCTTGTCCAAATTTGGTATTAATTAGTACTGCTATAGGCGTGACATAAGAGTTACTTTTGTAATCTTAAATATCCTGAAGAGCTTTTACTTTTGTAAGCTTAAATCTCCTGAAAAAAATCTGCTTTCTTCCGACCCTGAACTTTTAGCTATCTTCCTATAGATCAAACAATTTCTTTATTTCGACAGCTTACAATGGCGATGTATTATTATACTCGTAGAATAAACACTTTTAGAAATATATCTACATTCTAAAACTTTTAGATGGATGCGCTTTTATTTTGCTCAGGGTGGATAACGTCTAAACTGGCCTTAAAGCTCCTTAAAGTGATAAATCGTGTCAGAAAGAATTTTACAATTGAATGGAAAATATATTTAAATTTATGTTGATCGAGTTAGACCTGCTTATATAACTAATAAAAAAAAGCCACGAACACCATTTCGGTAGTAATCCTAAGGCATAAAATCCATCTTAAAATTTAATAATTTAACGCTACTGTTTTTTTAAAGGAGGGAAGTGTTGTAGGACCTAAATTTATTGGCAATTTATTTATTTATAAAACCAAATCTAATATCATAAGTCCAACGAATGAGAAGAAAGGAATTAAAATCAATAACCCTAATTTCTCCACCATGTTATTGTTCGCAAATAAAAATAATATTATAAAATAATTAAATAGTCAGTTGTTTTTCTCACTCATGTCAACAGAACCTAAATAATTAGCATAAATTTAAATATTTATTTTGAATTTTTTGCATTACTGCATAAAAATAAATAACAAAATAACGAATCTAAATTAAAATATTTATTTTAAATTATTCAGCTATACATAGCTCTAAATATATTTTAATCATGCAACGTACTGTCTTCCATAAAGTCCCTTATAATATTATGAAAGCTCATTTCATCGAACCAAAGAATACTCCATAACTAATATTGAAATCGTTATCATTAACTGATTGTGTTCACCCATTGTGTTCAACCACCGGTACTTCTAAGATATCATCTTAGCTAGTGATATCTCACTGAAATTGTCAATTAAAATCTAATGTTAATGTACGACATACGACAATGTAAGAGTCTGAAGTACGTGTGGCTGTCACGAGCGAAGATAAAAAACGGATCGCTTGATGCGAAATTTGGCCACCATTATTTCGAATTGCTAGCATCTGTAGATGTGTTTGCAACAGCTCTTTATTTACGCCTTTCTTGAAAGCATCGGCTGTACAATCAGTAACCAAAACATAAAATACAACATGAAGCAAATTTCAACACTTTCCATAAACCTATAACATTTGTAAACCATTATATTTTTATTACAGTTACACCAACATAATTTATAAATTTATTAACTATAAATTAATCATACAATAACTTTAATTAACAACCTTAAAACATAATAAATTAAACATTAAAAGTTACATTAATCACAATTTAATGATTGAAATAAAATTCAAACACAAATAAAATTTTTGTGGAAAAATCTGGAATCGAAAAATTACAACACCCCACTTTTTCCACCATATTTTCGTTTAACTTTTGGGGAATTATTCGTTTTTGTAACGAATTAAATAAATTTTATTGTAAATTAATGATTTTCATATTTAAACAAAAAATCAATTAAAACAACAAGTTGTTAAATTGTTTTTAATTTATTATATTTAATTTTTGATAATATTAAATCGATGGGCAGTAATAAAAGTCAAGGAGCTGCTCTATCCAAAAACTAAGAAAAACCGTTCATGCACGAAAATTACAAAGTGAATTCTCATTTTTACTGTAAAATCTGCGGTTGGGAAAAAATTTTATATTTCTGTGCTATAAACTTGTCAAAATGTAACAACTTTGTGTTTTTTTTTTGGAGTAATTACGGCCGTGATGGCAAACCAAGGTATACTGATGACAAACCGAATTCTCAGATTTATAATAGTTCTCGGCTGGGAATAAGAAGGGGTGAAAATTCCATTATTAACCAAGTCAAATAAAATTACATAGCAGTTTCTTATTTTATTTTCCTTGGACAATTTTCAATAGATTGTCAAAAATGTGCATTGTTAATACTGTCTCTTCCCTACCTTAATTCCGAACTTATACGAAAATCTGATAAAGATATGAAAAATTTGAAAAAATTCATTCTGCCATAACATATATTGAATACAATCTATAGGCAAAGTTCTGATAATTAGAGCTCTAAATTTGAGGAGCTGGAAGTGGTGGCATGATCTTTTGGTGCGTTATCATTTCTGTTTTTTTATCTCTAGTAGTTACAGATTATTTATCGAATAATTTTAGTTTGCTGCTTGTTTTGTGGTCTCAAAAATATGCTAATGCTCATCAAGATTAAGATATAATGAGATCTTGAAAAATGTGTAATGAACGGTTTGTTAAATGGCTGCTCACAATAATAAAATAATTCAATGATACATGCAATAAATATAGCTATGTACAAACAAAGTTGAAACATATAACTACTAGCGATACAGAAGCCCAAAGCTGGTATTAAAGAAACCGCCAGTTATGTGAAGTAATCTCTGAGTTCCTGCTTTGACTGTGAAATCTCCAGGTAAGACAAAATTTTATATTTCTGTGTGATAATCTTTTCAAAATCCAACAATTTTTGTATTTTATTTGTTATTTCGGACTTTATTTTTTTATTTATCTAGGACAGTGATGGCAAACTCAAGAGAGTAAATGTAAAGAAGCTTCTTTACCTCGTTGAGTGGCATGTCATTTCTGTTCTTTGAATTATTTAAAAATCATTACAGCCATGAGACTACAACTACTGATTTATCTTTGATCCCAAATTGGTTAATTGGTTTCTTGAAAAACTGTAATGAACATTGTAAGAAACAGGAATTCTGACAGCCCCAAAGTCAGAGTAACTAAGATCATTATCCACATAACTTTAACTTACATTTACTCATTAAAATGTTTCACTCACCCCAATATTAGTCGTTGATCTAGCTCTTCATGCCACCGATCATAATTATTAAACTATAAATTAATATTATAAAACAACCAATCGTTGATCCAATGGTCCCGGCGAAATTAGAATATAAATACTAACTCCCGCAGGAGGGATCGATTTTGATCGATTATGATCAATGTTGATCTACGGGTCTGACTACCCTGCGTACTCCAGTCCATGCCATTGACATATGAGTTAGCGTGAGATATCACATACCACTGGCAATGGCAGGAGATGTCATTAGCCAAGATGATATCTTAGGGTGCTGGCGGACGAACTTTAATTAGTCAACGGCACCACTTCCTGTCTTAGCGGGGCAGCGTTCCGTAGCGGTACCGCTCATTAGCTCTTCCGAGGTATCGGACCAACACGTAGTTATGTGTGGGCTTTGTGCCTCGATTGAGGTGGTGTGCGGTGCGTCTGGGGTGCGCTGCATCAGCTGGATTATTGGCATTTAGTTTTGTTTTATTTTCTGCAAATTTCTCACAATTTGTTTTTCACTTATTATTTTGTTATTATTTCTTCATCTTATCATGAAATATTGGCATATGTCATATTTTGTAAAAAAACGTAAAAAAATAAAATAAAACCCTTTTGATATATATATGACAGTACAACCGAAAAAAAATAAGTATGCAAGTGGTAAAGCAAATTTGCGCAATCCACCCGCCCATAAAGCGGCACGTCCACGGAATTTGCAGGGACAAACATATATGAATCAATAAAAAATTTTAAAATACATGTTCAAAACATCTGCGGATTAAACGCTAACCATGACCACGTGCAACATCATCTTGAGCACGACAAACCGAACATTCTATTCCTTACAGAAACACAAGTTTCTGAAAATTTTCTCTTTATAGAATCGCTTAATTCCAAATATAGGCTCGAATCAGCTTTCAAACTCCATCAGGGCGTATGCGCATTCATTCATGAGAGTATTGCGTTTACGCGCTTTCCAAATTTTGAACTACACGGTGACGGCTCAATACAATGATTTTAAAGATTTGTCTTCCAGAAATGACTTTTTTTACAATAGCTTTATACCGGTCCCCCAACAAACGTAACCCAAACTTTTTTAATATACTGAAAAAAATTGTGGACGAGATAAGAGCAAAGTCCCAAAATTGTGTAGTTATCGTTACCGGTGACTTCAACGTCCACAACAAATCATGGTTGGAATTCTCCAAATCGACCGACGATGTTGACAATAGCGGAAAACTGGCAGAAATTTTTGCCGCGTTTCAGGGCCTATTCCAAATTGTTAAAAGCCCGACTTTCACTCCCCGTAATGGCGGTGATAATAGTTTTCTTTTAGATCTCTATCTTACCACAATGCCAGATATTACGAGTGTCGATGTCGCGAAAGGTAGTATGGGGAATTCTGATCATTATTTAATCTCATCAGTTATCAAAACTGATTTACTTAAAACTACAGCTCCCAAACCCCGTAAAACATTTCACTACTCAAAAATAAATAAGAGTGATCTTCAAAATTTTTCCATGGTTTCCCTTTTGACCGTCATTGTTTTTACACTGATAATGTAAATGTTTCCACTCAAAACTTTACAGAAACCATCCAATTTGCTATCAATAAATTTGTCCCTTTCTCCATGGTAAAACCTAAACAAAAATACTTGTATTCGAAAGCTGCCAAAACGACACTTAGAAACAAATGTAGATAATTTAATATTTGGATTCATAACAAAACTCCCACTAATCGATCCCAATATCTTAATGCCAACAAAATATCTAACCAGATTATCTCAAACGAAAAGTCTCATCAAGAAATTGACAGAGCGAAAGCCTCAAAACTTACGTCTATGTCTGTTTCTGACAAGAGTTGCTACAGTGCCATTAATTCTTTAAATTCTGGTACAAAATTTTCTATTCCCCCTATTATTGATGGTGATTTAAACGTCAATGATCCCGCAAGAAAAGCTAGCTCGTTCGCTGAACGCTTTGCTCTGAACTCCACTGTTTTGGAAACTCCTAAAGAAATACCCCAAATCCAGTCTTCAGGAGTTAATATGAATGAACTTCACTTCAAACCCAAAATAGTCGCTAAACTTTTAAAGGGGTTAAACATCAACAAAGCCTCAGGAATGGACAATATTCCACCCATTATTTTAAAAACCTTTTCCAAAGAACTTGCACCAACTTTAACTAAAATATTCTACCAACCCTACAAATCTGGTATATTTCCCTCGTGCTGGAAGTTGGCAAATGTCCAGCCCGTCCCCAAAAAAGGACTAAAATCCATTATCTCAAATTATAGGCCAATAGCTTTACTATCGGTCCCATCCAAAGTCTACGAGCATTATATTAATACACACATTTCAAAATTTCTGGAAGAAAATCATTTAATATCCGACAGCCAATACGGTTTTCGAAACAAAAGATCAACTACCGATCTATTAAACAATGTATCGCATTGTTGGAACAGCATACTTGATAAAGGTGGTGAAACATACGTTATCGCTTTAGACATCTCCAAGGCATTCGATCAAGTCTGGTATGCCAGCTTAATCAACAAGCTCGTTGCGTACGGTTTTCATCCCAATGTTGTGAAGCTGATTCAAAATTTTCTATCCAACCGATACATTTCGGTCTCCTTAGACGGATTTTCTTCTGAGTCTAAACTAATCAACGCTGGTGTACCCCAAGGCTCAGTATTGTCCCCAACCCTATTTTTGATTTATATCAACGAATTGTTGAAAATCACCAGCAACCCAATAAATAGTTTTGCAGATGATAGTACTCTGCACAAGTCGTTCGAGCCCCTTCCTTCAAAAGGTAAAATGCACGAACGAATTAATCCTGCCCGGAGAGACGCTGCCATAAACGTGAACAAAAACCTGAATAAAGTTGCCGACTGGGATGACCAAAACCTTGTCAATTTCAACTCTACCAAAACACAGCTGTTGATTGCTTCCAGATTAAAGACCGAGTTCCCCAAAGATATTTTATTTAGTATGTGTGATGAACCAATAGGTGAATGAAAAAACATTCGTTTATTGGGTGTCACAGTTTCAAATGACCTACTCTGGAACGATCATGTAATGGCGATGGCAAAAAGCGCGTCTAAAAAACTCGGCTTCCCTAAGAGATGCAAAAATTTTTTCACTCCATACCAATTGCTCCATGTTTATAAGTCCTATATTCGTCCCTGTATGGAGTACTGCTGTCAAGTTTGTGGTGCTGCCTCTGTTTCCATCTTGGCCCTCTTGGACTCTGTCAAAAGCGAGCTATACGAATGCTCAGATGAAATCAGCGGCATCATGCCTCAAACTTATTCTTACTCCCGTTCCACTCGGCAATCGGCTGCCGCAACCGGTGAAACGGTAAAGATCCCGCGCTGTCATGCTGGCAGATCGCAGAGAGACTTCTTTGTCCGAACTGCGTACAAATGGAATAGTTTGCCGGAACAGTTAGTCTCAGGTGGCTTCAACCCACAGATGTTTAAAAAAAGCGTTAATCTACACCTTAGAACGCCAGTTGTTGTGGGACCCAGGTCTAGACCTAGGTCTTAAAAGTTATTTATGTGTTGTTGTGACACATATTCTAAACCGTATTACACAACACATTTTATTAAAAAAAAAAAATCAATTTAATAAAATCGTTATATTTTCGCTATTATAAAAATTAAAAAAAAAACAGCAATGATTCTTGATATGAAAGACTTTAAACTCAAAGATTGTCCGGACAGGTAAGTTTCAAACCACAAAATAGATAACCTGGCGAACTGCAACTGAGTGCCATTCGACTATCCACAGAAATCACTCGCATGAAATATGTTACAAGATAACAGTGCGTGAACATATATGTTGACTTAAAAATGCAAAAAGCATCATCCATACAGTGAAAGCCTAAGGGCTACACCATCCCTTAAAATATGAAAAACTCTTAAACTCTTTGTTGGGGTTGTTAGTGATGGGTCAAAATATATGATATTCGGATTCAAAAAATAATGGAAGAGATTTCAATTAAGATGGACGAAGTGTTTAGTGAGCTTGGTGATACCATCAAAATTGATCTACGAAGAGAATTTAAACCTGTGAATGACTCCACAACCGAAGAGTTACAGAAGAAACTAGAGCTACTTGATCATCACATCATTTTGCATCACATGGCTTACAAGGTAGGTCTGGCGAAGGAATTGATTATTTTCTTCTCGGTGGTAGAAATGAATAATAGTTTCTGGCTTGTTTTAAATATCTATATGATGGTACAAGTAGTTGGGTTGACTATCACACCCAGGTTAAGATGATTTCAGCTAGTAACCAGTAAGATGACAGCATGATAGCAATTTAATTGGTTTTGATGTTTAACCTGTGGGATAACACAAAACTGTCAGTCGCTCCTGAACGCCAACTTTCCAGTGAAGAAGCAAACCAAATCAATCTGAATCTATTCAATCATGTCATCGCTTTCAAAATGCACAAGAGGATACGCAACAGACATTGAGAATCTACGGCTTTGGCATTTACAGATTGTTCATCAACTACGCAATTCAAGACTTTGTACGTACTACATGGAATTAAGGCTTAACTGAAGCACATGCATAAACTATTGAGTTTCAAGCAGCTCCTCTGGCGATCAGATCTAACATGTTACAAGCTAAAACATTTTGCTACCTGCAACGTTTTTCAACATGTTGTAACAGTTTGCAACATGTTGCAACATGTTACAATCTGCAACATATTGCAACATGCTACAACATTTTTTTTTTAAATCACGCTGAAAGGCAACAGTTCTACACTTTTTTATTTGAGCCGCAAAAGGATGGGCCGCTGCTGCAGCTCTGGTATAACGCAAAAAAATGTAGGCTTCGGTAAAATCGATTTGATCTCTTCAGAAACCCTTTCATCCATAACGTATTTATAAAAAATCGTTAAATCAGCAACCCTTTTCCTGTGCTGCAATGAATCAAGTTCCTTAGTAAGATGAGAGCTACCAATAAATTTAATAGCTCTTCGCTGCACAGCATCAAGGCATTTCAAACTCCTTACGAACACTCCACCTCAACTATGAGAACAGTACTCCATGCATGGACGGATAAAAGATTTGTAGACCAAAAGAAGCTGTTCGCTATTAAAAACTTTTTACAACATTCTAAGAACCATAATTTTTGAACATCATTCTTAGCTATGCTAAAACTATGAGAAATTCACTTCATATTATTTTCAACCTCAACCCCCAGAAGTCTGTCTTACTCTTTCTCCACAAGATCTTTCACATCAAACTTTAAAGGAAACGGATTAGGTGAGCATTATCTAATAAAATGGCAAACCTGGGATCAGTTTTACTACCCTTCCTAGTATACTGGCCATTTTCCATAACTCAATCCCTTTCTTGTATGACAAATAGAATATTTTAGTGAGAACTGGTTTCTAATTCCTTAACAAATGTTTAAAGAATATATGGAGGGATACAATCTGGTCCAGGATGATATTCCTGCATAGGATCTTGATAAAACTTTGGCAAATGATCCAGGTTCACTTGAAAATGGAAGATCATTTCAAATTTGGACAAAAAGTGTGGGGTCTCCCAAACACCTCTATGTTTAAATCTTCAATAACTTCTAATCCCGGCTTATGATCTAATGAAAACTTTGTATATAAGGTTTTAGTACTGTTTTCAATATTTCTGCATACCAACTCTCAGTTTGTCACTTCCGGCTAAAAAGTTTTTTTTCAGGTGTTTATCCAGGCTACTTTATGCCTACAGTTATCGATCGATTTTCATGAAACGTTAGTAAAAGCTTTCAAGTAACATGAGAAAGATGCTTGTGGAGTACATTGGATAAAGGGTTGGGAAATCCACCATGCAACAGGTGGTTTTTTCCATCATGTTTTTTATGTTTGTTGGGAGCATAAAACATTCGTTCGTGAATGAATTTTGATGACACTTTTGACAAAGATGCAAATATGAGTGGCAAGTAGGTGATTAGTTTTTGAGCGATATTAAACATAGTAGTGGGGGTCCCCCAAGCACCTGTTTTTTAAAAACTCAACAACATCTGTACCTGATTATCGAATTGGATATAACTTGGTACATAATCATTTAGTACGGCTCACAACAGTTCTGAATCCCAACTTTCGGTTTTTCACTTCCGCTAAAAAATTTTTGTTTGTAATTTTTTTGAATTTTTTTTCAGTGTCTTTATGCACACTACAGCCTACAACAATAAAGTGATTATGATGAAACTTATAAAAAATGTTTAAATTAGTGTGAGAAGATAATTTTCATCTTTTGGGACACATTGATCAATCTGGCGGGGTCTACCATACAAATGCTGACTTTTCACACTTTGTTTTTAAAGTTTGTTGGGAGTATACAGACTTCATTCAATAATTTATTTTAATGACACTTTGGAAAAAGATGGAGACTTAAGTAACAAAGAAGTGATTTGTTTTTGGATAATATTGGAATAAGTGGTGGGGGTCCTCCCGAACACCTGTTTAATGTGTCACACTTTTTTCAATGTTTGTTGGGAGCACACAGCATTCGTTCGTGAACGAATTTTGATGACACTTAAGAAAAAGATGCAAATATGAATGGCAAGAAACTGATTAGTTTTTGAGCGATAGTGAACAAAGTGGTGGGGGGTGTCCCATACACCTGTTTTTTTTAAAGCTCAATAACATCTGTACCTGATAATCGAATTGGATGAAATTTGGTACATGAGCATTTAGTACAGTTCACAACAGTTCTACATCCCAAATTCCGGTTTTTCACTTCCGGCAAATTTTTTTTTGTAAAATTTTGAAGTTTTTTCAGTGTCTTTATGCACAATACAGCCTACAATAATGAAGTGATTATGATGAAACTTATGGAAAAGGGTTCAATTAGTGTGAGAAGATAATTATCTTCTTTTGGGACACATTGATCAAAGTAGTGGGGGTCTACCATACAAATGCTGACTTTTCACACTTTGTTTTTAAAGTTTGTTGGGAGCATACAGACTTCATTCAATAATTTATTTTAATGACACTTATGGAGAAAAATATGGAGACCTAAATGACAAAGAACTGATTAGGTTTTGGACGATATTGGAATAAGTAGTGGGGGCCTCCCCAACGCCCATTAATATTGTTATAATTATAACTATGCAAAATCTATAAAATTGGTTAGCCATTTATTAAAGTTTTTTATGGATATTAGCTCACTTTATATCCAGAACATTTTGTTTCCAGAGCTTTGATGAAGTTAGCCTAAGCATCAGCGTTTTTTTTTAAACTTACTTCTGCTCGAAAAGATATTATAGTCTGACAACTTTTTATCATTGATGATATGGAATTTTTTCTGAAAAACAAAATGTCGTGGCTAAATTCAACTCGATAGATCGTTTCAGCATGTTTAAATGCTTAGGTTGGTGGTACGATTTTTTTTTGAGTAGTACAACCTATGTTCTACTCCAAAAAGTAATTTTAAAGCGTTATAATATTTTTCTATTAGTGATATGAAATATTTTTTCTGAATAGCACAACCAGCACAACACAAGCACAATACAAAACAACCTTTATTTCACGGTTTTTTTTTTTTCAAAATGGTGGTGCTCACTTTTTCTCTAACAAATGTTTGAGCGTTCCAACTTTTTTTCATTGGTCATATGACATTCTTTCTGAGTAACACATCCAGCACAACTGTAACACAATACATCACAATCTTTGTTTTTTATTTTCCTCAAAATGAAATTGGGATCAAGTGTTCGAGGTTTCCTATCGATGACCGACTCAACAATCCCACATTAAATTAGTTAAACAAATAAAAACTGAAACAAAAACTACTAAAGAAGCAGTTCAACTTCTTCACAATTCAACTTCACGAACCGCTATTCTAGACCGGAATCGAAACTGGTTGATGAAATCCTATGCAACAAAGGTAAAAATAATTTCTCAGAAACACATGAATACTCACAAACACCTCAGAACACCTCACTACATATAAAAATTAAGTGGCCAATGATCGTTCAACAATTTTTTTATCAATATAATCAATTACAATACCGGCAGTTTACCTGAAATAGATCTAGATAACCCACTTCTACACAATCAGGGTAGTTACCAAAGTAATTCCTTCTTTTTCAACTAGTGAAAAAATAATATTTCAACTCTCTAGTACCAAAAATAAACAATCAGTAGGAGCTGATGGGATTAGTACCCTTCTTTGTAAGCAAATTGGCGACCTTTTAGTAGATACGCTATGTTATTTAACGTAATTTAATTTAATTTAAAGTAGGAGTTCCTCGAAACTATTATAACTATTATAAACTAAATTTTTATAAATCAAAACTATTATATGGGCTATCTTGTTGGGGTGGAATGTACTCTACTAACATCAATCCGATTTTTCTCACCCAAAAGCATGCAATAAAATTATTCATCAACAAAATCGTAGAACATATACACTCCCTCTATTCATCAAACCGAACGCATGTGTGTTAAAAATTCTGAATATGTTTTTCTTACGCAAAGATTAGATGAATATTCGTCCAAATATCATTAACTAAAATATTCTCTCACTCAACTTTATTGTCCCAAGACTTTTCAGAAGAACATTTTAGATACTTTTATTCATATATTTCGCCTTTCTTATTCAACAAGCTACCTCACTCCATACAAATTCTAATAGTAGTTTAAGCAATTAGTGTGTAATGAGATAGTTTATTCTCAAGCAAAAGCTTAAAATTTGAGCGAGCGCACAAGCGAAAATTTTAAATTTGCGAGAGAATAAAATTCATTAAACACGAATCGATTACACTACTTTATTCTCTGACAAAGAATTATGTATTATATAAAATAAAAACGTTTTCTTCAATTAAAACAATAAATCTTTATTGTTTTAATTGAGAAATCAAATTTCCGATTTTAAAAAAAACCCTGATGATAAAAAAAACCCATTCCATACAACCAACCAAATTCAGCTAAAAGAAATAAGAGAATTTAACTTAAAATTTTATTTTTGAACAAAACGTATCAAACAATCAAAGTCATTGTGATAATAATTTGAAAATAATTTTAATACAATCAAACAATTTGACCAATTAAATCATACTAATTGAACAATGATAATTTATTATTGGAAAATTTTCATTAGACAATAGGTTAAGTTCATTAGTCTATAGGTTAGAAAACAATACAATAATAAATACTATTATTACAGAAAAACACAAATAAAGTTGATATTAATAATTGGAAGAGAATAAATGAATTTTTGGAATTGAAATTGAATTGAAGGATAATAAACAGTTTTTATGAAGTTGCTTTTTAGATTATTTTGATTTAAATTTAAAGCAGGAATCGAAATAGGGCCGATCGTTACAATATTTTAATATCAATATGCCTCCATCAAAAAAATAATTAGAGTCGAGGCAAATCAAGAATCTCACTTATGGACATTAATAATTTATAAGGGAAGTACCATCAATGTCTCTATATATGTTGACCTGCTATAGAGTTTACATTTTGTTTGACTATTGCACATTATTTGACAATTTAACATGATATTCAAAAATAAAATGCGAAACACAAATTTTGATTTTCATTTTTTGTGATAATGTCTATAGCGTTCGCATTCATTTTTATCCCAAATAAATCCTCTAAATTTATATAAATTTTATATTTATTTATCTTTTTATTGTTAAATTTCAATCATATTTTTTGTTGAATTTAAAATATTTTTAGTTTTGTATAGTTTTAGTATGAAATTCAATAAAAGTAATTAGAAAATGTACAAAAAAAAATTGAATAAATAATTAAAATCTGTGCCCGTGTCCTAAAGGGAAAAAGAATTAATTTTGTTTTATAAAATTAATATTATAATTTATTGTTTTTTTTTTGCATATAAAATCGGAAATTAATTAAAAACAAAGCACAGGTGTGATGATATTTTGTATGTGAAAGCTGTTACATAAAATAATTGAATGTATTAACGCCAGATATAAGAACACTTCAGAAGTGTATATTTCAAAAATTGTATTCATTTGTTAAAAATGCATTTTACTCCAAACCTCTCAATTAAAGTCATTAAAAATTCCATACAACTAAGCAATATTCATTGCAGTTTTTCCCATTCATATGGTTCGAATTGTGTATACACAATTCTCGGTTCAAATTTGTTATTTTGAAAAAAAAGGAAGCAAAAACTATCGAAATGATATTTGAAGAAAAATGAATTTTCTTTTGTCAAACCAAACAATTGAATTGTGAAAAATTGGAAAATGAAAAAGAAAAACAAACGAAAAAACTTTGTTAAAAAAAATGAGAATAATATTTGTATTATAAATAAATAATGGGAAATTGGCGACAGAATAACTGAAGATATTTTGAAGACAAGAAGAAGAAAAATTATTGAATGTATAAGAAACATAAAATAAATTTGAATGCAATCATTTTCATTTTATTTTTATTTTTCTATTGTTGTTATTTTAAAGTTTTTTTTCATAAAATTTCAATAAATTTGTTTGGTAATTCGAGAGGGAATGCTACCAAGAAAATATATTTTGAAGAATAAATAGCCTTGATTCATTTCCTGTTGTGTTACCGTGGCTTACTCACTAGCATGATAGTTAAAAAATTTCATCTACCACCAGTACCATCCTTAGAGGCAGGTCTAAGGCCAAAGTTTCGCATTTGTCAAGCAACAAACTATCTTACATCCCAAATATACATTTTTTTAAATTTTTCTTTAGGCAAACATTTCGAGAAAAATTGCAAAATATGTTAAGCAAGGCTTTTCTAAATCCTGAGAAACGAGTTGGAACAAACCTCAATAAATGCCATACAAACTGAAAGGTGAGATCAAAATTCACGACGTGATGAAATAGAACAATGAGTCTATGAATGACAGAACATGTTGTGGATATTTTAGTTTTGCAAAAAAAAAATGTGCGATTACTGAATCTTTGTCGATTTATGGCCTGTTTTATGTAGTAATCATGTAAGAATACGTTTTTATTACTAAAATAAAATAATTTCTAGTTCAACCCTCGTCTACTTTGTGGTAAAAACTTCCATTTCTATCCTTTAAGCATTCACCGGGTAGACTCATGACGGTTGCTGAGTTCCAGCTCAGAATTATTGGGACCCCAACAAGAAAAAAAAATGAAAATGAAGGAGCCATGTGAACAGAAAAAGAAACTGCTATCAAATGATTTTAGTTAACGCTTTAGTTTATGGCTCGAGACGCTGGTTCTGGCATACTCGTGGGATACAGATCCACCGTTCCAACTCATATATTGCTACTTCAGACGGACATCATATAGTGATGGTAATCGAAATAAATCGTATACTATAACGCTGGTATCAGATAGTGAACAGAAATAACAAACAAACAAAAAATTTGCCAATGCAAATCTGCCAATATAAATTAAAATAATATTATTTAAAACTAAGTCAATTGAATACCTGATGATTCACCAAAATTGAGCATTCACTAGATGAATGTATAATTGATATAAACTTGAAATGTAATTTTACAGCATTAAACTCTGATGAATATGCAAGTTAGCAATCCGGGTGCTTGTGAATGGCACCAGAATTGAGCATTCACTGGATGAAGGTATAGTTGATAAAAACTTCAAATGTAATTTTACAGCATTAAACGGATGAATATGTAGGTTAACAATCCGAGTTCATGAGAATGGTTTTAACGATAGCAAACAATTTCTAAAGGCCTAATTACACGATGTGATATTTTTACATATGTTTTTTTTTAACATAAAAAAATGTTCGAATTACAAATTTAACAAAAAGTTACCTCAACATTTTTAGATCACACGATAACCAATATACAACTGTCATTTGCATTGTGGCAAAAGCTATAAATTATCAATTAATTTGTTAATTTTATACATAGATCAATTGTCAGATAAATCTACGGCAGATGTGAAATAAAGACCAAAATCACAACTTTGGACACAATTTTAGAAACAACCACTGTGGTAGGAAGTATTTATATCCATCAGCATCATTCGTTCATAATTATTTTGTTGTAGGATTTTATCAACTGGATTCAATTGACGAAACAAAAGGAAAAACCATCACCAGCATAATCTTGGCGATTACAATAGTATACCTTACCTAACTAATATTGATTAATTTAGGTCACATAAGGATTTTGAAGCCGGGCTTCGCCTGGTGATAATTCGTTTTTTTTTGTATAATTACTGTTGTATAAAAGTCCCCGTACGGACTTCTGAGAACCTTTGGTCCCTGACAGACGACACAGCAATCTCACGTGTTCTTTTGAACGGCAAACAGAAACCAAGGAAAGCATTTATGAGCATTTATTTTTTTAAAAGTCGTGATATCGGGCATCCGAACGTCATGAATATAAATCAAATTATATTGTTACGTTCTTCCTGTCATCCAGACTTAAATTTAAACTGCAGCTGCACCTCTGGTCCAGAATACTGCAAAAAAGGATCCTCGGTCGCATTTATCAATCAATATTATTATAGTGAAAACATTTAAGGACTTCTGTACCTGGCAGTATCATTATTCATAACTAGGGCAACCAAAAATATGCTCTATAAAAACGATTTTAAGCGCTTAAAATATGCTCTAAAAAAACTATTTTATGCATTTAAAATATGCTCTAAAAACCGAAAGAAAACATGGAAATATATATGTTTTCAGAATTTTGTTTTTAATTCGATTCCTAAGAGGTCGCTGTGCTTTGATCATAGCTACGGGACTAGCTTACCTGAGATAGTGAGGTATATATCTGAGCTTTTGTCAGCTATCATATACTGCAGACCTGAGATATTACGAGTGTCAGTAATGGTATTACTGCAGATATTGACAACTATTAAATATTAATTACAGCAGTTAATTAAATTTTTTTTTACTAAAATCTAAACTGCCAAAATCCCGTAAAGTTCTTTCGTTCTCAAAAATTGTTACCAAAAAAAAATTTTCAAAATTTTGCGATGTTATCCATTTTATCCGTTATTGTTCTTACAACGACGATGTAAATGAATGTTTCTCCTCAAAACTTTGCCGAAACCATTCAATTCGGAATTAATAAATTTTCGTTTCAAAAATGAAACCCCAACAAAAATATTTGCATTAAATTGACGCTGATATAATCGTCTCTGGCCCTGCAAGGAAAGATAATTTGTTCGCAAAACGCTGTGATTCGTACTAAAACTCCTAAAGAAGTACTCTAAATTTTGTCTTCAGGAGTTAATATGAAAGAACTTCTTTCATACCGAAAAAGATTGAAAACCCACCAAAGTTTCCATACACAGTTAAAAATAAGCTGAATATGTAATGCAAATTGCTACACATATAGGTACAACGGAAGTCTCCATTATAAAACAATGCAAAGCTTGCTTTAAAAATAAATTTAATGCTCTTTGCATTACCAAGTTGTTTTCAAACTTCAAGCGTAGCAAGTTGTTTTCTAACTTCTACCATTAGTATAAAAAATAAATTATGATGGTAGTGTTGTACTAAAATTTGTAGTGTTGCATTAGAATTAGTTTTAATGCAACATTTACTTTGCAATTTAATAATAACTTGCTATACATAACCCATATTGCTAAGCTTGTATTAAAAATTGCAGTAACTTTTTCAACTGTGTATCATTATTCCACATATTATTCTAAAAAAATTTTTATGAATTACTCTGTAACGATCCCAAAAGGCCGATGAAAAAGAGCGCTTCTAAAAAAATTGATCTCTTCAATAGATGTGAGAAAAATAAATGTTGTCAAGTTTGGTACACTCCTGCCTGGCTCTTTATCAGTCCGTTAAAAAACAAGCTATACGAATTGTATAGATAACGAAAAGTTAGGATTAAATCTTGATTTCCTACAACATCTTCACACTGTTGCTCATGGCCCCGAATGCCTCTTTGGCCCCAAAAGATTGTTTGCCAGAACTGCATATAAATAGACTGCTCCAATTTTTTCGCAATACCATAGTATTCATATAATTTGTGTAAGTTTCATCAAAATGTTTGCATGGAATCAAAGAAAATTAAAAAAATTTGCTACATCAAAAAACATATTTTCAATGATAATAGTCTAACATCAGTTGAGAATTCAACTTGAGTAAATAGTGTAATTGTTGAAGATTCAACTTCGAAATATCATTCATTCGTGAATAGCGCGACTGCTGCCAAAGGATCTGAACTCATTGGCATTACTAAGGATAAGAGTTCGAATCACAACCGAAATACGCAAAAGAGAAAAACCGCGTTTTCTCTGAGATAAATTCAACCACACATTTGAATTGAAAAAATTCAAATTATTTCCTAAGTTACTCGAGATCATAATTGCTCACATAAATGCCAAACAGTTAAACTGTAGAGATCACTCACTGTCATAGCGAAAGAATGCAGAAAGATTTCTTTGTCCGTACAGCGAACAAATGGAATGCTTTATAATATTAAACTATTCTTGACACTTAAACGAGTCAACGAAAATTTCGTTTTCCATTTGCAGCCCATAGCACATCAAAACACAGAGCAACAAATTTCAGAGTGGTGGTTTTCGTTTAAAATTCAATTTACTTTTAGCGCGAATTTTATATAATTGATTGGTGAATTACGTTCTGAGTTAAATCTGGTACAGAATAAAAATAACGCATTTTCAGAAATATACGAAACCAAGGGTTATTCAAATTACATAAAATAATTGAAATCTTCCTAAAAAAAAATCAACCTTCTACATGACATTCCACTCGACCGTTTCCCACCCCTTGCCCCACAAAACAGAGTTCTAGTTCCAATTTCTAGGAGGTTACTATGTCTTTTTTATAGATGAGATTTTACAAATTATGGAATTCTAAGTTAAGGGGATGGAACGCACACCAATATTTTCACAACCAATGCTGGTGTTTCCCAAGGTTCTGCACTCTCACCAACCTTGTTTCTTGTATACATTAATGTCTTACTTATTTCCACAGTGCACCCAATCCATAGTTTTGCTGATGACAGCACATTGCATGCATTCCATGCATCTCCTAAATTTCGATCTCATACTGCAGTTACTACTGATAGAGAGCTGCTAATTGATTCTATCAACAAAGATCTGGAGCGTATAATGGAATGGGGAGATCGTAATCTTGTTTCATTTAATCCAACCAAAACCAAACTATGCCGTCTTTCACGAATAGAGCGACATAAAAATTTCCCTATTAAAATAAACCACGAGGAATTGCGTGAGGTTGAATCAGTTAGACTTCTTGGAGTGGATATTCAAAATAACCTGAAATGGAATAAACATGTGTTCAATCTCGCTAAATCTGCAATGCAAAAATTAGGATTTTTGAGTCGATGTAAAAAGTATTTCAATCCCGAGCAAATTTTGCTAATCTTCAAGTCTTTTATTCGTCCATGTATGGAGTACTGCTGTCATGTTTGGGGAGGTGCTTGTCAGTCAACAATAAAATATCTAGACTCTGTACAGAGAAAAGCAATACGGTTGATTGGTAATACCGAACTAACGGACCAGCTTGATTCACTCCAGCACAGAAGAAATGTGGCTGAATTATCAATCTACTATAAATATAACTTTAGCGAATTCTCCTCTAAGGAAATTCAAAATATCCTTCCATCGTGTGCGCAGTATAATCGACAAAGAAGAGCTGCCGAGTTATCCCATCCATTTGTTGTACAAACACCTCGTTGTAGAACTGTGTCCTTTCAGAACGACTATTTTAATAGAGCGGCCAAATTGTGGAACTCAATGCCTCCCTCTGTATTTCCCGATGAATTTTCCCCTCAGGCATTTAAAGAAAATGTCCATAATCATTTAAAACAATTAGTATAGTTATCCCTATATCCCCATTCCTTCCCTTTTCCTCATCTCCTTCCTTTATAGTTGACATGGTATCTTCGGATATTCAAAGAGTCTAAATAATGAATATTTCATATTTAGTGTGCTAAACATGTCTAACTAATTAATAAAAAAAAAAAACCCAACACAAACATTTTCGGTATTGTGTCAACAGCCAAAAAGCTCAATCTTTCATATGACACCTATCTGAATGGCATAACAAGCGGTAAGATTTTTTATACGATTACTAAGCTGCTTAAACTAGGACAAAACAAAACTAGGATTAACAGCTTTTTATAGCCGTTCTAAGACTTTAGGATGATAGGACCTATAGATGCTCAGAAAACATATTGTTAAGGTCCACCAAACACCAAAGTCTTGGCACTAGTGTTCCATTTTTAAAAGACAGGAGCCTAAATATTAATGCCTAATATTAAATTGAAAATTATTTGAAAATATGCAAAAATACGGACGTTTGGTGAAGTATGGAATAATATTCCCTAAAAATATGTATTAAAGCTAAAAAAAAACTCATAATTTTGCAAAATATGCACTTTGGGTGAAATATGCATTTTATGCATTTTAGAGTAAAATATGCAAAAATATGCTCTAACAAGTAGGGCTTAAAAGTCTTAGTTTTACCTGAAACAGATTTCAAGCTTATTCATTTTTTAATTAAGTGCTGTTAAAAAAAGATGCTAGTGCATATTTTTGGTTGCCCTATTCATAACACTGTGGAATCATCCAAAACCAATTTTTTTGATCGGCGGGTTTATTTCCTTTAACTAACTGCCAAGTGACCCACAATATTCGAATAAAAAGAATGTCCCAAAATTAACGTAAGATTTGATTTAAATAGCAAACGCAGTTTTTAGTATTTGGATTGTACTTTTTCATTGAATTTTTATGATTAATATAATAATATTTTAAATTCTTCTAAAAAATTCTTGTTTTAAGGATAAGGAAATTTATGGAATACAACATATATGCATTAGCATATAGCACATATGCACTACTTTGTTGTAATGCAAACTTTCAGCTTCCCAATAGTCTTTTTTTCAGGGTTGCCAATAATTTAGTGCACACGTGGATTTCAAACAATATTAATAACCTGGCCCTTATTTTTATGCAGAATTAGACATCAATATTATAATAGGAGTAGAAATATTCTTTGATATACTTACGGATGGATAGAAAGTTAGAACCAAAATAATTTGATTCTGCTAAACACACAATTAAAATGGGTAGTTACAGGACAGTTCAATGCAAAGCGGTCTGAACAAGCTGCAACAAATTCTCTAGACGATACGGCAAATGAGCTAGTAAGTCTTTTAAAAATATTCTTTGAAGTGGAAGCTGTGGAATACACACGACCACGTTTGTCACCGCAAAACGAATTGTGTGAAAAGTGTTTCGAAAAGTTCGTGCCTCTGAAGTCAGACGACTTCCAGTCAGCTTACTATTAAAATTTCCACCGTCTAATTAGCCGTTACGATATCATATCCCATTTTGGGAAACATAATGTAGTTCTAACTGTTGTTTTCAATATATGTGTCGCCAGGTTTAAATAACCGAAAGCAATACTAGACTTCAAGAATTATTGACTGTTACTTATGGCGCAGTAATAGTAGCTTTGAACTGTATCAAAAACGATATGTACATCAAAAACTTGATACCTTGAACTGAAACAGAGGGTTTATACTTCCGAAATGGTTGTCCAATAATCGTGAGTTAAATAACAAGAATGAAATAGTATCAAAGAACTTACATTAGAAATAAAAAGTGCAACCAAGAAATCTACCAAATTATTAGAACTACGCTATTATTAGAACACCCATAAAACACTGCAAACTAAAATAACTGGATTGGTGGTTTGGACAGATTTCACTGATTATTGGATTGGCTCAATGTTTATGCCACCAAATGGAACTTTGTTGCCTTGCAATTTTGTTTGTAACAGTACTGGAGATATACTTACAAATTCGAAAAGACTGCAATTGTAATCCAGCTGACTGTGCCTCTAAAGGACTTAAACCAGAAATAGATTAACAATTTATATTGTGGTAGAGTCCAAGTGGGTCACCAAACGTAGATGGTTGACCAATAAACTTAAAAAGGCAATCAAATACCAACCAAGAAATGCGAAATCAGGCATACGGAGGAAGAATCACAAACGAATTAATAACATAAATACAACATAAAACGCTCAATAATACTTACTGCGTAAGATAACATAGCAGAATCAGTCATGTGAGAACACTCACTACGGCATCTGCATGCAGGGCCAATGCTAATGACGGCCACGTTAACACACAAATATTGGATATTGAGGAGGAGAAATCTTATGCAAAAAAAGTTCATAATATCTAAGATGTGTCAAATTTAATACCAGAAATATTAATCAAATCATCGGTCAACTTGCTACGACAAGAGCTGGATTGACTATGCAGGGCCATTTTAAACATATATTAACAGAGAAATAGGGTAGAAATCACACAACAACTGCTAATGTATCTTCGTATGCATTGCCACAATGGCGTCGAACTAATGTCTAATCTCTCTACAGACGCCTATGTAGAAACTCTAAAAAAATTTACAGCCCATAAAGGACTGTATAAATTAATATCAATTTTATTCTTTTTTAGAACTTTACTCGATTTCAATTTTTCCTTTTGACGAATGAGATAACAATTAAATTTATTCACCCCAGTGCCATTGTCAAGGTCAAGGTATCTGGGAACCTTCTATAAGAAGGGTAACATTTCATTTAAGAAGAGTTGCTGATACCCATTACCCACATATTCTTCACCGAAGAGATGACACCCCTTCTAGTTGAAATTGAGTTCCGAACTGCTTACTAGTAAAAGATTATTTGAATTATCCCTTGCACCAGTGTAAAAACCCGATTACCACCTCTCATATGTCAGGAGGTATATCAGATGATAATCGGAAAAAATTACCTAATTCGAGTCAGGCAATCTAAAGGATATCTTGATTAACATATATTTTATTTATCGAACCAAAAACACCACTTTTAACATTACATATTTTCTTTTTGTTATTTTAAATAAATTCATAAGTTTATTAAACTACACTATAAAAGGAGCTCACTATTCCACTACAGCTCAAAAAAAGAACTCCTTTACTTCTAATTTTAGTTCCTTATATAATACTAATTTTTATCTTCCCGTATACAAAGCAAAGTAATCTAATTCTTTTTTTCATTATTTGTTTCGTTTAAAAAATATTGGTCCATAAGGAAACGAAGGACTATATAAGGAAACAAAATTTTATTACATAGTTTTGGTACAATAAAATATCACACCTTATCATGTTAGCATTACAGGAAACATAATAAATTCTACGTGTTAAAATTCCAATTTCGTAAAATTATATCTTATTCCAACAATATTCTATACTTGGGAGGTCTAAGAATTCTAATATTTTTGTTTATCTAATAATAGGATGTTTATTGTCATGCCACAATGCCAGATATTACGAGTGTCGATGTTGCGAAAGGTAGTATGGGGAATTCTGATCATTATTTAATCTCATCAGTTATCAAAACTGATTTACTTAAAACTACAGCTCCCAAACCCCGTAAAATATTTCACTACTCAAAAATGGATAAGAGTAGTCTTCAAAATTTTTTCCATGGTTTCCCTTTCGACCGTCATTGTTTTTACACTGACAATGTAAATGTTTCTGCTCAAAACTTTACAGAAACCATCCAATTTGCTATAAATAAATTTGTCCCTTTCTCCATAGTAAAACCCAAACAAAAATACTTGTATTCGAAAGCTGCCAAAACGGCACTTAGAAACAAACGTAGATCATTTAATATTTGGATTCATAACAAAACTCCCACTAATCGATCCCAATATCTAAAGGCCAACAAAATATCTAATCAGATTATCTCAAACGAAAAGTCCGAAATTGACAGAGCGAAAGCCTCAAAACTTACGTCTATGTCTGTTTCTGACAAGAGTTTCTACAGTGCCATTAATTCTTTAAATTCTGGTACAAAATTTTCTATTCCCCCTATTATTGATGGTGATTTAAACGTCAATGATCCCGCAAGAAAAGCTAACTTGTTCGCTGAACGCTTTGCTCTGAACTCCACTATTTTGGAAACTCCTAAAGAAATACCCCAAATCCAGTCTTCAGGAGTTAATATGAATGAACTTCACTTCAAACCCAAAATAGTCGCTAAACTTTTAAAGGGGTTAAACATCAACAAAGCATCAGGAATGGACAATATTCCACCCATTATTTTAAAAACCTTTTCCAAAGAACTTGCACCAACTTTAACTAAAATATTCTACCAATCCTACAAATCTGGTATATTTCCCTCGTGCTGGAAGTTGGCAAATGTCCAGCCCGTCCCCAAAAAGGGACCAAGATCCGATATCTCAAATTATAGGCCAATAGCTTTACTATCGGTCCTATCCAAAGTCTATGAGCATTATATTAATACACATATTTCAAAATTTCTGGAAGAAAATCATTTAATATCCGACAGCCAATACGGTTTTCGAAACAAAAGATCAACTACCGATCTATTAAACTATGTAGCGCATTGTTGGAACAGCATACTTGATAAAGGTGGTGAAACATACGTTATCGCTTTAGACATCTCCAAGGCATTCGATCGAGTCTGGCATGCCAACTTAATCAACAAGCTCGTTGCGTACGGTTTTCATCCCAATGTTGTGAAGCTGATTCAAAATTTTCTATCCGACCGATACATTTCGGTAACCTTAGACGGATATTCTTCTGAGTCTAAACTAATTAACGCTGGTGTACCCCAAGGCTCAGTATTGTCCCCAACCCTATTTTTGATTTATATCAACGAATTGTTGAAAATCACCAGCAACCCAATAAATAGTTTTGCAGATGATAGTACTCTGCACAAGTCGTTCGAGCCCCTTCCTTCAAAAGGTAAAATGCACAAACGAATTAATCCTGCCCGGAGAGACGCTGCCATAAACGTGAACAAAGACCTGAATAAAGTCGCCGACTGGGGTGACCAAAACCTTGTCAATTTCAACTCCACCAAAACACAGCTGTTGATTGTTTCCAGATTAAAGACCGAGTTCCCCAAAGATATTTTATTTAGTATGTGTGATGAACCAATAGGTGAATGTAAAAACATTCGTTTATTGGGTGTCACAGTTTCAAATGACCTACTCTGGAACGATCATGTAATGGCGATGGCAAAAAGCGCGTCTAAAAAACTCGGCCTCCTAAATAGATGCAAAAAATTTTTCACTCCATACCAATTGCTCCATGTTTATAAGTCCTATATTCGTCCCTGTATGGAGTACTGCTGTCAAGTTTGGGGTGCTGCCTCTGTTTCCATCTTGGCCCTCTTGGACTCTGTTCAAAAGCGAGCTATACGAATTGTAGGTGATCGAACTTTGACATCACAACTTGATTCCCTACAACATCGTCGCACTGTTGCTGACCTCGTTGTTTTTTACAAATATCGTCATCAGCAGTGCTCAGATGAAATCAGCGGCATCATGCCTCAAACTTATTCTTACCCCCGTTCCACTCGGCAATCGGCTGCCGCAACCAGTGAAACGGTAAAGATCCCGCGCTGTCATACTGGCAGATCGCAGAGAGACTTCTTTGTCCGAACTGCGTACAAATGGAATAGTTTGCCGGAACACTTAGTCTCAGGTGGCTTCAACCCACAGATGTTTAAAAAAAGCGTTAATCTACACCTCAGAACGCCAGTTGTTGTGGGACCCAGGTCTAGACCTAGGTCTTAAAAGGTATTTATGTGTTGTTGTGACACATATTCTAAACCCTATTACACAACACATTTTATTAAAAAAAAAAAAAAAAAAAAAAAAATAACAAACACAAAAATATCCATTCTAACTGATGAGAATTTTATGTTATGAGCTTGAGTTAAATTAATTATTTTTTTAGTGATCGGTTGAAGATCACGACACCTGCTCATTTTCTTATTGGTCAGCATTCCATTCAATCACCTGATGAAGATCTGATGAACATTAATATTTGTAAGTTAACCAGATTTTACAAAAAATTAAGCAACATAAACGGCAAATATGGTAGAGAATAAATTGGATCATTCGATCATGTGAATCTTTTGAGATTTGCAAATAATTTTGCTCCACTGATACAAACATTAAAAATTGTGGATTACATGAACAAACGGTTAACATGTTTACTTTGGTTAATTTATCCATATTTAGAAACACAGTTGCTACATACAAACAATATAAAAACAAATATGGCTATCTTTGGTCACTAGCGTCACCTCAATATATATTCCTCATATATGAGTAATTCTCTATTTTTGATAAGTCTGTCTCCGCTTTCGGTATTTTTGAATGAATTATTAATCACAAAATGTTTGCCAGTAAATGGCGAACAGACTGCACTACAAAACAAATTTCTCCAATATATGAGGAAACATATTCTGTATAATGGTGACTATAGGATAGTATATTACCTATTCTGTAAATGTTGAAAACTTCAGAGCTACTAGGCAAATTAGTAAAATTAAAGCCGGGAAGAGATGGCAGCTTTAGAACTGTCGACTTTAGAATTGTTACGAAGTAGTTGTTCGTGAAATACTTACTAGTTTCTGCGTTGAAATATTAATTTACCGATCAAATGCTATCGATGGAAACATTTATTGTGCGCTCTATCTATAATAGAACAATGAGTTTAATGGTATATTATTCGTGGCAGTCGATTGGAATAACGCATTTAATTTTTTTGTTCAGCTTAATTAAATGAAAAAATGATAAAATTTGTCTAGTGTTGTACAAGATGTCAAAAACTAGTTAATTTTTAAATTTTTTATGTGGCTAATTAATTGAAGTTTTTGAAGTGAAAACTTCTTTAGCTGCGTTGTGCAATTTTGTATGGGGAAAAATTTATATATTCGAATTATCTTTTTCACGTTTATATTTTTAAATAAAAAATACCTCTATCTGTTTGTAACGTTTCAAATTGCAATATGGATATCGCGGTCAACTGAGGCTCTATAGGTCGAGAGTTCAATTCTTGGAGTGGTACATTTTTTTATTGTTTTTATCAAATTTTTATTAAACAGCATTAATATTATTGTTTTTTATTCATGAATTTATAAAAATCATAAAAATTTCTTTTTACGAATTTTAAAAAATTGATCGATAATGCAGTTTTTTAAAGTTGCTGCTACACTCTTTTTCCGTTTCGTTCAAATTATTATCATTTCGATATTAACAAGAAAATTAATTATTTTTTTTTTGCAGACAGCGCTAGAAATAATAAAATATTGGTTTTCCCATCATTATTTTCCATGATTTCAATCCCGTAAAATAAAATAAAGAAAATAAAACTACTATTTGAGTATGTTTCTCTTTTAATATAAGTTGACATCTTCATCACGAAAGATTGATTTAAAAATAAGGAGACGTTGTGCGATTTTGCATGGGGAAAAATTTATATATTCGAGTCATCATGCCAAATAAATATTAAATCTATTTTTTTTTATTTTTGATCTACGGGTGTGACAACCCCGCGTACTCCAGTCCCTGCTATTGACATACGAGTTGACGTGAGATAGCACACACCACTGGCAATAGCAGTGAGATATCACTAGCCAGGGTGACATCTCAGGGGTGGTGGCGGATGAACTCTATTCAGTCAACGGTGGCACCCTAGGTCTTAGCTGTTAAATACTCCTTGATGATGAGACGCTATTGCTTCGTTGAAGAAATGAGCCTTCATATAGTTATGTGTGGGCTTTGGTCTTTGAGAAAGAGGGTGCGTCACAGGATCAAGGAATATGCAACCGGCTGGATTATTGGCAACTACATTTTTGTTTTGTTTCAGCAAATTTTTGTAATAATTTGCTATTTACTTTTTAATTTACTTTTATTTTCTCTATTCTATCATAAAATATTGGCCTATGTCATATTTTGTCAGTGATAGGATTTGTTGTTTAGTTATCCATTCTTTAACAAAAAATATAAAAATACAAAAAAAGAAAGATTTACGTCCATCAACACCTTTGAACGTATGTTGTTGTGGGACCTTGGTCTTAAAAGGTTTGTATGTGTTATTGTGACACATATTGTAATTCCTACTACACAACACATTTTATTAGAAAAAAAAATATATAAAATTGAAAGTATGTCTGTTTGTCATTTATGCATTACTACACTGTTCATTCGATCATCATGAAAATTTGGGAAGTTGTTATGTGCACCAGCCCAAAGGTAACTGGCAAATTTTCTTTTTCCAAAAACTGCACTTCAGGGCCATTATAATGATCTTAAGGGATTTTGCCTAAATGTTGATAAATATTTAATTTGGTTTTTATTTAAATATCGTTTTATGCGGCTAGTTTGCTTTGATCAATATTTTTTTTATTGAGCATAATTTTTTTAAAATTGAAACATTAAAGCATAATCTGAAAAAATAGCATTTGTATATCACAATTATATGTTTTGGAATTTAACACATCATGATGTTACAAATTTTATCATCTACACCAAATATGTTGTTGGCTTGCAATGGTATGTAATACATGTTTCTAAAATTAAGTGAAGATAGTTGATAACATCGATTATTTCGATTTAAAGTTCAAAATTACGAGACGGAATTCGCACAAATACGTTACAAAAAAACATAGCTTATGTATAATTAAACACGGATGGCAATCATGATGAATAAACTAATTAAAAATGGTTGCACTTAGCCGATAGCGATTTCCAAACGGTAACAATGCATTAATCTATGTGTTGTTGTGACACATTTTGTAATTCCTACTACACAACACTTTTTATTAAAAAAAAATAACAAAGAATTTAATAATTAGCTTTCCACAGGAAGATTGGGGTGTGATATGGGTGTGACAACCCCGCGTACTTTAGTCCCTGGTTTTGGCATATGAGTTAACTTGAGACATCTTATACCACTGGCAATAGCAGTGAGATATCACTAGCCAAAGTGATATCTTAGGGGTGCTGGCGGATGAAGCTTTTTCAATCAACGATAACATCCCTTAGTTTTAGAAAGAATTGGAGGAAAAATTGGAAAATTATGAAGTAAGTTAAATTTATTGTGCAGTTATATTAGCAATTATGAAAAACACAAGACAAAATGCACGACTCTTACTGCATCTGAAAATTTGTATTTGAGAAAAACAAAAACATCGGAACACATGCCATTGTTTTTGAAAAATTATTGAATCAAAATAAAAATTTAAGCTTTAAATGTATATTAGTATTCTTTTTTTTTTTGTTTTTGCTTTCACTTAAAAATTGAACAGTCATTTGTGGTGGTAATGGTCTTGGTTTCTCTGGGTTTGAGGTCATCAGAGTTCATTTTCTTTGTATCTTTAAATTCGTCTCCGTATAGGGAGATAACGTATCGCGTGCATTTGAGCATTTGTAATGAGCTGAGGAGGTAGATTCAAAATCAGAAACTAAATATGACTGAAACCCACTCCAGGCGCGCAACTCTTCGGTAGTTCATGATTGTTATTCTGTGATCCAGTTGGCTAAATAAGGATAATTCTAGATTAAACTTCTTATTATATATAATTCTTTTTTATTTTAAACTAACTTATTCGTGCCCCAAAAATGTTAATAAATAATAAAGTATTGTGATAGGGATTGATGTAAGTTTTGTTTTAGGAGTAGCATTTTTTTAACAATCATTTGTAGAGATATTCTGTTTATTGTAGTAAAATAGACTTAATATTTTTCATGATCAAAGCCGTTTAAATAAACCCCAAAGATATATAAAACAAGCCAAACAAGAATAAAATAAAGAAACATGTTTCGAAGCAATAATGAAGTGAAATTAAATACAGAACTGATGAACACAGAAACATGTGTATTAGACGAAATCGTTAGTAAATCATAAGATTTTGTTTCAATCTAAATTCAGTAAGCGCCCTTGAATAAATTTTCGTATATTAAAACATTATTACAGCAACTCCTAATTTTCAACCAAAAACCTCCCCCATCGGAGGATCAACGTCTATAATTTATTTTTAAATAAAATTTTTTCATATAAATTTACTTCTATATCTAAACTTTTAATAATAGCAAAATAACAACCACCAAGCCCGGAAAAAACAAACAACAAAAGAAAAGCGTATAAATATATGGAAAAATGTAAACAAAATTCAAAATGAAAATAGCTAAGAAAGAAAAAAAATTATAGAAAATAAGAAAACACATCATAGATAAATTTTATCAACGAAAAAAAACTTACATATGAGATCCACCCAATCAATCCATCATACGTTTCCTTTTTAATATTTACTGATACTTTTTCCGCTGTTTTGTGTTTTTCTTCGATTTTCTTTTGTATTTTCATTTTTATTTTCAATTTTCTCTTTTTAAATAAAATTTCAATATTTAATATGTTGTTCGTTCGTCGATTCTATTCATCTTAAATGAGTTTTTTTTTCTCTTATTTTTTGCTGTTCATTCAGGATATTTGTATTAAGATTCAAGACGTTATTCTTGTGGTTTATTATAATGATATGGTAAAGAATTGTGATATATGATGTTTGATTGAAAGATTGTATTGCAAAGAAAATGGGGTTATTTAGAAGTCTGGTATGCAGACTTCTCTGGTAGATTAAAAACTTGCGTCATACACATGAATCTTACTGATTCATCGAAGATAAATTTGTGTGTGTTTTTTTTTTAAATATACTTTTTTTCATTTCTTTTCTTTCAATTAATTTTCTTATTTTCGTGTTTGCATTCATGTCACGTATTATCGTACGATATCCTTTCAGAAATGAAAAATTACGAGCTTTTGAGATAAGACCTTCCTTACGAAATATAATTTATCCAAATAAATTAGAATTTCTTGTTTATTGTAAATGTAGGTATATTGATTTCTAGAAAGAAGAGAGTTCATGGATTTTATTTGGTTTTTATTTCCAGTTATGAAAACTGTATTTCATGTTTGAACTTCATTTAAGAATATCAATTGTTAGTTTTATCATGGAATTCGGATGGTGGATTATTGCAAAAAAACATGAAATAGCTCTTGGTCATAAGTAAAACTTGAAAAAAATAAATATATACTCATTATGCTGCCTCAAAGGTCAAGGCGGGTAACAGAATAAACTCCATGACGAAGGCCCATTCAAGTCAAAAGGTTTTTATGTTTACGAACATTTTAGCAGCTATTTGGATTTGAATATTTTAAATAAAAATTCATATATTTGGAATTTTGCAGCAAGAGAAATTTTTAAAATCGGTAGGTTTTCATCCGACCAAAACTGTATTTAAAATTTGTCATTCAACATGTGAGAATATGTCACAGATGTATTTATTAATTATTCAACATAATAAAACTTCATGATTTCCATGAATTTAATTGAAAAATTTGAAATAATACAACAAAAATTCAATATTCAATGATGTTGAAACTTATTTAAAATTTTATTAAAATTGTGAGGCAAGTTCTAAGAAATTATAAGTTTAAGTTTTTTTAAATAAGTAATAGAATATTCTTATAAATTTTAAACAAAAGAAATTTGAATAAAAACGACGAACATGCACTAAACTTCTTATTAAGTTGTTTGAAAAAGTGTCGGTGAATTTTCACTAAATATGCAATTAAACGTTCGGAACAAAAGGAACATTTATTTATCCAAGTTTGTATGAAAAAACATGTCTGTGTAGCACTGAAAAGGAAAAGAGATGAAGTTTATCATTATGGTATTGAATTTCAAGTTCTATTTATATACGACAAGCTGATTTACAAAATGAGGCTTATTGAGGACAAAGTACAACAAAATGCAACGATAAACTATCGATTATTTGTTTTTTAAAGGGCCTGGAAGTTTTCGGCACACACTCCCCGCCTAGTGCTATCGAAAATGGGACGATATAAAAAAATAAAAAAAGAAAATGAATATGCCAGAGCACGAAGAAAGCAAGTAGGAGTACGAGTATCTCTTCCTGCTCGAATGATTGCGGTTGTTGGGTTAAAAAAATGTATTTCGAGAACGAGGTGGAATTTGACTTACCTGATTGGTACGTTTGACTTAGTGTGGAGTTTTCTCGCTTCTTCAAAGGAAGAAGGGGAAGGCCAGGATGTGTCTGAAAGACTGGGGTGGACGTTTTCCTGAATGGAAGATGGTTTATGGTTTGTCTGCGCAACTAGAGTTGTTACTCGAAGAAGGTGATTTATGAGTTGCGTCATCTTCATGCGAACAAAACTCGAGTGTTTTGGAAACGAAAACTTTGAGCGAACTGTGTTTTGAAGCATGAGTGGGGCGACGATGCTTGAAATACTGTTTCAATTCAAAAACGAAGTCAGATTAAGGAGGTATAGTGGAGTTCTTGCTAAGGAATTCACCAGGGAAACGAATGTTAGTACCGTAGAGTAACATAACCGATGAAGATTGAAATTCTTCTCGGAAAGTAATTCGTAAACCTAATATTACTGACGGTAGTATTCGTATGCAGTCCGTCCTGTCATAGGCAGTTATTGAAGATTAGAGGGGGAGGGGTCAACGCTCGATGAGACCGTTGTATTTTGAATTATAACTTGTAGTTCGCATAGAAAGCTGAAGTTATTGTTTTAGATATGGTATTTACGACAGGAATGTCTTTAGGCCAACAACAATAATAGTGACAGAAGCCTTTGTCCTTCGAGGTAGGAAGTAATGTCCATACCAATAATGTCCATATAAATTAGCTAAATTTAATTGAGTATGGAGAGAGGCTTTTGCATGGCAAATCATGCAGTTCGTGGCCGTTAATCGTACATCCTTGTTAATAAATGAACCAAAAACTTTATCAGCAAGGGGTTTGGTAGAACTGTGGACTTCTGGGTGAGATAAATTAAAAAACTGTCAAAGACAGCTTGGTGGAATTTCTTTGGAATAAATAGGCAAATATTGCCTGTCGAAGTATCACATAAAACAGTTTTGGAAGATTGCTCTAGTAAAACTGGCATTGCTCGGAATTTCAGCGGGGTACCAGTGTACATTCTGCGAAAAATCGTAGATAAAAGGCATGATCGGTAAAAAACGTGAAGGTTTGGCCTTCGAGAAGGAACTGGAAAGGTTTGATAGCTGAATAAGCTGCTAGAAATTCACGATCATAAGCGCTGTATTTCTGTTGCGACTCGTTAGGTCGCACAGAAAAGAAACTGAGTGGTGTCACATTCACATTCACAATCGTGAATTTTTTGTTAGACGACGACGCCAAAGGCCTTGTTGGAAGCATCGACCATCACGGCAAAATAGGCAAAGTGCAAAGGATGAGCAAAAGTTGTCGCCTCACTGGGTTACCGCTTACAAAGATCGAAGGTTTGAATGTTATCTTCGAATCACTGAATGACGCGTTTGTCATTCTTTTTTAACCCTTTTAGAGACTCAATGAGTGTGGTATAATTGCCACCAGCGTATGGTATAAATCTGTGGTAGAAATTGATCATACCACGGTTACGTAGTTGTTGTTTAACCATTTCTTGGTGTTCCTAGCGATTTATGGCCTCAACACGTTCAAGTGTTGACCATTCGCTTCAAGATGATGTCCAAAAAGTCAAGGTTGGTTTCAGGAAAGTTGCATTTATTAACGTTGATATTGAGACCGGCATTGGAGAGACGCTCAAACAGAATTCTAAAAGATTTGAGGTGCTCTTCAAGGGCTTCAGAAGCAATGAAGATGTCATCTATATAATTGAAAACAAATTTAAGGTCTCGAAAAGGGGAATTTTGAACGGTTGGAAACATTCGGAAGCATTGCGCAACCCGAAAGACACTCGAACGTATTTGAATAGTCCGAACAAAGCAGAGATAGCTGTTTTAGCAATATCGCGTTCATCAATAAAAATCTGATTATTCGCACTCAAAAGATCTATTGTTGAAAAAATTTTCCATCAATGGAGCGATTGGGAGGAATCCTCAATATGAGGCATCGAATAGGAGTAGAGACATTATTAAAAGAACGGGAGTCACCGCAAGGTTTCTACTACTCGCCGTTCTTCTATAACTATAACCTAATAATTGCGTGCGATGCCAATGCTCATCACACCGTGTGGTATACAAATAATATTTTTATAGCTAACAAAGGCAACAAACCCACCTTTTGAAAAAAAAACTGAAAATGAGGTCCTAGACCTTACTCTGAGCAACAACATCACCGAGAATTTTATCGGTAGCTGGCATGTCTCGGATATAGCTCCTATGTTGGGTAACGCAAACATATGCTTCAACATAGAACACTAATCAGAGAGTACCCTGCACTTTAGGAACCACAGAAAGACTGATTGGGATCTTTTCGGGGTAATGTAGCCGATTGTGGCAGACTCAACTCCACAATCAAACTTGACTATGCGGCAAATCCCACCTGCTACATGTTATCCCTAAATCATACAAACCCAATTCTACAATTGCCAGGTCTAGAAGGACCAGAAATGTGCCTTGGTAGAACGGAAATTTAGAGAGGATGAGGTTAAAAGTTTGCAAGCTTTGTAACAAAGCAAAAACAACAAATGCCTGGATGGAGTACCAATCAGCTCTTGCTAACTAGCACAAAGAACTCAGACGATCAAAAAAAGATAATTGGATAGAGCTCTGCGGAACGATTGACTGCCCATCGGCTGCAGCTCGACTCCAGAAATTGCTTGCTTCTGACCACACAAATCCTATGGGTTCAATCTGCATGGTACCTAGACTACGAGCTGAGGTTAGACTCTAGAAACACTATTACAGACTTACTTGACGGAGTCCACATATGTGAGCTTGGAAGAGAAAAATATACCAAACTTTAGTCCATTGGATCCTGAAACTAGGAAAGTTTCAGATCAACTAGCGAACAGAATATTCTCCCCCAGTAGAACTGTTGGCGGAAATCAAATCGTTCAAACCATTCAAATCCTCAGGAGACGACGAAACATTCCCGATCTTCCTGCAAAAAAGTTTAACTGCCATTCTCTCATACCTCGAGCGTTTCTTTATTACAACTTTTAGCCTTGCGTACATTCTTCAGATATGGAGAGAAGTTAGAGTAGTGTTTATACCCAAGTCAGGAGAATAAATTGAATGAAGCCAAATCAGACAGGCTAATAAGTCTTACATAATTTCTTCTGAAAACGACGGAAAAGGTGCTGAATTACAACTTTTGGCATGTATGCTTTAAGCAAAACCCTCTAAACTAATGCCAACATGCACACCAAACCGGGAAATGTACAGAAATGGCTTTGCATAAAGTCGTGAAAGAAATTAAGCACACTGAAATATAAGGAGTCATTTGCACACTTATACAATACACTTCTACAAGGGGTCTTTGATAATCTCGATTTTCTTACAATATCTGAAATTGACACTTAAAAATTTGAACACACACGTTTTGCTGTGGATCTTCAACATGCTACAGAGTTGAAAAGTAATAGCAACATTAAGAAATACATCGGTTACTGTCAGGACTTTAAAAGATGCCCCTAAGGAGAGGCATTCTCTTCGTTGCTCTAGCTGATACTCGCTGATGATCTTCTAAATAGGCTGAAATTATGGTTTCACCACTGTAGGCTACGCCGACGATAAGAAACTTGTTTTGCAAAACCTGGGGTTTAAGCCCTTTGGTTACATCAAAGCATAATAAAAACCATACTGTGATATGCAGCCTTTGTCTGGAGGCCAAAACCAACCAAATGTTTGCTTAGACAGTGCTCACAAAAATAAAAAGACTTGTGCGCCTCTGAACCACAGGTGATTTTAAAACCACCCCAACACCTGCAATGGAGAACCTTTTCCTACTCCTTCCATTGCACCTATACACCAGATCTAAAGCAGTATCTAGTGTACACAGACAGCAGCTAGTCGATACACGGCAATCTACTAGCAGGTTTGCTAGCCAAGAAGGGCGCCACTTCAAAGTTCATCGGTCAAGAACCGTGATTTAGACTAACAATATAAGTTTTCACTCAAATGCGTTATCCAAAGCTGAGAGTGGAAACAAAATAGACAACTACGTAGTATAAGGGAAGGTCAACTGCAGTCAAAAAAGTTTCTGGACAACTCCCCGTTTTAAATCAATCGATCTTGAGAAAGAATCTATGAAAATCTTAACATGGTGCTTGACAGGACATGATCCAAAAAACCATTACCTTCACAAATTAGGCTTTGTTGTCTCCGACACATGCAGGTTCTGCAACTCGGGGGCAGAAACCATGAAACACATTATCTGCAACTACTCTGAACTTGCATGGCACAGACACATCGAACTCGGTCAAGGGAGACAGGCACTTCTTCTACCACAAAATATTTGTCCAATTCAACTAATTAACTATGTTAAGAGACTCGGACTCGACCACATTGCACATTTTGCATCTGCAGTATAATCCCATAAGGGTAAGTCCCAATAGACCTTTAGGTTGCAGTGCTACTCGAACTAGCTTACTAATTAGTTCAACTTCGAAACCCCTTCCAGTAAAAAAATCTTTTATCAGCACAACACGGACTGTAGTTTATAGAAGAAGTGTACTTCTCTAGGACTGTTGATTGTGTGGTCAGCAGTACTTGATGCAATTGCCTGATTTATTTGATGTTTGGTGTCAATGTCCGAGTTTTGTATAAAGTTATAAGGTTTGCAAGACCTCCACTGGAAGACTGACAGTTATCCAATCGGCTTCGTTTGTTTCTGAGCTGTTTGAGTAGGCTCCCAGACACACTGATGTTCAAAACAGGTTGCAATATAGCCAAATAACAGCACTTTGAACTTTATTCATACGAAAACTATTAACTGAGGTTTTTAAGAAAAAATATTTCTTCACCGCATCAAGCAGAATATTTTATGATATATTAAATTTTAATAGAAAAAAATATTGCGACGCTGATGTAAAATTCAGACTTCACCACAGCTCTGAAAACATAATGTTCTGGATATATAGTGAGCTAATATCCATCAAATACTTTAATTAAAGTCTAACCAATGTTATAGATTTCACGTAGTTCTAATTATATTTTATAATCTAATTAAATCTAACTATAATTCTTATTACAAACATAAATTATGTTGTACGAGAAAAAGTAAAAAATAATTTTAACCGAAAGTGATAAACCGGAAGTTGGGATGCAGAGCTGTTGGGAACTGTACTAAATGTTTATGTATCAAGTTTCATCTAATTCGATTATCAGGAAGAGGTGTTATTGAGCTTTCAAAAAAACAGGTGCTCGGGGGACCCCACACCACTTTGTTCACAATCGTTCAAAAACTAATAAGTTCCTTGCCATACATTTTTGCAACTTTTTCCAAAGTGTCATCAAAATTCATTCACGAAAGAATGCTGTGTGTTCCCAACAAACATTGAAAAAATGGTGACACAATGAACAGGTGTTCGGAAGGGCTAATTAATCAGTTCTTTGTTATTTCAGTCTCCATCTTTTTTCAAAGTTTCATTAAAGTTGATTAATTAATGAAGTCTGTATGCTCCCAACAAACTTTAAAAACAAAGTATGAAAAGTCAGCAGTTGTATGGTAGCCCCCCGCCACTTTGTTCAATGTGTCTAAAAATATGATAATTATCTACTCACACTAATTGAAACCTTTTTCATAAGTTTCATCATAATCACTTCATTATTGTAGGCTGTAGTGTGCATAAAGACACTGAAAACTTCAAAAAATTACAACAACAAAATTTTTACCGGAAGTTGGGATGCAGAGCTGTTGTGAACTGTACTAATTGTTTATGTACCAAGTTTCATCCAATTCGATTATCAGGTACAGATGTTATTGAAATTTAAAAAAAAAAAAGGTGCTAGGGGGACCCCCAACAATCGCTCAAAAACTTATCAGTTCCTTGCCATACATATTTGCATCTTTTTCCAAAGTGTCATCAAAGTTCATTAACGAACAAATGCTGTATGCTCCCAACAAACAATAAAACCATAGCCAAAAAACCACCTGTTGTATTGTGGATCCCCCAACCCTTTATCCGATGTACTCCATAAACTGATCGAAAGCATTTACCAACGTTTCATGAAAATCGATCGGTAATTGTAGGCTACAGTAGGGATAAACACCCAAAGAAGAAAAATTTTTTAACCGAAAGTGACAAACCGGAAGTTGGTATGCAGAAATATTGGAAACAGTACTAAAAGCTTTATACCAAGTTTCCATGAGATCATAAGCCGGAATTAGAAGCTACCGAATATTTAAACTTAGAGGTGTTCGGGAGACCACCCGCCATTTTGTGCAAATTTGAAATGAATCCAGGTCTTTCATTTTCAAGTGCATCTGGATCATTTTCCAAAGTTTCATCAAGATCCAATGCAGGAATGTCACGCAAAAACCCACCCACACACACACACACACCGACGTACACCAAAATTTTTATGGCTATTTAGATAGAGAATGGTAAAAAAAAAAAAAGAAAAAACAAAATTTGGGGTATGTAAGATTTTGTTTTTCTCGGTAGAGTGCATTACTTCACACAATTTAAAATTGTGGTGAAGTAAAAAAAATTGGTTGATTTTGAATGAAAAATATAGTGATCTGTTAAATAATTTTAAATAAAATGTATCATGTAATCAAAGCGATGCGGTAGATCGCTGTTCGTGAAAAAAAATAGCGATTACCACTTTTGCTTATTTACGCTGAACCTAGTAGACATAACCTCAAAAAAATAATTTGATCTAATGTTGTTTAACATATATGAACTTATGACGAGTTTTGTAACATAAACTCACCTTTAAATTTTAATTTGAAATAGATTTTGTACAATAAACCGTATACAAAATTAACTAAAACATATAAAACTTCGAAAACGATTATTGAAAAATGAAATTTCATAAGAATATTTATTAAGATCAAAGCGATTTCCATTAACTGATATTTTTTCTTGAAGCCATCTATTGTAAGTTTAAAATGTAAATAGCTAAGACACTTTTTTTAAAAATAAAAACATTAGAATTTAATCTTTTGTAAATAGAAATAAACTAGTTTGCTTTAGAATCAAAGCGATGCGGTAGATCGCTGTTCGTGAAAAAAATAGCGATTACCACTTTTGCTTATTTACGCTGAACCTAGTAGACATAACCTCAAAAAAAGGTTTTGATCTAATGTTGTCCATATAATATAAGCTTATGGCGACTCGTTTAACATAAACTCACCTTCAAATATTAATATGAAATGAATTTAATACACATGACTGTAAACAAAATTTGTTAAAATATAACATTTTGAAAAAAGTTTTGAGTTTTGAGAAACTAATGTTAAAATAATTTTTAAGGCGAATAAGTTTCATACTGTCTTTGGCTCCATCTATTGAACGCTTTCAACAATCAAAAAAAAATCAACAAATGTCAATTTTACTCTGATTCTGCTGTTAAGAAAAAAATTAGAAAGGAAACTGTCATAAAAAGTAAAGACTTTATTATCATTTAATTTTACTCTGATTTTGCATAAAAAGCTAAAGCAAATTAGCTAAGAGTTAAGACCAATTTTAAAAGGGAATGTATTTTGTTTGTAGTGTGACATAAAAACATTACATATTATAATTTGTTCTTTTAATGCGTATGGACATTTATTTTTGGACATTTGTAGGGTGAAATATGTGTTTTAAATAAGAGCGGGGTATATTATCTAGTGAATTTGTTCCAAATAATTTTTTTTCTTGGATTGCAATATTTTTTTCTAAAATTTTACTCTGATTTTGCGTAAAAGGTTTTAACAAGACAATTTCTTTTAAAAAGAAATTTGTTAAGGTTTAGGTGTGTAGGTTGTCATAAAAACATTATTATAATTTGTTTTACTGCAAATTGCTGAATATTTCCAAAAATTTTCGGGATTCAATTTAAATTAAATTCGTTTAAAAATCTATACCGTAATGTGCCAATAGGTAGACCTACAACAAAATATTGGAGTGTATTATTTAGAGCCTTTGTCCCAAACAATAATTCAGAGTATGCAATCACTTTTTCTAGAAATTTTAAATTATAGAAATTATGGTTGGTGTGTTCATTTTATATTCTTCAAAAATATCATTTAATGAAATTTTACTATGAAGATTCTGGTCTTGACTAAGAAACATTAGAAAGGAAGTTGTCATAAAAACATTATTATATAGCTTTTTTCTTAAACATTTGTATTTATCGATCTAACTTAAATGAATTTAAAAACTGCACCGTAAAGTGCCGATCACTAGACCCCTACAACAACACCGCGTGTGCTATTTAACGCTTTTGTCCCTAATAATGTTCCCGGGTATGCAAATACTTTTTCTAATGATCAACTTTTATAGCTGTCAAAATTTTTTCAAGTGGGACAGCAAATTGCATAGTTTTAGTCAATTTGCAGATACAAATAAACAAAAATTTTCACCGTAACAAGTGGTTAAACGTTGAATCTTATTTTGAAATATGAAATTACATACTCTGAAAATTATTTTTAATTCAAAAATAGTTTTATTAAAATTAGTTTCTAGTTAAATAAAACAAAAGCGAGATTTATAAATTCAGTATTGGTATACTGCAAAATCACAATGAAATTAATCTTAATATTAAAGAAATTTTAAATTAATATTAAAGCAATGATACTTGAACTAAATCTGTTACTTACATTTTTTTTATAGTTCTAAGCCATATTTAATATCGAAAGTTCATCTGAAGGCGATAAACAAATTATTGTAGATTCTGGACCAAATAGCAAACATGACGAGACTTATATTTTGGTTTTACATCATATGCTTAAGCAATTCTAGTATACTCCTCAAAATATTTGGTGCCAGTATGCGAGGTTCACCCAACCAACCCACACCACTAGATAAATCTTTGGCCCAAATTATATATCTAGTGGATTATTGGGTATGTTGTTTTTATGACCGCATAAAAATTGGAATTAATTCAATCAATCATTAAAGTTGGTATACTTTTATTATTTATTTCATTATAATCCAAGCTCATAAAATTTATTATTTACCACAAAAACTCGTGATATCAGTCACAAAAAACATCAAAAATGTAAATTTTAGTTCGTGAAAAAGGTGCAGTTTAAAGTTTAATAGTCAAAACTATCTGTTCAGTACAAAAAGAAGTGATATCCTGTGTCAAGTAGAAACGTGTGTAAAACAAAACATTTCCAAATAACACTGTGCGACAGCCAAAATCCGCTTGGGTTCTAAATACCGGGAAAAGTTATATCGGTAAAAAAAAAGTTATACGTGTCCCGGGGTTTCGCTGGGTCACGTCTAGGAATCGAGATATATCAGTTTGAAGTTAGCAAGTATCATATAGGAGAAATTGTCACGTTTGAAGTTCTTTTCTGACATAACTCGAGAACGACTAGTCCGATTTTGCTGAAACAACTTTAGAAATTAAGAATTACAATTCCTTTAATCTACTGATGTACTATACTGAAAAAGTAACGAAAAAATAAACAAATTAAAATTAAATAAATAAGAAATATAAAAAAAATAAAATAAATAAAAATAGAAATAAAATAGAAATAAAAATAATAAAGTAAAATAAAAAAATAATAAAATAAAAATATAATTAAAATATAAAGAAATAAAATTAAAAAAATTTAATAACTAAATAAAATAAATAACAAATAAATAATGCATAAATAATAAAAAAATAATAAATAAATAATAAATAATAAATAAACAATAGAAAATAATAATAAATAATAATAACAAACAATGACTAATAAATAATAATAATAAATAATAATAATAATAGTAATAAATAATAGTAAATAATAATAATAAATAATAATAATAAATAATAATGATAATAAATAATAATAATAATAAATAATAATAATAATAATAATAATAATAATAATAATATAATAAAATATGATAAAATATAATAAAAATATAAAAATATAAAGTAAAATTATACTAAAAATAATAAAATAAAATAAATAAATAAAAAAAATAAAAAATAGAAAATAATATATAAAAATAAAAAAAAATAAAATTAATACACAGAGACACATAGACACATGTCCAAATACATTTAAAACAATAAATTTTGAAGTTTATTCCAGTAAAAATATTAAAAAAAAATTTCTATGAAAAATCAATTCTTGACAAAATGAGATACCTTTAGTTAATTGTGAATAAAAGCTAAATACATCGATTTTCATGATCTATGTCTCGTTTTGTGCACAGACTATGTGACTTTACGTCAAAGTAATAAGACTTGACACTTTTTTCCGTTTTGAATTTTTCATGATTTTTTAAAATGCAATTTTTTTATTTTTTAGGCAAAAAATTATTTTTTTTCTTCATAAATTTATTTATAACTGCGAAACTGTTGATTGGGTAAGGAAATAGTGTATTAGTAGATTAAAAGAATTGTAATTCTTGTTTTTTCTGTTTCAGTAAAATAGGACTAGTCGTTCTCGAGTTATGTCCCCAAAACGTGACTATTTCCCCTATATGATACATGCTAACTTCAAATCGATATATCTCGATTCCTAGACATGACCCAGCGAAACGCCAGGACACGTATAACTTTTTTTTACCGATATAACTTTTCCCGGTAGTCAGAACCCTAGCGGATCACAGACCCCTACCATTTGTCGCACAGTGTAATTAGGTGTTCTACATGTTTGAAATACTTACTTTGTCACTCGGATTAGAGATTAGAATTAGAAACAACTTCAACTAACTAGGTATTAAAACAAAAGTTTCTAGTAAAAATAAAAGTACAAAATAATATTTGTTTATTTATTTATATTCGAATGCAAATGTGGAATGCGATATTTATACGATCGACCGAATCTCCGAATCTCCGAGAGGAGTGCGGAACCATCACGAAACCTCAGGACTAACAGATTATAACTTTAATGAAATTCTGTTCAAATAACATGTTCTTAATCTACAAACTAGGGTCTGCAATATAAAATACTAACTAATAAATAAAATTGCATTTCTTTTATAGAATTTTCATTTTGTATATATGTAACGTCCGCTATATTCGCCTAAACAATAATAAAACCAATTCATCTTCTTTTTCTAATTCAATAAAAATTTATTTCATTAGTTTCAGTTCATTTTTTTTCATTAATAATCATTTTAAAATTTTCTAATACTTAACGGCTAGTTAAATTTCGAATATACTATAAAAAACAAACGAACGTACTCAATTTTATTTCCAATTCTAACAAACAGATGTCGTTACTAAACTTTTGCTGAACTTAGTATTACACGATTTGTTTTGACATCAGAAGATGTCAAACAAAAAAATCACATTGTTGATTTTGATAAAAAAAGATTTGAGATGTGTCTCTCATTCCGATCTGGTCATTAAAAAAAGACACATGTTTTTTTCTGACTAGATTGATTCAAGTCTTGTCATGAAAATAGTAAAAAGTTGTTTAGATTAGATGTTTTTTTTTACGAAAAATATTGTTTTATTGTATTACTATTGTTTTGTTTGAATTAATATATGGAAAATCATAAAACAATTTAAGTTTTGTTTTACCTGTGGATGAAGAGTGAGGATGTCAAGGTTGTGTTACTTTATTGATAAAATATTTTATCGATAATTTCAATAGCTGTTTGTTCAATTATAATATATGAGTTTGTACTGTTATCATATGGTTTTATGTTTGGTGTAGTTTCAACGTTAAAAAAATCAGAAACGATACCACATAGTTATTCAATTTTCAAAATTTGTCAAAGTTTACCTTCACCATATAAGATAATGGATTGCTAACCAAAAAAATTAACACAAACAATATACAAAAATGGTTGATTATTACAAAATACTTGATGTTACTAAAACCGCATCAGACGCAGAAATTAAAAAAGCATACAGGAAATTAGCTTTAAAATGGCATCCAGATAAAAATCCTGAAAACTCTGAAGCAGCTTCAACAAAAAAATACTAAAATAAGGTTTTTATACAATTATATGTCAATATTTTTATATATATATTATATTCCATTCTTTTTTATTGAATTTTTTTTTTATTTTTTTGAATTGAATTCAAATTTTGATTTCCTTCTGGAAATGTTAGGCTAGAGCCTTCAGTGTATATAAGAGGTTCCCAAGACCGGGTTTATGTGGGGGCAACACGGCCATCCCGTTTATTTGTATAGAATTTTCTTTTTGAATAATATATTTTGTAACAAAGGTCCAACGTAATATATAATATTCCACATTAAATAAAAGTCTTAACTGTCACTGAGGTTTCGTGATGGTCTGCACTTCTCTCGATTCGGTCGATCGTATAAATATCGCATTCCACATTTGCATTCGAATATAAATAAATAAATAAATATTATTTTGTACTTTTATTTTTACTAAAAACTTTTGTTTTAATACCTAGTTAGTTGAAGTTGTTTCTAATTCTAATCTCTAATCCGAGTGACAAAGAAAGTATTTCAAACATGTAGAATACCTAATTATTTGGAAATTTTTTGTTTTGTACTCGTTTTTACTTGACACAGAATATCACTTCTTTTTGTACTGAACAGATAGTTTTGACTATTAAACTTTAAACTGCATCTTTTTCACGAACTAAAATTTACATTTTTGATGTTTTTTGTAGCTACGAATTACAATAAGTGTAGCAATAAGGCATAAAAACCTTTTAAGATATAGGTCCCACAGGCCACAACAACATGCGATTGGAGGTGTTGATAGACGCAACTCTTTTTTTGGTTTTAGATTTTTTTTTAAACAATAGAAAGACGGAATTTTCATTAATAAATCCTATCACATATAAAATATGTGATAGGATTTATTAATTAATGTAATAAAATAATACATAGGTCAATATTTCATTAAAGAATAAAGGAAATAAAAATGAAATTAAAAAAGAAAAATAGTAGATTATACATCAAGGGAGAGAAGTGTATGTTTTTCTCCCAAGGTGTGTTTGGAGACCGAGGACGAAGCCCATTTTTTGCACGACTACATTATAATTATGATATTTAAAACTAAATCTAATCATTTAAAGAGCACGAAAACTATAAATTTTAATTTCTTAAGTATTTTTTGTATTAAATTTCTAGATATTACGATGTGTGAATTCATAGGATGAGAGAATATTTCGTCAACATCTAAGTCAACATTCTAATCAACATCCTAAGTCACGAGTGTAAAGTCATTATTGATTGTTGCCAATCAATGCGAAACTTAATATCTGACGTAAAGTCAATATGTTGTTATATTTTTGGTTAGGAAATATAGACAACATTAGGGGAATTTTTAATTTCGGATTGGTGTGTAAGACACACGGAATTTGAACGATGTGTCTCTGATGAGTGTAGTTCGAATTCTGACACGAAACACAACAAAATTTTTTCTAAAGGAATTTTAGAGAAAATGAAAAATTATTTCGAATTGCAAAATTCAAGTGATTTCCAATATGTACTTAAGCTTAATTGTTCACAAAATCCAATCCGAAATTAAAAATTCCCCTAATGTTGTCTATATTTCCTAACCAAAAATATAACAACATATTGACTTTACGTCAGATATTAAGTTTCGCATTGATTGGCAACAATCAATAATGACTTTACACTCGTGACTTAGGATGTTGATTAGAATGTTGACTTAGATGTTGACGAAATATTCTCTCATCCTATGAATTCACACATCGTAATATCTAGAAATTTAATACAAAAAATACCTAAGAAATACAATTTTCAATATGTAATCATAGATGAAAAATTCAACTTAAGTAAATATGAAAAATGATGAAGTTTCAATTTAGAAATTATCTGAACATCAAAATTAAAATATGTTTCGTCATCGCCGCTTTGGCTAAGTTGTGTAAGACACACGGAATTTGAACGATGTGTCTCTGATGAGTGTAGTTCGAATTCTGACACGAAACACAACAAAATTTTTTCTAAAGGAATTTTAGAGAAAATGAAAAATTATTTCGAATTGCAAAATTCAAGTGATTTCCAATATGTACTTAAGCTTAATTGTTCACAAAAACCAATCCGAAATTAAAAATTCCCCTAATGTTGTCTATATTTCCTAACCAAAAATATAACAACATATTGACTTTACGTCAGATATTAAGTTTCGCATTGATTGGCAACAATCAATAATGACTTTACACTCGTGACTTAGGATGTTGATTAGAATGTTGTTGACTTAGATGTTGACGAAATATTCTCTCATCCTATGAATTCACACATCGTAATATCTAGAAATTTAATACAAAAAATACCTAAGAAATACAATTTTCAATATGTAATCATAGATGAAAAATTCAACTTAAGTAAATATGAAAAATGATGAAGTTTCAATTTAGAAATTATCTGAACATCAAAATTAAAATATGTTTCGTCATCGCCGCTTTGGCTAAGTTGTGTAAGACACACGGAATTTGAACGATGTGTCTCTGATGAGTGTAGTTCGAATTCTGACACGAAACACAACAAAATTTTTTCTAAAGGAATTTTAGAGAAAATGAAAAATTATTTCGAATTGCAAAATTCAAGTGATTTCCAATATGTACTTAAGCTTAATTGTTCACAAAAACCAATCCGAAATAAATTTTAATGTTTTATGTTTTAATGTTTATCGTAGTCAGCGGTTTTTACAAAAATTAGTTTGAATTTATTGTAAAAAACTCTGTTTCCATGAAAACTTTCATCGTTGTCATAGTTTGTTACTTTTTAGTCCCAAGGGAGTAAAAGATGCAATCCGCTCCCGCAAATGAGGTAGCGGAATTAAACTTTATATACAACGCGTGTAAAAACAAATTTTTTATAAAAATTTGCACGAACAAACCAAAATGAAGTCGCAGCTAAAAATGTGCTATGATGCAATCAGAAAAGTAATTTATAATCTGACATTAGAGTATATATGCACAAAAACACATTTGAAACGCTAATGGTAACGAGTTTCTATTTAAAGTCACAAAGTTTTCAAAGACCTATAAAACTCATTAGCACAACCCACTATACCCACATAAACCAACATTTAATTAAACTTTTGTGAAATATTTATACAAAACATTTTAGTCTTCATACATACAACAAACCAATTCAAACAGTCTATGCAGAGTTCATTTATTTTGTGTAATTTTACATTTATTTATTGTGTTTAATGTTAAGAACATCAAAGTGATTTATAATTAATCGAAATTGATGTTCATTATTTTATATAACGTAATAAAAATACTGGAAAATTGAGAAAGAAAATTCAAACAAAACCAATATTTTTCATGAGAAAACAAAATAAAATCGAAAAAGATTTTCAAGACCAATTATTTGAATTGTGCTTTTAAGGTAAATATTATGATGCTCAAGTGATTGAAGATAGATGTTTGGATGAGGTGTATGTATGTTAATAAAAACAAAATCTAAAACCACAGTTAACTTGAATGCCATGTTTAGATTACAAGAAGATTTGCTAAATTGATTAACATCATCTTACTTTGTAATGAGATTCAAACTTTCGCATTCATCTGGAAAATTAACCCAAACTTTTGATTTGTTGAAACCAATAAGTCTCATACATAATTTCTTTTTCTTCATCCTCATTCTGACTTTTCCAAAAAAAATTCCAATACCAAAAATTTACATTTGCATAGAAATGTAAATAGAATTTATAAATAGCAGAACAGTGAGAATGAAAATAATTTCCATGAAACAAAAACAAAACCACAAGAAAATTTATAATTTATATTTTCACTTAATTAGCTTTTAATTACAAACACTTAAAAAACAGTTACCATGTTGTGCTTTTATTAACTTTAATCAATTTTACACCTGTAGGTTTAGATTTAATGTTTATATTGTTTAAAAATCAAATTGAATGAAAATTTTAAATTGAAAATTTTTAAGTAATTCACTAGAAACTATTTATTTGATTGGAAAAAGTGTTACAGTTCTTAGTTTTTTTTTAATTTCAATTAGTTATTCTTCTATTTTACTTTGTAAAAGGTAAAAAAATTCAAAATGAAAATTATAAGTTTTATAGAGGAAATATAAGTTTTGAATTACAAAACAATTTTTGCTATGATTTTCATGGATTTTCAATATTTACAAAGGAAAATATTGAATAACTATTTTCATTTTGTATTTTCCGTTTGAATAGAATCGCAAAAAAGTTATAAAATTATATGAATATTGAAAAGTAAGTTTTTCTAATATGAGAAATTCAATGAATTTTTAAATTGAAAAGTTTAGGGAATATATGTTTTCTATAAATATATATATGTGTACTTAGAATTGTAATCGTAAAATTTTTGATTACCTATTTGTTTGTGATTGAATTTCTAACAAACTTTTTAGCTTTAGTTGAATGAAGTTTAATCAATATGGGCTTAAGCGATAATCTTGGCAAACTCATAATATACTTTCATTATTTACAACTCTACTTAGTCAACGGTGTCACCATTAATCTTATAACTATGGAATATTACTTGATGACACGTTATTGCTTGCTAGAAAAAACGACCCTACATATGGATTTAATAATTGATGATTATCTATTCTGTAAAAATAATGCACAGTTGCATTTGGTATCTTTTAACGGATTGAAGCTAAGCTACTGTAAAAACTATATTCCTTTAAAGAAAACACAGGACAAATCAAATGAAATGAAATCTAATTTCGCCTAAGTCATTTAGTAATTTTTTCAAGCAAAATTAATGACAGTTCAACTTAATCAATAAAAGTTGAAAAGGTGCGAATATAACTCGCTTTAGGGTTTGTAGCGACCATATCACCACAAATGAAAAAAAAAGAAATAAAGAAGCCACAATAGAAAGTTTAAAAGAAAAGAAAAAACCTCTCGTCTACAAATTCAAAAAACAAACCGCTTTAATAATCCAAGAAACTTATACTGTTTCATACCCACTACACTACAATAATATTAAAAACATGTTTTAAACAACGAAAGGATTTCTTCGAGCTGTTGATGGTGAATTTAAAACTAATCAATATAATTCCAACAGTCTTCGCGACAACATAAGTAATAATCTAAATTTTAAATCCTTAAAACATTTGTTGCATTTAATTTAACAAATAAGTGTATTTCGTTTTATTTCGATAAACAAAAATGATTTAACAAATGGATTATTATATTCTATAGTGGTGACCCCGTTATTTGTGAAACGAATGCACAGTTGTGTACATCACATACATTGTTATAAAGAGCAATAATAATATACATCCTAAAATTGCTTATCAATATATTCATCAAACTAATTAAATTAATAAAAATCAATATTGCTCTTAAAATAAAAGAGGTGAATTCTAACAACGAAATAAATATTACATGTGGAACTTCAACTGTAACGATATAAATATATAACGGCAGAATACAAATCAATTTGGTTTGGATTTTCATAAAAAGTTGGTCAAGTTCGAACAAATTTCGCTTTCCACCCTTCCCCACTTCACCCACTCAAAATAGAGAAAAATAATTATGTGACACTTATTTATAGTTTAAGAGCTGCTATAGTTTAAGTTCAGAGTTTATCAAACATTCCTTTTCTGTGAATTTTTTCAAATTTTTCTGTCAATTATACTTAAACACCCCTGGGTTTGCAACTTTTTGTTACATTTTTTGACAATAATTCAAAAACTGCACTCTATTCTAAAAAAAATTACAATGTTTCTTAAATTAAGTGCTCTTTTATATGAAATCTCGAATGACTGAGAATTAAATGGTGTTTTTCCCCCTTCTCATTCCCACTGCCTTAATAAATACGATTATGAGTATTTTACACTTCGTTATATTTTTCGTTCAAAAGTTATCACTTTTCCGATATTTTCAAAGACAAACAAAATAAAATTTATATTTCGAGAATGTGGAAAGCGAATTCTAGTCCTCACATACTCAAAAGTTGAAAAGTTTTTAATTATAAAACGGGATACGACCAAATGAATAATATTAGTGACCTTTTTTGACCTAACAATCATCCATCTATCAAAAATAAAACACACTGATTTACGGCATGTTGTTACGATGCTGTTTACTCAGGTACAGAAAGATTATATAAAAGATTAATTATAAGATTAATATAAAAATGAATTAAGATTAAGATGATTAAGATTAATATAAAAATGAATAATTATATAACCTTATTTATTAAAGTAGAATTGAAAGTATGTTCCTTTATAAATAGCTCGGATCGGGCTGGGTATATTCGGATCGGTTAACATATAGTAGCCAAAATGGGATGGATAGGTTTGTATAATCCTTCGTTTCTTTAAATCATACCATTCTCGACACGATCCGAATGATCCTACCCCCATATACCCTATATTAGCCAAAAATGCATCAAAAGAACTAAACTTTAAACACTCACAACTTTTTCCAGGGATAAGACCGTGGCAATTTTTCACTTGATTTGAGCTTGTCTTGTAAAGACCTTTACAATGATACCACTCTCGACCCGTTCCCATATACCCTATATTTCTTAGTAACAAACCTCAATAATGAAGATGATTTTGAACGTTTAAAATATATGAATATTTTTGTTTTAAAAACATTTAATAGTATACTATGCTACGATCATGTAATGACGGTTATAAATACACGAGCATTAACCGGGATACGAAACGAGCCGTAGGCGAGTTTCGTATGGTATATGCGAGTGTATTGTATAGGTATGGTATATGTGTATATATATCGTATGGTATATGCGAGTGTAACAACGAAGAACGAAAATTACAGCAAAAATTTCAATTTTCAGATTTCAAAGTTCAATTTTTTCCCATACGAAAATTTCAACAAACGTCAAATGCATAGCATGTTTGATTGAAAAACTATGGGTTTCTTTCTATTGATTAAAAATCTGTATCGTAATAAAATCTGTATCGAAATGCATATCATTATAAAACGGATTTTGGTCATATATGTGTATTTTTATAGTACGGGTGTAGAAAAACTATTTTACATAACTACCAGGTGGCAGGTGATGAAAAACGTGATCTACGCATGTGAAAAAGTCGAAATTTGAACTTGACCGTTTTTGATTTTCCTGAAACTTGACATATAAGTAGTATGGACAAAATAAAAATACGACTTATTTTAAATTTTTTTTAAAGTGCTTAGTTTGAGCATAGGCCAACATGCATGAAAAATGAAAATTTTGCCAATCCGATGTAACTTTAAAATTAATTTGCTAACCATTAGCCCAACATGCATGAAAAATATAAATTCTGCCAATCCGATGTAACTTTGAAATTAATTTGCTCAAAAACGGCTATACCGATTTCATCAAACTTTTTTTTGTTTGTTAGATGATTAGTTAGTCCTTTGAAAAAAAATTAATTAACTGTTTTTATAATTAATTTTTAAATAAAAATATTAAAAAAACTTTTTTAAAGATGGCGCTAGGATCGAAGATCAATTGGAATTTAATTAAGTTTTTTTCTGAAAATAGTTCTATCCTTACTCTAAAAGTCTAAAATATATCAAATTAACTCAGAGGCGTTAATTTTTGTTCTTGAGATATTTAATTTTAAAGATTTTTAGTACGACTGAAATTCGAATTTTTCTTCATTTTTTCAAACAACTTCCATTAACACTACCATTGTATAACTTCAGTGGTTAAAATTTTTTAATGATATAAATTGTTCGAAAAATAATGAATAATTAGAATTTTAAACGGACTAAAAATCTTTAAAATTAAATATCTCAAGAACACGAATTAACGCCTCTTTGTCAATTTGATAAATTTTAAAATAAGGTTAGAGCTATATTTAAAAAAAAAAAAGTTAAAATTTAATTGATTTTAAAATTTTTTGTTAATGGAAGTTGCTTGAAAAAATGAAGAAAAATTCGAATTTCAGTCGTACTAAAAATCTTTAAAATTAAATATCTCAAGAACAAAAATTAATAAGGAAAGAACTATTTTCAGAAAAAAAATTAATTAAATTCGAATTGATCTTCGATCCTAGCCGTCTTTTAAAAAGTTTTTTTAATATTTTTAATTAAAAATTAATTATAAAAACAATTAATTAATTTTTTTTTCAAAGGACTAACTAATCATCTATCAAACAAAAAAAAGTTTGATGAAATCGATATAGCCGTTCTTGAGCAATTTAATTTTAAAGTTACATCGGATTGGCAGAATTTTTATTTTTCATGCATGTTGGGGTTCCCCTATGCTCAAACTAAGCACTTTAAAAAAATTTTAATATAAGACCCTGTTCAAATTATGATTATTTTAAGCACTTAAGTCCTTAGATTACCTTGAACGCACTCATGTGTCGGGAAAGTAGAGCGAAAGACATTAAAATTCTAGTTACTTTGAAAAAAGACCATAAGAGCTTAACTATCGTTATATTGTTTGTATTTCAATTGTAGTAGCCGTTTTACGTGTTTGTTTTTTTGATATATTTTTTTAATAATTTTACAATTACATTCAATTTTAAGTTATTTAATAATGAGCAATTTTACGGACCCTGTTAGACCAGATTTTTGATCCAGATGTCCAAGAAACATTCAAGAAAAACAAAAAAAGCCATACGATTGTGTGGGAAAAAATTAGTAGTGACATGGAAAAAAATTTCCATATTTTTAAAACGGCGAAACAGTGCCAAAACAGGTAAAATCAAAACTTTTTAAAATCATTTTACTGGCAACAAGAAGATATATTTTTTGAAATATATTTCTTTACAGATATGAGAACCTGAAGAACAAATACTTCAGTATAAAAAGAAGTTTAAGGTCTGGTGATCCAACACCCGGATGGAAATACTGGGAGAAATTCCAGTATTTACTATTCCAAACGGCGGCAGCTCGTCCGGCATTGAATGATGTGTTATCATCCTCAAATGGGGATGGATTTATTGAAATATTAGAAAGTGACAGCTTGCAGGATTCGTAGTCATCAGATGTAAGCCAACAACCAACTAGGACTACTCCTCGGCGAACACCCGTCAACTGACAAAATCGTAAAAGGCAGCACGATAAAGAAGAGTTTGAAACAAAACTTTTGAAATATTTATCTGAATCCGAAGAGCGGGACCGAAAATTTTTGGAAGACTATCAAGCACAAGATATAGAGCAAGCAAAACAAATTATTGGGGTTATCTACAATCGTAGACAATTTGAAACATAAATAAGTTTTTTTGTTCCTTGTTATTACATTTATTAATATGTGTACTAAAATTACATACAATTTCTTTAAAAAATTATATTGTTTTTATTCATTATTTAAATGTTGAATAATAAATGCCCTCTTATCGGATGTTGCTGCTGGATCCCATAAATATTCGGGTTCTATAATATTTTCGTCGGCTTCAGTTTCACTTTCATTCCACTCCTCTCTGTACAAATTGTTATTTTCTTCACAAATATTATGTAGAATGCAACATGTTAAAACATAATTAGACGTTCGAACTAAATTGACCTCACACTGTTTTCTTAATATTCTCCATCTGCCTTTTAGTCTGCCAAACGCACATTCTATTACCATTCTAGCTCTCGATAGTCTGTAAAAATACAATGTTCAAACGTTGCCTGTTTTGAAATATTCTACCAGTTACCTGTAATTAAAATCTTTCTTTTCTCCGGATTACTCACCAGGATAAGGTTTTAATAGATACTCCGATAAAGGAAATGCTTCATCACCAATGCTATGATTTTCTGCTGGAAACAAACCTTCTATTCGTTTTTTATGTCCTAAGCTTTGATAAACGCCTGCATCGTGTACTCTGCCAGGATAACCAACATTGACATATGTAAACCTAAATTAAATATTAATAGTTGTATTACAAATCATATCATCATACAAACCGGTAGTCAAAATCAGCTACTGCCAATAGTATAATGGAATGCCATCCCTTGTAACTATAATAGTCTTTATGATCTTCACTTGGTGCTAACACTGGAATGTGTGATCCATCTATGGCACCTAAACATTTAGGAAACTGCCATTGATTCCAAAACCCTTTTGACATATCCTTCCGTTCTTCTTCACTTGTTGGAAACTTAATTGCTTCTTTCAAAAACATTTGAATGATTGCAGAACACACATCTTTAACAATGCCACACACTGTAGATTTACCAATTTCAAACATGTTCCCTATACTAGCATAAGAATTTCCTGATTTTAAATAGTATAAACACACAGCTAAACGTTTATCAGGTAGAATTCCCCTCATCGGCATAGAATCCTGCTTTTCAATTAAATGTTTTATTTTTGAAAGAATTATTTGAAACGTGTTTGGGGGACATTCTGAATTCAGAATGAAATTTATCATCAGACCAATGTGGTACATCCTTCTCCCATATTTGTTGATTATTAACAAATTTATAAGCAGGTTTATAACATTGCATTTTGGATTTTATGTATTTTCTTTTATGAATTCTTTTAAAAGGGCCCATTTGAACTTTTTTTTTTATTTATTTTTAGTTATTGGGTTTTACCTTCGAAATTTCTTTTTCTTTTTATTTGCTAATAAGAGCGCTAAAAAAACTAATAATTCCTCTAGCATTTTTTTATTGTTTTATAAAGTAAAATCACAAGCTAAGATGAAATGTCAAAATGATACTAATTTGAACGGTTGTGCTGAAAGACAATAGCAATAACATTAGAAAACTACTTTATCGATAAACTTAAATACCGTAATTTGACTGAAGCCTAAGTCGTATTTTTATTTTGTCCATACTACTTATATGCCAAGTTTCAGGAAAATCAAAAATGGTCAAGTTTTTACAACTCTGTCTAGAACACGTTTTTCATCAGGTATGTGATTTACTTATATATTGGTTAAATTATTAAAAATTTTAATGGAATTACTATTAGAATTAGTAATTTTCTGAACAATACAAAACCAATGTTAAAGTTTTTTTGTATGAATTTTTTTTTTCAAATGGCTATATCTCGTGATTCGTGAACGAAGAAGCTCATAAATTGTTGGTAGAACAATTTTTGCTTATTTTATCGATCTAAAAAATAAAAAAATAAAATTAGGCGGTGCCACACTTATCATAGTCGTGCCATTTCCACACTTAGATAGTTGGATATGCGCAGACATAAAAGTCCTTTTTTGTTGAAATAGAAATTACGAATGTCATTTATTTAAAATAAAACATGTAAATAAAATACAAAGAAACATTGATGAACATCAAACAAGTGGATAATAACTTTGAATAACAACAAAAAACTCGTGATAATGAAAATGAAACTAAACCAACCAACTACTGTCTAATCCTAAATGAAGTATTTCTTTTAAAGGGAAGTGGAAGTGGAAGTCTTTTTGTACATGATTTTCTGTTTCGCCTTGAAACATTTACCAAACAAGACGGTCTTAGTCTACAACGTAGGAATCAACGTAAGATCAACTTTGCTAATACATGATTTTGTGAACGAAACAGCAGAGAAATTGTTATAGACGTCCACTAGAGATAATCCAGGGTAAACACGTTCCGCGTTCCGAATAGGTTGTTTTTTAATTTTTCATTTCCAGGTAAAAATCTATTATGTTATTCTGCTCTGTTATTCTTTTTCTGATTTCTAATTTAAATTAGTTTTTCTTTGGGCTGAGAAAGCACGGTGTGGACGTAAAATTTTACTAACCGCATATTGTTTATTTAATATATATTTTTAGCATTTATTTTTACGATACCGTATTTAAGAGGTGAACAGTTAGGCATTAGAGCTTATTGGGTAATTATTTATTTTTTGCAAACTCTTAATTGGTGCCTATTTTTATAGCCACGGTTATCATATAATAGTTGCCTTATAGAAGTTGCATAAGCGTATAGGATAGTTACTTTCTATTGAGTAAGATGTAAGTGGTAGTAGTTACTTTAGGTTATCAACTTTCTATTGAGTAAGATAGGTATTACAGGTGTGAACATTTTAAAATTGAAGAAGGCAACCTAAAAACAATGCAAACTATTGATAAAGATAAAGATGGAAACATACATTTTAATGCCAATAAATGCCGCAAAACAACCGTACTAAACAACAACCGGCATAATGGAACATGATTTCGTCGCAGACCAGGTAATAAACATAACATATGATCTTGAGCTGTCTTGTAAGAATCACAATCTTGGACAGTTCATTAACATCTTAGAGTATATATAAATATAGAGAGAACATAACTTTAAAATTGTATGAAGAGAGACATAAGAAATCGTGTTCACAAAAATGTCATATTCAATTTCTCATTTCGCCATTTGCATTTCTGTTTATTTACAACAACCAACTATTGTATTAAATTATAAATTAAAAACAATTAAATAATTTAAAACGAAACAAAAAGTACAATCTATTATTTTTAGTTGTGCTAATTTTTATAAAATGAATGAAAATAATTACGAGAGTATTTTACATTTATTGTGTTATTTCCAGTGATTTTATAATAGTGAATATTTTATTATTTTATAATGCCAATGTTCAAATATTTAAGTTATGTATACATCCTGAAAGTATATTATGAAAACTAGCTGGCGACCAACTTTTCATTATTGCGTAGTTTATTTTTAATAGATAAAAGATTAAAATTTATATGTTTGGTTAGAATCAAATCCTAATCTGTCATTTTTCTTATTTCTTTTTATATAGTAGCAGTGAGGGAGAAACTATTATTTTTTTGTGGTAGGTTTTTTTCTTATAGATTTAAAAGAAATTTGCAATAATTGTACAATTTTGAATCAAATGAAAAATTTTCGCACGTCTTTGGGAAGACAAACCGGTTTCTCTCTCAGAGAAATAAAGGAAAACAAACAAACAAAAAAACGATTTGACAGAAGATCAGTCACCATTAATATTAGTTATGGTGGTCGGTTGATTAACATACTTCTTTTTCATAACAAGCTGATACGTTATATCTCAACAGTGAGAGATATAGAATAGATGTCATTGCTCTGCTAGAAATTAGACAGTCAATGATCGGCAAACAAGATTTGAATAGTCACTTGCTACACTGTAGTGGTCATTCTTCTCGATGAGAATTTTTGACTGCTTTTGTGATGGGTACATACATACAAGAAGCCGTGATGAAATTTATCGAAGAAATAAAAGAATCTGCTACCTACGGGTAAGTGGAACACAAAACAATATTTCTTTCTTTGCCGTGTAGAAACCTACTGAAGCTAAGACCATCGACGAGAAGGAGACTTTCTACAAAGCACTGTAAGAGATTATGAAATCAAACACCAACAAGTGACTTCATTGTGGTTCTTGGTGAGGTTAGTGGGTAAGTTGGTAGGAATATCTCTATCTTTGTGACCTTAATAGACAAGTTAGTATGGGAATGTGTTGGGTCCTAACAGTTTACCTTTGAATTCGAAATAAAATGGCAAAATATTGACTGAGCATGTATTATAAAATATTTTGAACATTAGAGGTAATGCTTTCTTTCCGCATAGATCGGCTTATAAGCAGACTTGGCTATTCATCAGCATGTTTTAGCGCAATCTAATATACAAAAATTGCTGCCTAAAATGACTACAAAGACGCAATCCCAGGGACACGAAGGAGAATTATAAATAGGTAAAGCAAGCCATTATATAAAGCTATGTAGACAAACAAAAAGAAAACGATGAATAAAAAAGTGTTAAGGCATTGAAAGTTTCAACAAAAAACATCAATTACGTAACTTTTTTAACAGGCTAAAACTTTAAATAAGGGACCTTAAACTATATCAAATGCTATTCATAACAAAGAAAGAGAAATACAAGGAGACCTTAAAAATATTTTCGAATACTTGGGCCACTTACTTTGAGAACCTTTAACATAAGTGACCAGCAGCATCTCCGCAGACGAGCAAAGTTTGATTGTGGTTCAATGGTACAAGCAGACTAATTCACAAATTAAGAACTCTGTGCGGTGCTGTCAAAATTAATACGCAAACAAGCAATTAGTATAGATAGTATTACATCTGAAATGACGATATATGATGGTGAAACTCTATCACTAAAATTAGCGGACTGGAGTCATACCACAGGACTGGTATTCAGCTACGCTGATATTAATTCATGAACGAAGTATCATCTCCACCACATACAAGAAATTTTAATACATTCTGCAGGCCAAAATTTTCGGCAAGTTCAAGGTTTTTTTATTTAGCGTATGGTTTTTGTTGTGACACATTAAAAAGAATAAAAATAAAACTTAAACTAGGTAGATTTTACTATGAAATCTACCTAAAACAAAACATGAATACACATTAAATGAGCTTACAATCGATTTCATTGCGCGTCTTTTAATTAAAAAGTAAAAAGTAAAATATTTGAACATTAGGCAGTACATTTGAACAATAGATGTTTACATTGAGTGAGTCTATCCATACTACTACATCGGGAGTTGCCAAATGGATGTCTAAGATGTCGCCATTGTGTCGTCGAATTGGACACACAGTTGCAATGTGTTTTATGGTTTATTGTGGAGCTCCGCAGCCACCTTGAGGGGACTCTGAAATACCCCACTTGTAGAAAGAATCAGCACAACTTCCATGATTCGTTCTTATTCGGTTTAGTGTAGTCCAGGTATGACTTGGCAGATCGTAGCCTGGTTGAGTAGCAGTAGGGTTAGTAATAGAAACGCCAAGTGCGTGGTAATGATTCCAGGAGGTGTTCCAGGCATCCAAGATATTAAAATTAGTTGCCAGCAAATTGCTGGCAGTTTTGTGGGAAGGTTTTCTTTACTTCAATCGACAACTAGTGTGGTCACCGTAATATTCGTGCAAGGGGCACGTGATGTTGTTGGTTACCTTTTTATGTTCACGCATGAGCGCATGCGAGCATCTGAGTGTAGGTGCAGTGATATTGTTTAACACAGGGAGCCAAGGTAAAGGAGTAGACTTGATAGTACCACTTATAGTACGTATCGTGGCATGCAGCTGGAAGTCAGCTTTTTAAGTATGTGTGCTATTCAACCAGACTGGTGCGCCATACTCAGTTACTGAGTAAACCAGACTTAGAGCAGTTGTGCGGAGGGTGACTGGAGTAGCACCCCATGTCGAGCCTGCCAGCTTGTGCAATATATTGTTCCTCGTTTTAAGTTTTTTTAACGTATTCTCTAGGTGGAGTTTAAAAAAAAGAGTTCTATCGAGTGTAATTCCCAGGTACTTTGGCTGTTGATTGTATTTAATGACCAGTACCGTTAAATAACACTGATAGTTCGTGTTTTGCCAGTTTGTTGCTTAAGTGGAAACAAGAACTCTCGGTTTTACTTAGATTAAGAAATAAGCTCCACGTTCGAAAATAGTCATTCATTATCGCCAGGTCAGTTGAGAGCAAATCTTCCAAGACACCCACGTCTTTATTTTGAGTGGCCAGGGTCCAATCATCAGCGTAAACAAATTTCTTTGATGTTGTCTCAGGCATGTCATGGATGTACAAATTAAAAAGTAATGGCGCCAGGACGGATCCCTGTGGCAAACCATTGTTAAGCATTTTGGACCTACTACAGCAATTATTTAGATGAACTTTGAATACACGATTACTAAGCATGTTGTTATTGAAGCGATAGATGGTGCTACAAGGTATTGCATTGAACAGCTTATATATAATCCCAATTCACCAGACCGTATCATATGCTGCAGTGAGATCGATGAATACTGCGCCTGTTTTTAATTGTTTTTGATACCCAGCTTCGATATAGGATGTTAGAGCGAGCAGTTGATCAGTGCAACTGCGGTTGGGATGGAAATCACCTTGTTCGACTGGAATCTTGTCATTCAATATCGGTGCGATACGGTTATATATGAGTCGTTCTAGCAATTTGTTGCAGGTGCTCTAAAGGGCGATTGAGCGATAGCTTCCTGGTTCATTGGATTTTTTACCTGGCTTAATTATCGTTATCGCTATTGTAGTCTTAAAATGTTTTGGAAGATTGTAAGATTCTAGGATATTCGGGAAAAAATTAGTCAACCATTGTTTACATTTTCATTTGTTTGCATTTCTAAGAAATTCTGGAAAAATACCATCGTACTCGTAGACAGCTGCTTTTTCGGTTTTTTTAGACAGAGCTGAATCTAGTTCTTCGCTACTAAAAGAGCTCGCATACTTCGATGGAGACGAGCAATTGCGCTTCATTTCTCTTAATTTGCGTTTAATGGTTTTTTTATGGAGGCGATTAATAGAAGAACGAGACATGTTTACGATATTATTTGCAATGACCTCTGGATTTATTTCATTGTTAGCAAGAGCAATTGAGTTTGAGCCACCCAGCTTCCGAGGGAGACTCCAAGCCTCCCTGCTTGATAGGGAAAAATCAATGTGTTCAACAGCTTTAATCCACTTTTGTTTCCTCGCGGCGTCCAGTGAGTAAATGAAGTCATCAGCCACATCTGCCTTACCACTACTAAGGTACTCCTCATATAATATATCGCTCTCTTTACTCCAGCCAGGAATGTATTCTTCACGGAAGCCTCTTATTTCTTAGCAGTTGAGATGATGGCTCCAGCGAGCCTATCATAATTTTTAGGAATGGGTTGGATCCAACGAATCACTGCATCCAACTTCGACCTATATTTATCCCAATCAGCTTTGTTAAAATTCCATCTAGGTTGAGGAGTAGAGTTAACGAGTGGGATCCGGATACATACTTCAAGAATTATTGGATGATGTTGAGAGCGTGGAAAACCTTGTAAGACAGCCCTAGATATTGGAATAGGGTTACGTTGTTCGTTTTTTCTGGAAAAACAGAGGTTGGTATTGTAATCACTTCGCCATCTAGCAGATCTAAAGGTTTTAAAGTCTTTCGCATCATATACCAGGAACATGTTGTTACCATCCGCCCAGTCAGTCAGTTGTTTGCCATTGGGATTGTTATTTGAGTAGGACCACTGAGTGTGATGGCTATTGAAGTCACCAGCATATATTGCTGGGTGGAGAATTTAAAGCAAAGTAGCAGCTGGCCATTCTGTATTTGAAGGATTGTATACGTTTGCTATCTTCGTGTCCGATATATCGACAACAATAAGATGTACATCGTTGTCCGTCTGTGTAAGTACATGGGTGTAGTTCATGATTTCTGACTTAGCATACGTGGCAGATCCATTTGCTTGATGGTAAATAGCACTAATTAATTTGTAACCAACAATGTTACCTCTAGAGGTAAGTTGCGCTTAATCTGATTCATGCGTTTCTTGCAGAATTACAACGCCGATGTCGAAATCATTTAATACTCTTTTAGGCCAGTAATAATAGGAGAAAAAATTAGAAAAAAAAAAAATAATTCGTTACAGCAAACTGATAGTGGGATATTGTAGAACACGATATTGTAAAAGAGGGAAACATAAATCGAACCAGCAGCTGCTATCCGGGGGAGAATGGGGAGGGTTTTTAGGGGTTGAAAGGGGTTTTTCGTGATTTCTGGCTAAACCGTGCTGATAGAATAGAATAGGAATCGCAGTTAAAAATTTGTTTTTTTTTTTCAAAAAAATTAATTTTAACAACAACGTCTAGATATTTCCCTCCGAAAAAATTGCTGCCTTTTTCCAAAATTTGAACTTCATAAAATTTTTTTTGTAAAAGAAAACAAGAAAAAAGAAAAAAATCGGTTTTTCACATTTTTTTCGAAAAATGTTGAGGTGAGGGTAAAACTGGTCCGTACAAAAAGTGTAGATCTTTTTATTCCCTACAACTTTTACATATAACTCTTTTTGATAGGATGCACGGTTTAGCCAGAAATCACGAAAAACCCTTTTCAACCCCTAAAAACCCTCCCCATTCTCCCCCGGATAGCAGCTGCTGGTTCGATTTATGTTTCCCTCTTTTACAATATCGTGTTCTACAATATCCCACTATCAGTTTGCTGTAACGAATTTTTTTGTTGTTAAAATACTATTTTGCCTGGCCTATTTGTAAATGTTCAGTTTTTGACTTGCTTATGCCTTCAATGTTCAATTACAAAGTACGGACTGAGGGTCCAATATTTTTTGTCTTATGGTGCTGAAAAGTACCGTTGTTATTGTGATTTTAATTTTGGTTCATGTCCATAATTGTTTGTATCGCAGCCAAGAGTTCGAAATGAAATATTTGGCTACCAATTTTGAATAGACTTTTAGTGTAAACCAGGGTGTAGTGCTAGGAGCTTGTCTATCCACACATCCCACACACTCCAGTTCAAGGTATCACCGAGACACTTTTCACGAAAAGAATGGGTTTAGAAAATTGTCGAGAGTTCAACTTACCTGTGTACTTACTCTTCATTGATTAATGGCAGAAATACAATACGACTCTCTCAAACGGAGGACTCTATGGTCAGCAACAGATTGAGCCTTGGTAAACTGGAGTCACCAAGTAAAATGACAGCAAATTACTCTCAATGATGTGTACGAGTGGAGAACGAGATTCAAAGTTTTTAAGGTCGATTCCGGTTTATTTTATTTCGGTTGTCATCCTCAACTGAAGTGAAGCTGTTATTAGTGAGACTTTCCAGTTACTTGAGATTGATTCAAGACAAATTAGTAATTAGCAATTAACTATAATAAACCAAAAATAGATTAGAAAGGGTTGGACAAGTAACACGAGGCACAACTTGTCCTGGCACGCAGACTCTACGGTCCATAACTCGTTTGGTCAAATAATAACTATTCCACAAACCTTTCTGTAGGTCAAATGAAATATTAGACCAACTTGGTGACAGTTTGATTGTGCTAGCATCTACAGTGTCAGAGCCATAAATCTTAGCGCTGACACTAGAACGCGATGTGATATTGTTGTGTTGCGATATCCTACAAAGATTTTTCCTACACTCATTGAAGAGTTTGGAAGTAGTCTCCAGGTTTACCAGTGCTTTGACAGCTGTTTGGATATCCGAACAGATACAGATTTTTTCCCTTGCAGACGCAGACGTGTGATTGCATGCCTACTTCCATTGATAGCATACACCTCCGCTTGAACAACTGTGCAAAACCGTCCAAGAGGAAATTTCTTGCTTCGTATGCCAATATTTGATTACAGGTACACGCCAGCGCCTTCATTTCTATACAATAATGAGCCATCTGTATAGAAAACATAAATCTCACTGGAGGACCATTTGGACTAAGATCCCTCACACTTCTCTATAGAAGAGATGACTAGTTCAGCGGGCTTCTCAAAATTATAAACTTTGGTCATGACGTCACTATGCATATCTATTTCCGGTCAGGTTTTGGTCCATTTAAGATAGACGATGGAGAGTTTAGATAGAACCCGGTATTACTTTGAGATCAAAGACCTTTTTGAGGGTCCTGATATATATAATAGGTTGTATCCGTTTCAATAGGATTACTTCGTAGTTGAATCAGTCACCCCCTCTCTTTACAAAAATGTTACGAAATTACAATTGAGTATTTATGCAGCTATACCATTGTTATTTTGGAACTGTGGTCTTTTTGGAAAATTCGAAACGCCGCACCAGCATGGCTACTGTAAGTTCACTACCACAACGTAAAAGAAAAGATTTTTCATTGCTGCACTTGTAAAAATCATCAGACCGTTTGATCGAAACCGTTTTGTGATGTATCTTTGTATGCTTCACGAATATAACCTTACTTTTTGAGTCAATCAGACGAAAAAGTTACAAATTTCACGAAACCTTGAGTGATCATTGAAATCAAAATACTTTTAATAGTTTTTTAGGGATCAGGAACGATTGAATTTTTAGTACAAGGTATGGTTAGATTCGTGCTTAGCGAACCAAACTACATCAAAATAAGTTTTTTTTAACACTTTTTCAATAAATGGGGCATCAGTTATAAACAAAGAAATACTTTTTGGAAGTTTTTGTATAGGTATAGGACGACATGCGAAACTTTTAGTTTATAGACAGGTTATTTACGTGTCCAACAAATAAAAATATATTGAAATTAGATTTTTTACAACTATAAGTTGTGTGATCGTTTTTAAGAAACATAGTTTTTTTTGAAAGTTTTACAAGGTAAGCAACAGAAAAGAACTGTAATTTCGTCGCTTGCTCCAATTTTTGGACAGAGAGGAGTGGCTGAGTTGACAGAAAATGCCTCATGTCTCCACTCACAGCACCCTTACTTATTTACTTATTAATTTTACTTAATTATATATTATGGGCATCCTGATCTCGTATTTTATTCATATATAGTGAAGCAGCTTGAGAAAGTTGGAGCTTTATCAGTATTTAGAAGAGTTGTCAATAGCTTGTAGCATTACTTTTTACAATACTACTCTATTCAATAGCGCAGGCATTTTTAATAACGTTAAGGGTAGAGAATTTCAAACGTCAGCATAATCATAGAGTATAAGTACAGCTTATAATTTTAACTCTTATAAACCCCACTTCTTCAGTATAAGTTTTATTTAGATGCTGTTTTTCGCAGTTTATACTGGTGTTTTTCCTCTGCAGTGCTTGATTCTATGATATTATTTTACTGCGGTGTTTGCTGCACTAATAAACAACAGAAATGGCATCCAATGTTGTGATGTTTACTTGACTTAAGGATCTCTAATAACTTGAAAACTCTTTCTCCAAAACCTAAAGCTCACCACCACTATTTTTTATTTCGCTTTTAGACAAAAAATCTCTGATTAATGATGTAACACAAAAAGCATTAAACAACATAAAGTAATTTAACTTGTAGACCACAAAAACAATTTAATTTAAATTAGTGAGCCTACAACATTCAGAACCTACAAACGTACAAAGAGATTAATCCCAAAAGGCAGTCCCAATATCATTAAATATTGCCACCTTGCCTAAATTAATTTCAGGTGTTCATTACACATTTTTGAACTTGAAAATTTTTTAATTCAATAAAATTTTATAAAAGTCAAAAGCACACAATTTCATGAAGATTCTTACTTTATGTAATTTTTTGCTCGTGAACTTCTTTAGCTTATAATTTAGAGAAAATAAAAAAATAAAATAATAAAATTTTATCGTATCAAAGAGCATGATAATTGAACGATTCGTTAGTTTTATTTCATTTTATTATTATCATTTTTTTCTTTCTTACATCGTTCCTGTCTTAAACAATTCCCATGAGATTAATTGAATTCAAAGAAAATCAATTGAAAAATATAAAAAAGAAAGAAAGAAAGAAAGAAATTAAACGAATTCAAAGTAAAAAGCTTTGATTGCAAAACAAAATGAAAAGAAAAACGAAAATTGGAACATAAAATAATTGGCGCCTCCATTTAATCGAAAATCATTGTGTTGGATTGGAAGTGTTTTTTTTATGTGTTGGTTCTGTTCTGGTACGAAATGTTTTTTTTATTGATTACGATTTTGTTATTATGTTTTGTTTCAATTTCGATAAAGACACTTTTATGGTGGGACATTAAGTTTTATTATACATTTTTTGCTATAAAAACATTAGACGTGCTTGGTGTTAAATTATAATGGGTTAGTAACTAAATGTCCATTACTATGCCAAAGAAATCATGCTGTGATCAATTCCTAGCAGTTATCATAAATAAACTGTTTTTATTTTACCTCATTTTGTCTCTATCATTTTTCGTGAGATTTTTATTCGAATAGTCTTTTATTTGTATGATACAGAATAAAATAGATTCTTTTGCTGAACTGAAGCTGTAATAGACTTTACATAACATCGTCATTAACTTTTTGTACAATATAACGTTGGTTTAATTTTATATATAGAATTCACAGATATATTTTATATTTTATAAATACAGACTTTCTATGTTATGATAAACAATGATAAAATTTACAAATGGATTTGTAAAATTTAATTATTATCAAACGTTAGGTTTTCATCCAAGCCTATAAAATAATATATCTTCTGTATCAGAGCCAGTTAAAAAATTAAACTTACAACGCTTGATTTAAAATTAACAGAATAGTAAAAAAATGTAGATCCAATGTTTGGTTCTACACTACCCTATTTTTTCAAGAGTCTGAAGCGGAACTTAAACGCGTCAAAAGAAAATTTGTGCTTACAATCTGAAATCGTTTATGTTTTTTTATCATGTTAGATGGTAATATCAGATTAATTGGAAGAAAAAGGTATTGCTGTCAGTGGAAATGTACTTATTTGAGTTCCTAGAAATCAAAAATCCCGATACATTAACCATTGATCTATCGTTGACCAAATAGAGTTCATTTTCTGGCGCATCTCTTTGTCACTCTTGAATTAGCAGGGTAACAGATAAATATCGTTCTTTTAACTAGCATTGAGAAAAATGTAAAACTATAACACTCGATCTTGCTGACCAAAAGATAATTCACAACAATCTATAAAATAACTAGATATAATTATCCACACCAAACACCAGAATAGGAGCACTTTATTAGATTTGAAGAAGTGAATATAAGTGAAAAAATAGATTTTAGTTTGACAATTTGAGGAGAAGAGAAGCTAAATGACTAAGACGTTATCAAGAAATCCCTCACACAATAAAAGGCACCTAATAAAAACTAAAACAACTAAAAAGGTCACATTCTGAATAGGAGAAAGTCAAATAAAGAAATCATCACCGAGTACACGCTACTTTTAAAGTATTACAAAATGACGTTGAATAGGCACATATTCGCTTGTTAAGAAGTATTCCAATTGTCATACATGAGTATTCCTTCTTTTTAATTTAAAAAAAATGCCGCAATTTAGCAGCTTAATTAAACTTATTCCATTTTTAGTTAATGGTCGATGAATCATATTTCAATTGTTCTACCAGTTTGTCCAGTATATATAGACTACATTTAACGCAAATAGTTTTATTGACTCGAATCGGAAATACTCGCAAGCTTAAATTTGTTTTATAAAAAAATATCATCTCGGAAGTATCAAGTTATTGGGTGGAAACAACATAATCCCATTCTTAATGTATTTGAGTTAAAAAAATTCAATTAACATTTTTAGTAACAGACTACTTCGGAGTAACAGACTTCTGATCGAAAATCTTCAAATGTAGTAGTAATGATAGAAAAATTACTAAGTTTTTTATTGAAAATAAAGGAAAGTATCACATACTCATAATTATATTTATTAAGGGGAAGGAAATGAGGAGGGGTAAAAACACTATATAAAACGTGGTCAAGTGGGGTATCATTTGAAATAGCACCTAATTTAGAAAACATTGCAATTTTTGTTTTTGAATTTTGCGGGGCACAGTTTTTGAGTTTTTGTCAAAAAGTGAGACTTTCAGACCGCCAGCCCCCCCTTACATTTCGAATCTGAATGACAGAAAAATTTGAAAAAATTCACAGTTAGGAAGTTTGGTAAATTTTGAACGAAAATTATAGCGAAGTCTTAAATAATTATGTTTCTGTAGGGGACGGGGACGGGGGTAGAGAGGGTAAAAAAAAATCTTTTTTGACCCAAGCAAGTGGGGTGTCATTTGAAAGAACACCTAATTGAAAAATCATTGCAGTTGTTTTTTAGAATTTTGCGGTGCACATTTTTGAGTTATTGTCAAAAATGCGAAAATTTAAGACCGACTAAGACTTAAGACCGAACCTTCGTTTTTAGACTAATATCATTTTCGTCTTTTGTCTGTGGTTGAACACTTAATTGATTGTCGATAGCTTTAACATAACACTTGGTATTTTTTATGGAGATAATGCAGTAAGCTAGAAAAATCAGTTCGTCTTTCTTTAATACGGCATATTAGCTCCATTTTCATATCAATTGCCAGCTGGCCACTATGTTTTTTCAAATGTGACAGCATAAAGTTGAAGATCGCGTGGGCAGTCAGAAGACATCTTGCAGGCAAAGTTACTCGTCTCCCAATTTCATTGGTAACAGCACAGCAATATTTAATAAATACAGTTAATTAATACAGTTAAAATAGTTAAATAGTTAATTAGCTAAAATATAGTTAATTAGTTAAAATTGTTAATAAATAAATGAATAAATGAAAAATAAATGATAATTTTAATCATTGGAGGACGAATTGATGAACACTGAGAGGAAAATACTTCTTTATTTTTTAAACTATTTCACCTGTGTGTGAGTGATATATATGCATTTATTTTTTACTCGTTCGCATCCGTATGTAATAAAATATATACTCGTTCGTATTCGTATGTAATAAAATATTAATAAAAAAGTGTCTAAAATCAAACCCAACACTAATATAACCGACCAAGTGGCACAATTGTTAAAGCTTTGGCGCCTAGATCGGAAGGTTCTAAAACAGGTAATCTTTTATATCTAGTGGTATCTGCGCATAACAAAATGACTCTGACTTTTTAAAATGTCGTCGGTTTTTTATATAATCCATGAAGTCACATATACATAAAGAAACAATGATGTAGGTATCCCGACATTCTACCAAATTCGACAGACCAACCGACAAACACACAATATATTTATAATTTCTCATATGATTTATATTATTGTTTTGTTTTCATCATATTTTGTTTCATAATAAAACCGGTTTTTAAGGGTAATACAACCCAGTTTCTCGGTGATGTAAAATAACAAAAAAAGCCGGTTTTTCGAATACCGAAAACCCGGCTTGCAATCACTAGTCTGGCAATATAAAGACATTACAACACAACTTTTTGTCAATTATTTTTGATATTTAATATTTAATTGTACTCTTTTACATTCACGGCACTCTTGGCAATCGAATTTTATTCGAACTTGTCTGACTTTTTATTATTTTAAGAAGAAAATTGCCTTAATGCAATTTTTCGTTTAGAGCCTGGTTATTGAAAAAGAGGGCCTTACGAATTTCAAATGATTCGAGTGCATCCAGTTTTCGACCTTTTGTTTCTATGTGTAAGACCATTGTGTTGTGATGATTTTTAAAATCAGAGTTATGCTTTTCGGAAATTAGGTGATTGGCAAACGTAGTACTGGTCCCAATCTTAATGCACGAAAATGTTTGTCCCAAATATATCGCGTTACAATCTACGTATGACAATTGGTACACTCCAGACTTGTTAATTTTATTCGCCCGGGATTCATTGTTTACAAGGAGATTTTGTAGTGTATTTTTGTTATAGAATGCACAGTTTAAATCCGTAGATTTAGAGAGTAGGTTGCTCAGCTTTTGACTAAGTTTACCTATAAAGTTAATTTTTCGCCACTATTTAGTATCTGGTTTCTGGTAAGGGCAAATTAAATTGATGACCAAATTTCCTTGTTTTTTACGAAGAATTTTATGAACGACTTTGTGCTCAAACCCATTATTTCTTGCAATTGATAGAATAGTATTCAACTCTTTTTGGAAAGTTTCAGACGAAAGTGGAACTTTAATCAATCTTTCTACGAGAGAGTTGAATGCAGCGTGTTTTATTGTAACTGGGTGATTAGAAGTAGCATGGATAATTGAATCAGTGCATGTTGGCTTGCGGTAGATATCGAACTCAAACTCCGAATTAGTGTAGTTGATGGTTAAATCAAGAAAATTAATCGATTTATTGTTTTCTTTTTCAATAGCAAACTTAATGGATTCATGTTGACTATTGATTGATTGAAGAAACGAGTTGAGTTTTCTATCGGTCCCAGTCCATACACACAATATGTCATCTACGTATCTATACCAGAACTGCACGTGTTGAGAAAGTGGTTGTGAAGTAGATAGGATGTGGTTTTTAAAACAATTCATGAAAACTTCTGTCAGCAATGGGGACAAAAGAGATCCCATTGGAAGTCCATCAAACTTGTAAAATTTATTATCGAAAGTAAAATAGTTTTGTTCGACACAGGTTTTGTACATTTGAGTCAGTTCAGTTCTAAGAGCTGCTGATTGTACTGAAGAGACGAAATTATGTCATTAAGAATGTTAATAGGAATTGATGTAAACAAACTTGCTACATCAAATGATACTAGTTTAACTTTGGTTGGAACTTGAATATTTTTAATCTTAGTGATTAGATCTATCGAGTTCTTCACAGAATGACCAGATGAAAATCTTGTTGAATTTTGACGTAATTTGTATACAGAAGCACTGCAATACCAACGATACAATAGGTCTAATGGCGATGTTGGTTTTATGAAGTTTGGGAAGTCCTTACAGGATTGGAGCAGATGGGTTCATTTGTTTATACAAAAATGAGGTTTGTGGAGTAATAAGCTGACTTCATGCCACCAGACATGCGCTTACTAAAAGAGCTTGTGGGATCGCAGTTGAGTAGCTTTGCTCCACTATCTCGAATGAAATCGAGAATTTTTTCGGTGTAAGTCAAATTCGATAGAACAGTAACAGTGTTTCCCTTATCTGCTTTTCAAAGGATGCTGTTGTGTTCTTGTAGTTTAAATTAATTAATTAATTAATAATGCGTCTTTATTAAATAAATGTACATTACCTGAGTTCTTTTCTTTGCGAATTTCTTCCGCACAAATGGCCTTGAGGTTGTTAGTGTTTACTAATGAAATAGTAGTGTTGCTAGATAAAGCTACTTCCACGTCAATAGAGACTGATGTAAGACTCTTGATGTAGTTGTTTTCAACAGGAGCATTATTAGTCCTTTTTGGAGCGACTCAATTTCTTCTGGTGAGAAATCGATTTCTGAAAGGTTCTCAACTCTCGTGTAGAACTCTTGTAAAAGGTGAGATTGTTGGTGATTCTTTTTTAGGAGACATTCAATTTTTTTCGATTGTTTTTCAAATTTCTTGTGAGAAATTTCTCGTATTTCTTCACGAAAGTCTCTATCCAAAACGTCGAATTCTAATGGATGTAGCTTCCAGGATAGCTCTGTATAGACTATTTTCTTGGGAAGCGCATAATTATTTCTGATGGAGATCAGGTACTGGATCTCTTCTTGAAACCATGCGGTTTCGAATATTTTAATTGGGTAAAATGGGTCTTTGATTGTTCGTTGAACAGGAAACTTTGATTTAGTTAGGAATCAATTTGTTCTTTTTGCACGTTGTGTTGAACCATATATCTGTTTTAACCTTCTTTTCCTTCTCTTACAGTTAAGCTCTAGATCTGCCGATTTAATATGTTGTATAGATGCTACTGTAAGTATTTGTTGAAACATTTTACCATAGAAAATTTAATATAAATAAGTTACCTTCTCTTTTATATTTAGTTTTATTGTAAACTCCCGACGATGACATAATAAGTCGAAATCGATTGAGCGGTTTATTATTATATAAAATAAAATAATAAAACAATAAATAAAATTCTCAAAATTGGAAGCAACAAAAAGTATTTAATTAATCTATGTATATTCTTGCAACTTAAAATTTTTCATATAGTTGGTATTGGGGAGTGTAGTAATTTAATCATTAACCCATTAATTTCTCTCGGGTCAGATTTTGCAGCTTACAAAACTTAATTATTCTTAGCTGAGGCTTATTTTTAAGAAACTTGAACATGTTATGCTGGCCGACTATCCATAGCAACGGTATCGGTTTTTATTCCGAGAAAGTATTTCATGAGTGCTGCGGATATCTCGCCGATAGGCTTGAAAATTATCTATTAGATTAATTAATTATAGGATTACAAATGCCATAAGACCATTGAAAAAAAATTCTGCGATCAAAATAATTCATCCGGCTCGAAAGACCATTATGTTGAGGCACCACAATGATGCGTATATGATCGGATAGTTAAATTATTCTTGCTTGTCACAATCAATAAATATATTACTACGTATATATACATTTTCTTTTGCCATATATGTTCCATATAGGCACGAAGGCTGTCAACAAGTGTCCCTCACATGTATTAATTCATCATTCAATTTTTATGGTCACTTGAAAACTTAAATTAATCGATTAGTTTTGGTGATCAGCCTATGCCTTTTTCATTTTATCAACTATCGTTGACGTTGACTATTGACTAGTTGGAAAACTGGCGAAAACCCGGGCCCTCCAAGTTCGGCGGCTAGCATGTTCCCACTAGCTCACTCAACACACCAAGTATAACTACATTACTAATTTAAATCTAATATCATTACAAATTTAATAATCGTATTTTATTTTTTTTGCAAACTAACAACATTAAATCAAATTAAATTAAATTAAATTATAAAGTTTTGTTTAGATGTTTAAGCGAAGTGTTTGGAAGTGATTGAAATGTTTAGAAGTTTAAATTAAATAAAATTATAATGTGAATCCACACACATTGGAGAATTTTAGAGCCGCTTATTGCGCGTAGATAAACTAATAATGGAGTCTATGAAAATAGAGGCTATATTGTTTAGTTTAGATCCCGAACAGAATCTGATTTCTTATAGGCCTAAACATATGGTTTCATTCAAAGTGAGCGGTCACCGGTATATGAGGCGTAACTCGAGGATAGTAGCCTTGGCATATCAATTAACTTTTCCCGGAAGTGGGCACGCTGGGATGAAGTTACCTAAAATAAATATTCCCATAGTGACTAGCGTTCGTTAAATAACCTTCGTTAAATCCGGTACAAAAAAGAACTGACCATTTTCAAAAACTCTAGAATAGGATAAACTAAGGGAAATGACATTAGACCAATTATTCTGAAAATCATTTTTGGGTGGGTGGTTGCTGGAACAATCGGCACTGATAGGACATATGATGATGCCATAGCAATAATGTCATGTAAGAACCTTACTTTCATAGATACTGATAGAATATTGAAACAATTTTATGGAAACAGAATCCATCAATAATTCACTATCGCCAGAAGAACAACCATCTACCTTCTATCTTCCAAGCGATCACCATATAGGATTGGCTGTTCTATGAGCATAGCAATTGGACGACAAAAAAAACACATGGGACGTCGCTTTGTTTAAGAACCCGAGTTTTACTGGTTATACCAGCAATTTATTCTCGAAATGTAGAATCATTTGGAAAAAATCTCTCTAGAATAAATCAACGGTTCAGGATTTTATCTACCACATCATGGTGAATTATGACGCTCAAGCACAACAACAAAGTAAAGAGACTTGTTTTACGGTTCTGCGAAGAGTTCATCTAGGTTTTGAATGACTACGTAGCAGTTGGCGCTACTATACAATCAACTTTTTATTCAATCCTGCTAGGTTCAACGAATATTCAATCGTAATTTTGGTTGAAGTTTATAAAATGTAACCATTTTTGAAGCATAACGCATGCTTAAGAAAGAATATGAAACTTGTCAATGTTTGCCAAGTATCCAATGTAAATGAGCTTGCACTTTTTCATATGTTATTGTATATGAAATTGCAGCTCTTGAAATGCAGCAGCAATTGAAATTCATTTGATGGAAATTCTGAATAATTATTGGGCTTAAAGGTGATCAATGTTTATTGAAAAGATACCAAAATAAAAAATTTTGACTAATAAAACATCAAGGATTGTGAAATAGATTGTTATGTGAGACATTCTCATTTAACAGAGATTAAGAGCCCGCGACGGCCAGACCTTCATTATTTTATAAAAGCTGAAAGTTTCTCTGCGCATACCCCCTACTCAGGTAGGAACGATTAGCGACATATGAAGTTTGGATTATGGTAGCTTTGGCAGGGAGCAGGTTACAAAGGGGCCTTCAAAGTTTCATGAAAGTAGAAAAGCTAGTTTTTTTATATATTCTTCGGGATAGTATTAGAAGTCACCCATTGCCAGACACTTACTATCGTGGAAACTCCCTGCCAGACACCCTTAAACTTTAAAGTTTTGAGGTGTCTGGCAGGGGGTTTCCATGGTAGTAAGTGTCTGGGTGACGTAACGCAGAAGTTTTATAACGCAGAAGTCTTAAGTTTTAAGTATGCATAGAATGCATATGCATAAGAAGTTTTAAGTATGCATAGAAAACTCTGTATGCGGCAGAGACACGGGCTTTGATATCTGCCTGCATGTCATTTGATGATGTTATTACAGACCCGAAGTATTTGAAGTTTTCCACGCGTTCCACTTCATGGTCGCCAGTATCCAGATTTCCGGGAGGAATGTTCCTAGATGTTGCTCCTAGATGGTATCTTTTTTGGAGTTTCTATCAAATTTCTCATGGCACTTTAAACAGTTACCCATGTTAGTTAATAAAATCCCACATCCCAGATCAACGAAAAGAAAAAGATTTGGATAAGTCAATCAAGAACAAAAATTAAATTGAAATAAAGATACAAGTTTGAGGTCATTTTCCCTCAATTAAACAACCTGTAATATATTTACACAAACATGCTTAATATTATTTTCCCGCTTTATAATGTAATGTAATGTAATGTAATGTAATGTAATGTAATGTAATGTAATGTAATGTAATGTAATGTAATGTAATGTAATGTAATGTAATGTAATGTAATGTAATGTAATGTAATGTAATGTAATGTAATGTAATGTAATGTAATGTAATGTAATGTAATGTAATGTAATGTAATGTAATGTAATGTAATGTAATGTAATGTAATGTAATGTAATGTAATGTAATGTAATGTAATGTAATGTAATGTAATGTAATGTAATGTAATGTAATGTAATGTAATGTAATGTAATGTAATGTAATGTAATTTAATGTAATGTAATGTAATGTAATGTAATGTAATGTAATGTAATGTAATGTAATGTAATGTAATGTAATGTAATGTAATGTAATGTAATGTAATGTAATGTAATGTAATGTAATGTAATGTAATGTAATGTAATGTAATGTAATGTTATTTACACTCGTATTTAATCACAAACTAGTAACAGAAACGAAATTCACTGTTTATTATAGTTCACTTCAGAAAACAATTAAAACTCGATAACTATTATTTTATAAATTTGTATAATTTACATTTGATTACTTTGATAATTTAAGAAAAATGCGAGAGCAAAATAATTGACATGATCCTTCTACGCATTTCAAAAAACGAATCGAAAATCATTTATCATTATGTATAGAGCATCATTTAATATAGAGCATTTTAGGCATGTTGCTTAACCTAAAACTCCCGCTGATATTGTGTCAAGGATGAGTTTTTCACAAGAAACATAATCACCTGGCATTTCATACCTCCTCCCGCTCCTTGCATACCTTCACACGCTCCGAAATCATTCCACTCTCATAAAATCCTTTAATCCAAACAATTTATCGATTCTAATCGAACAGTCTGACCCTATATGTACCATCCTTTTATTTCAATCCTATTTATGGGTTATTCCATTCTAGCCCAATAATTTCACATTAAAAATCCCAAACAAACCAGACATTGTAATAAAAAAAAATTGAACATATTTTTCCAATTGCAACAACACATTTATTGCATTAAATGAATTTAAAGATATTTTCCCAATAAAATCGAAAAATGAAAAAAAAACAACAACAAGCACCTATTCTCTAATGTACGTCCCATTAAATTTCCTATTACTGAGAAAATTCTTCAATTTATTTAAAAAGTTTTCGATTTTCGCTGTTGGCCGTCTTTATAGGGCAAGTAATAAGAATTTATATTGAATACTTTGTTTGTTATTTTTTTGTTGGTTATTGTAAATAGTTAAATAAAATATTTTATTCTCTTCCATTTAATTATATCAGCTTTATTTGTATGTTTTTTCGACAATAATAGTATGTATTATTGTATTGTTTTCTAACCTATAGCCTAATGAACTTAACCTATTGCCTAATGAACATTTTATTCAATTGGTATGATTCCAATTGGTCAAATTGTTTTGATTTCATTAAAATTATTTTCAAATTATAATCACAATTGCTTTGATAAGTTTTGTTCAAAAATCAAATTTTGAGTAATTCTCTTATTTAGTTTAGTTGAACTTGGTTGATTGTATGAGAAGGGCGTTTTTTATCATCAGGATTTTTTTATTAAGAAATTTGATTTATCAATTAAAACAATAAAGATTTATTGTTTTAATTGAAGAAAATGTTTTTATTTTTTATAATACACAATTCTTTTTTATAATAAAATCTTTCTCAGAGAATAAAGTATTGTAATCGATTCGTGAATAATGAATTTTATTCTCTCGCAAATTAAAATTCTCGCTCGTGCCTCGCTCAAATTTTAAACTTTTGCTTGAGAATAAACTACTTCATTATTCACTCATTGATTAAACTACTATATAAAGAAAAGGAATTTGTTGTGGTTTATGTTGAATTAAGATGCAAAGCTTACGTTACAATGAAAACTAGAACAAAAATTTATAACCACCCTGATCCTCTTATCTGCTTTTCACAACATTAATAATAATTATTTAAACATTCATGCAACAAATTGTCATCTATTTTCTAATTTTATTCAGATTTTCTGTTTATGTTTTCTTGCAGGTATACATATTTTCTAGAAATCTTAAGTACAAGCATATCACATTTATAAAGTTATTTCAAAGTTGAATAATTTTGAAATGAAATACATGAAAATTATATTTCCATCTTTTTCCTCTTTCTATTTCAATCAAACTATAAACTCTTTATACTCCATGGCATCTATGTCATATTTCTTGGTTTTCTTGAAAGGAAAAAAAAGAAAATAGGAAAGGAAATATCGTTTATGCATGCAACAATTTTTTGTTTGTATTTTCTTTTGCATAATTCTGTAATGAAGAGGATGTTAGAAGAGATGAACGTCAATGGGTATGTGAAATAGACACAAAATTTAATGTTGGTGCAGTAAATTGTTGGTACAGATTAAAAATAAGATATGTACAAGCTTTCGATCCACTTCTCATTTTTCATGTTTTGGATCAGGTTCAAATGTTCCTCATCAGTGTCGTAATTCAAATCCTGTTACGGCAGACACGCTTATCAAGTACCTCACCCAAACGATAAGTATTTCGAAGTTGAAACTTAATCGTCACTTATTTAATTGCATAGGTTGAATTTCTTTACACCAAAATCACTGAAGATTTTTGACTAATAACCACAAAATGATATAAATCAACCGTTGGAACAATGTAGATGGCAAAGCTACAAATAATAGCTGTATCAAAAACAAATATAGATGGTTATTGGATCGATGATTATTAAATAGATGATTGTTGAGTACACTGAAAAAAATATGTTAGTGTATTCTACAATAAGGATTTTGTTGATTTGGTTTTGTAATATGAACTGAAATTGAGTAAAGTAAACAAAGCTGTTGTCAAACGTTGACAAGCATTTCGTCAATTTTACAAAACATTTACAGAAGAATAAACAAACAAAAATTTGGTAGAAACTACAAACTTTTTGTTATCGGTACTAATATTGTTAATAAATTTTGCTGCAAGCCTATGTGGTTAAATTTAAAAGTGTTTTGTCATCGGCTCAAACAGACAGCGTAGAAATGACAAACATTTTGACAGTGGTACTAAAATTGATGGTTGATTTAACCTAAAAATGTTTTGTAGATTCCAAAAATAATTAGTTTCTGGTACAAGCATTTAATGAAGAACTTAAAATATTTTTAATCCTATGTACAGGTTTTTTTGTTGATTTAAGCAACAAACTTTGTTTAAATATGGTAAAAATTTTGTTGCACATACAAACAAGAAGGATAGAATTCATCAAGAAATGATGGCATATACAAAATAATTTGTCTAAAAATTTATTTAAGAATACATTTGGTTTTAATAATTCTTTTATTTTTAGTTTATACTGCTAAAGACACAATATTTTTAATGTTGTGATTTGTAATTTATGTTAAAATTAAAAATAAATTAAAGTGAAATAATTCGCAAACGTGAAGTGAAAATATGCTATGTTTTTAACTTGGCATTTCCATCTGAGTCAGCAATGGTGTGACCTTTTAGCAATATTTTTATAAATTGAAATGTTTTTCGAATAATATTTTTATTCCAAATAAAGTAATAATTTTCGTAGTTTAGATAATGTAAATTATTTAACTGTGGAAGTTGAGGACTGTGGAAGGTATTGTTATTCAAAATTATTTTGGAAATATAAATAAATTTATAAAAAGTTCAATAAGCAAAATAAAAGAATAAATAATTAGAATTTAAATGGAATATAAAGAAAAACTAAGATTTTAAGGCTTTGTAATTATATATAATGGATATATTTTTACTTTTAAATAAACGAAATGACATAAATTAAACGAAATGCGTTTCCATTTTTATCTTATGCGTATTAGTTTTAGGATTACCAAAACTTATATTGAATTTTATGAGACAAATTCTACGATCCACAAAACAGGTATTGAAATGGCTAAATCAATGCTAGATGTGACAAAATATTTCACTTGTGCTACCAAATTTCTGCTACTATGAACCGAAAATCTTGTATATGTATTACAAAACATACTAGGTTGACAACGGCTTTGTAAATTGGATCAAATACTTAGTAGACCTATAACAAATATTGATAAAATAGAACGACAATATGTATCAATTATTCAACTTTCTTTATACTTTGACAAAAGGTTTTGTTTAACTAACTAACTAATCAAATACGTATAACAAAATGGTTTTTCAAACTGACAATAAATTTAGTACAGTCGAACAAACAGATTTGCCAGTTTTATAAAAACGATTTAATTTATTTTACTATTTTATGGTTGAGCTACTATTGACAATTGTTTAGTCAAATCTACCACTGTTTTTGTATATATTACTTTAAATTTTTTTCAGTGTAGAGGAATGTTTAATGCTATGGCACATCATATAGTTGTAACCAAAAAGTACAGCTGGCTGTTGAATATTAATTTGGATTGATTCACAAATCAAGAAGCTAACAATTACGGTACGATCACAAACTACCTTCGATCAAACAATCAAAAATTACTCATGTTAGTTTTTTTACAGCTATTGTTTGTAGTTTTTCCATCGGCATTGTCGCAACGATTGATTTATATCATTTTATTTTTATTGTTCAAGAATTGCCAGTGTTTTTTGGCAATGATTAAGTTTTACTATTATTATTGTTCAAAAATCGCCTGTACATGTGACGCAATGATTGAGTTATATTATTATTATTGTTTAACAATCGCCGCAACTCTGGCGCAATGATTGTTATATATTAGTGTTTTATTAACATTGTACATAAATTGTCAGTAACCAGTGCAAAGACTGGTGTACTACATTTTTATTATTTTTATTCAACAGTCACCTATTAGGGTACAACGCTACGCCACGATTTTTTCTTATACGTTTCATAAAATTAGATTCTATTCAATATGGTTGGTTAATATTGGAGAAGAATTGGATCAATTACAAGTAATAGGGTGAGTTAAAGTTTTTTTAATGTAATGTAATAATTATATTTGATATAGTGTGGGTGGTGGTCTTGGTTCCTCTGAGTTTTGAGATCATCAGAGTTCATTTTCTTTGTTCATTTTTGTCTTTTGAAATTTTTGCGTGCAATCCAAAACTTGTGATGGGGTGAAGAAACATATTTGAAATCAAAGACTGAGACTAGTTGGAATTTTATTGGAATAAGTGTTGGGGGTCCTCCCGAACACCTGTTTAATGTGTCACAATTTTTTCAATGTTTGTTGGGAGCACACAGCATTCGTTCGTGATCGAATTTTGATGACACTTAAGAAAAAGATGCAAACATGTATGGCGAGGAACTGATTAGTTTTTGAGCGATAGTAAATAAAGTGGTGGGGGGTGTCCCATACACCTGTTTTTTGCAAGCTCTATAACATCTGTACCTGATAATCGAATTGGATGAAACTTGGTATATAAGCATTTAGTACGGTTCACAATAGCTCTGCATCCCAACTTCCGGTAAAAAATTTTTTTTGTAAATTTTCAATTGTTTTCAGTGTGTTTATGCACACTACAGCCTACAATAGTGAAGTGATTATGATGAAACACTTATGAAAAAGGGTTCAATTAGTGTGAGAAGATAATTATCATCTTTTGGGACACATTGATCAAAGTGGCGGGGGTCTACCATACAACTGCTGACTTTTCACACTTTGTTTTTAAAGTTTGTTGGGAGCATACAGACTTCATACATTAATCAATTCTAATGACACTTTGGAAAAAAATGGAAACTTAAATGACAAAGAACTGATTAATTTTTGGACAATATTGAAGTAAGTGGTACGGGGCCTCCCGAACACCTGTTTACTGTGTCACAATTTTTTCAATGTTTGTTGAGAGCACACAGCATTCGTTCGTGAATAAATTTTGATGACACTTTGGAAAAAGATGCAACTATGTATGGCAAGGAACTGATTAGTTTTTAGGCGATAGTGAACAAAGTGGTTGGGGGTGTCCCATACACCTGTATTTTTGAAAGGTCAATAACATCTGTACCTGATAATCGAATTAGATGAAACTTTGCACATAAGCATTTAGTACGGTTCACAATAGTTCTGCATCCCAACTTCCGGTTTTTTACTTCCGGTAAAAAAATTTTTTTTTTTTATTTTTCCATTTTTTCAGTGTGTTTATGCACACTACAGCCTACAATAACGAAGTGATTATGATGAAACTTATGAAAAGGGTTTCAATTAATGTGAGAAGATAATTATCATCTTTTGGGACACATTGATCAAAGTGGCGGGGGGTCTACCATACAAATGCTTACTTTTCACACTTTATTTTTAATGTTTGTTGGGAGCATACAGACTTCATTCATTAATTTATTTTAATGACAATTAGAAAAAAATGGAGACTTAAATAACAAAGAACTGATTAGTTTTTGGACAGTATTGAAGTAAGTGGTACGGGACCTCCCAAACACCTGTTTACTGTGTCACAATTTTTTCAATGTTTGTTGGGAGCACACAGCATTCGTTCGTGAATAAATTTTGATGACACTTTGGAAAAAGATGCAACTATGTATGGGAAGGAACTGATTAGTTTTTGAGTGATAGTGAACAAAGTAGTGGGGGCTGTCCCATATACCTGTTTTTTTGAAAGCTCAATAGCATCTGTACCTGATAATCGAATTAGATGAAACTTGATACATAACCTTATAGTATGGTTCACAACAGTTCTGCAACCCAACTTCCTGTTTCCCACTTCCCGATAAAATTTTAGTTTTACTTTTTCTCGTACAACAGAATTTATGTTTGATGGGATACTACTACTTTCTTCAATATTTTTATAATTAGAACTACGCGCAATCTATAACATTGGTTAGCTTTTAATTAAAGTATTTGATGGATATTAGCTCATTATATGTCCAAAACATTATGTTTCCAAAGCTGTGGTGAAGTCAGCCTATGCATCAGCGTCGCAATATTTTTTTTTGGAAAATATAGCGGTTCTAAATTTCTTGATGAGTTATTTTCAAAAATTCATAACTTCGGTTCTATTAAAGATAAAAACTTCTGTTTTGTTTTATTTTAAAGTTAAAAGGTGCTAATTTAAAAATAAATAAAATTAGCAAAGTTATTTTATTGATATTAACAAATAAAATGTTGAAATCGATCTTAAGCCATTTCTCCTCCCACGCTCCACTTTAAATCGGGCTCTATTAAAGGTATGATTATAAATATAAAAAGAGGCCATCATTATCTTTCTAAAACTACAACTAACTCAATTTTTCCAAAGGAGGACTTATACCGCTTTCAAAAAAAGTCATATTACTTCGGTCTGAAAGACCTAAGTATTACATTCTCGAGCCAATAGTGAAATTCTTACTGCCACTTTTTTGGCATTTCTCGATGTTTTAGGACCAACTGATTCTAAAAAAGCAAAAAAAATGTATGTCTGTCTGCCTGCTGATCGGCCGGCTGTGTGGCCGGCCACCCGGCCGTCACAACCGACGAAATCTAGAAAACCGCTGGAGGGATTTCAAAAATTTTTTTTCTAAAAATAAATATGCTCAATCCGAAAGGACGATGTGTTCGATAACTGTACCGGAAGTGTGTCCAAAAAATCGTCAAGTGTGTCAAAACAAGGAAGTTTGCACATATTTGTTGTCAATAAAAAATGTTGTCCAGCATGAAAAGAATGATTTTTTTTTACTTAATTTTTTGGAAAAAAAAATTAAATTAATTACACTAGTTTACAAGAAAAATCTTTCGAAATAAAACCAAACTTTTCTTATAGATTTGGACCTCCTAAGCACGAATATAATATTCATTTTTTTGGTTAGCTCTTGTTTTCGAGATATTCACGAAAAACCAATTTTTTCGGTGATCAAAAATGTTGTTTTGGTTTTTGGGTCCCATATTTTACAAAACAAACAAATTAAATATATCAATGAAACATGTGCATAGTGAATATACTAACAAACATTTTGAGCTATATTTTGTAAAAATCCATTGAGGATCCCATTTTCAACGCTATAAATTTTGAACAAATAAAGACACTAATTTTTTTTCATTTCTTGGAACCTATAGTAGCTTCAGTTTTCGTTCTTTTGAGCTAAAAGACACGAATATTGGTGCAGTTTGCACCAAGTTATTTAAGTTTTCCCAATGAAAGTCAAAACTCAAAATTTGGAAAAATAATTTTTTACTTAATTTATTGTGCCATAAATAATAATTTTAAAAGTTCAGTCGTTCTCAAACATCAGTAAAGAATTTTTTTAAAATAGTAAAGTATAATTTCCATTTTTGTTTTCGAAGCTGGGAATTTGATCGATATGAGACGTATATAGAAAAATATAAACAAAAGATAATAAATTGTAAGGAGAGGCAAAACATCAGAACTATTAAAGTTAGTTCAAGCACCATAAAGTTAAGCCTCTATTTATGTCTGTTAATACCTGTAAGGTTTGTTTCTTTTCTTTTTTCTCTTTTTTTAGTGTTTTGATAATGTAAATTTTTTTCTATCACCGCCCACCTTGTGTTACTCCTTACGTTTATGATCATTTTAAGTTTAATTTAAGAAAGCAATTACTTTTCCTTTTTAATAGTTTTTCGGTTTTGACAACTTTTGTTTAATTAGTTAAATGAAGTTTCTTTTTAAGTAGATAATTGTCGTATGGTTAGTTGCAAATATAATCTCTCTGAGGATAAATTTAATTCTAAACATTCAAGTGAAAATATTAATTAAAAAAGAAAAATTATTACAAATATAAATTTTAAATAGTGTATTGTTTTTAAAAATCAATAAATCAATAGTGATAGCTGCCTTGTAAAGCAACATAAATTGTTAGTAAAGTGTAAAGTCAAGTTTATTTAAATGGCGTTTCAAGTGTAAAAATAGCCCAAATTCATTTTGTTTTGTTTGTGGAAGTTACATAATACATACTGCTAAAAGAATCACTCCATTTATAAGAACTGCCTATCTTCATTACTTACTAAATTTTCCAACTCCTAAAATAAATCCGAGGCGGGAGGAGCTAGATCATGTCCAAAAACTTCACAAAAAAAATCTCAATTTCGAGAAAAATCATATACAAATAAAATACAACTTTTGTCAAAAAACGACCTTTCATAATCAACTAACTGATATTTTCCAACTCCTAAAATAAGTCCGAGGTGGGAGGAGCTAGATATAATTCGAAAACATCTTATATATAAGTCAATTATATTGCAGAATTTAAATTATTCTTATAGTTAAATTTTTTTTTTCCAAATTTTGAGTTTTGACTTTCTTTGGAAAAGCTTAAATTACTTGGTGCAAACTGCACCAATATTCGTATCTTTTATTTTAAAAGAAAGAAAATTGAAGTTGCTATAAGCTCAAAGTAATTAAAAAAAATTAATGTCTTTATTTGTTCAAAATTTATGGTGCTGAAAATGGAAAAATTTAAAAAAAACGTGAATTTTTCGTATTTTTTCAACTTTTGTCGACTGTAACTTCCAGAATTCTTATTGGATTTTTACAAAGTATAGCTCAAAATGTTTGTTGGTAAATTCACTATGCACATGTATCATTAATATATTTAACTTGTTTGTTTTGTAAAATATGAGATCCAAAAACCGAAACCACATTTTTGATCACCGAAAAAAAACAAGAGCTAACCAAAAAAAATGAATATTATATTCGTGTTCAGGAGGTCCAAATCCATAAGAAAAGTTGGGTTTTATTCAGGGAGACAAAAAAAGTTCAAAATTTGTAAACTAGTGTTATTTGTTTGACATGAAATGTTAGAGAGCATGAAATTGGACATGGAAATTTATGATTTTGTTATAATTTTTGAAATATTTTTGGAATTTTGAGAACAGTTTGTATTTTTGATTTTGTTATAATTTTTGAGATATTTTTAGAATTTTGAAAAAAGTGTTTGAATTTTTGATTTGGAAAAAGTTTCAATTTTTGATTTTGTAATATTTTTTGAGTTGTGAAAAAAATTTGTATTTTTGATTGTTTGTGAATTAGACCTCATTGACTTCAGATCGATAGCGAGACTGATAGCGAACAAGTACCGTGAGGGAAAGTTGAAAAGCACTCTGAATAGAGAGTTAAAAAGTACGTGAAACCGTTAAGGGGTTAAGCCCAATGAATTTAAATAACTGAATGAAGAAATTCACTGGAATCAAATATTAAATAATTTTTAATTATTGATACCATGCACTTTTTTTCATGTAAGACGTTGCGATATGTTAGTTATATATTATTTATATTTATATAAATAGTTATTTGTCTATGGTTTAAACAGAAGCTCAATTCTTGTTTTCTTGTAAAACTTTGTGATTGATCTGTTAATTATCCTCACAATATGCTGATATTTTTAATAGAACATGCTATCATTTTATGTGAAGCGTAGTACGCCACGATTTATTTTATAAATGCAGTAAAAGTATATGTTCCGATCAAGCAATGATAAAGATTTGAGATACCTTTGAGACCCGTCTTGAAACACGGGCCAAGAAGTCTAGTATGTATGCAAGTCATTGGGTATTAAAACCTACAGACTAAATTAACGTAACTAATATTTAGGACTACGTGTTATTTTTTTAAATAACACCTAAGTCCTTGGGCGTTTTTATCAACTCATATTTATTTTTTAAACATTTATGAGTAAAAGCGTACCATGGGCATACATACTGTGACCCGAAAGATGGTGAACTATACCTGATCAGGTCGAAGTCAGGGGAAACCCTGATGGAGGATCGTAGCAGTTCTGACGTGCAAATCGATTAACAGAATTGGGTATAGGGGCGAAAGACCAATCGAACCATCTAGTAGCTGGTTCCCTCCGAAGTTTCCCTCAGGATAGCTGGTGCATATACATATTTGGAGAAATAGTCTTATCTGGTGAAGCGAATGATTAGAGGAATTGGGGCCGAAATGACCTCAACCTATTCTCAAACTTTAAATGGGTAAGATCCTCGACTTTCTTGATTGAAGTCAATGAGGTCTTCTTGGAATTAGACCTGTGAATTAGACCTGTCCTCTTGTGAATTAAGAAATTTGCAATAAATTTAGAATTTTGAAGAAAGTTTCAATTTTTGATTTTGTTAGAATTTTCGGAATACATATTTTTATATTATATTTTACATTATAGTATTATATTATATTATTATAATTTTTGGAATATTTTTGGAATTTTGAGGAAAGTTTGTATTTTTGATTTGTTATAATTTTTGGGATATTTTTGGAATTTTGGAAAAAGTATTTTGAATTTTAAATTTTTGATTTGGAAAAAGTTTCAATTTTTGATTTTGTAATATTTTTTGAGTTTTGAAAAAAATTTGTATTTTTAATTTTGTTATAATTTTTGAAATATTTTTGGAATTTTAAAAAACTTTCTATTTTTGATTTGACTATAGTTTTTGCAATTTTTTTAGAATTTTGGAAAAAGTTTGAATTTTTGAATTTGTGAATTAAAAAATGTTGCAATAATTTTAGAATTTTGAAAAAAGTTTCAATTTTTGGTTTTGTAAGAATTTTCGGAATATTGTTAGAGTTTTGAAAAACCTTAAATTTTTGATTTTAAGGAATATTTTTGGAATAGTGGAATTTGAAAAAGTTTAAATGCTTTATTTTATTATAATTTTTGGAGTTTTGAAAAAGTTTGTACTTTGATTTTGTTATAATTTTTTAAGAATTTTGAAAAAAGTTTGAATTTTTAAATTATAAATTTTTGCAATAAATATTTTTAAAATTTAAATTGTTGATTTGATTTTAATTTTTGAAATTTTGAAAAAAATTTGTATTTTTGATTTTGTTATAATTTATGCAATATTTTTTGAAAAAGTTTTTTGAATTTTTGATTTGGAAAAAGTTTCAATTTTTGATTTTATAATATTTTTTGAGTTATGAAAAAAATTTGTATTTTTGATTTTGTTATGATTTTTGAACTATTTTTGGAATTTTAAGAAATGTTTGTGTGTTTGATTTTGTTATAATTTTTTAATATTTTATGAATTTTGAAAAAGTTTCTATTGTTGATTTCTTTATAATTTTTGCAATATTTTTATAATTTTGGAAAAAGTTTGAATTTTTGGGTTTGGAAATTAAGAAATTTTGCAATAATTTTAGAATTTTGAAATAAATTTCAATTTTTGATTTTGTAAGAATTTTCGGAATAATTTTAGAGTTTTGAAAAAGTTTAAATTTTTGATTTTATAATAATTTTTGGAATTGTGAAGATTGTATTTTTTATTTTGTTATAATTTTTGCAATATTTTAAGAATTTTGAAAAATTCTATTTTTGATTTTATTATAGTTTTTGCAATATTTTTAGAATTTCGGAATAACTTTGAATTTTTGAATTTGTAAATTAAAAAAGTTTTGCAAAATTTTTAGAATTTTATTATAATTTTTGGTATTTTGAAAAAGTTTGTACTTTGATTTTGTTATAATTTTTGGAATAAGATAAGAATTTGGAAAAAAGTTTGGATTTTTGAATTAACAATTTTTGCAATATTTTTAAAATTTTGAAAAAATTAAAATTTTTGATTTTATTATAATTTTTGGAATTTTGAAAAAAAAATTTTATTTTTGTTATAATTTTTGCAATTTTTTAAGAATATTGGAAAAATTTTCAATTTTTGTTTTTGTTATAATTTTTGCAATATTTTTTGAAAAAAGTTTCAATCTATGATTTTGTAATAATTTTTGGAATATTTTTAGAACTTTAAAAAAAGTTTAAATTTTTGATTTTATCTTAAGTTTTAGAATATTTTTGGAGTTTTGAAAGAAATATGAATTTTTGATTTTGTAATATTTTCTCGAAACGCTAAATGGGGTGGTTTTTGAGTAGTTTGCTGTGTGTATCATCTTTTCACTAAGTTATATTAATTTATGATTTGTTATAATTTTCCGCCAACATATTAATATTTCGTTTTTCTTTTGTAATAAATTTCTAAACAGAGATAAAAAAGTACTTATACTTTAACAAAGAGTTTTATGTTTGATATACATCACTGCCCAAAACTAAAAACAATGTCCTCATAAAAGTTTTTTGCCGAAAACCATATCAAAATCCTTAACCCAGACCGAAGTCTTGATATCTCAGAGCCGTGGGATTTCAACCCCTTCATATTTTGCATCTAAAATTATGTGTGAAAGAAATTTTTTAGTAAATGTATTGAAAATAAAAAAGATCCAGTCAAGTGCGAATGAAATACTGGGGGTTCTATAAACGAAGAAGAACAAGTTATCAAAATAATTGCCAAAAAGTTGTGTATTTGCAATGTATTTATATTGCCGGACCATTGGCACATTAAAATCAATTTTTCATAGTAAATGTCAATAGTAATCGAACCAAGTGATACAAAAAATGTTTCATCTCTACAAATCTTATCCATATATAAAAAAAACGTTTAAATTTGAAAAAACATAATCACTACAAATAATAATTCGATATTAATGGAAAATGATTCAAAAACTGTCCACTACAAAGTTCTAAAAAAGATACCAATGTTTCTTAAATAAAGTGAAGGACAAAAACGTTCATTTTGTCACCCTTTTCCTCTTCCATTCCGTAAAACGCAGATATATAATTATTTGACACTTCGCAATATTTTTCTTTAAAAATTTATCAAACTTCCTGTCTTTGGGAATTTTTTCAAATTGTTCTGACAATCAACGCCGAAACGTAGGGATAAAAAAAACATTTTTAAAAAAAATAGAACCGACTTCAGAAAAACAAAAGAGGCACAAAAAAGTGAAAAATAACTCAATTGTTGCTTTTAGAAACAAAAATACGTTACATTTTGATTAATTTAATTTAATTATACCTTACTATAGACAAAAAAATTACGCTATTATACAAAGTTACTATATTAAAATAGTTACTTTTTATTATAATTATTATAGTTATTATAGTTGTTATAATAGTTATTATAATTTAAAAGTTATTTGTAGTACAAAACTGTTGGAAATCGGTGCCAAGCCCGAGACATATTAGTCGGTTTTTCGTCAATGTGGCACCGACTTCGAACAGTTTTGTATTACAAATAACTTTTAAAATATAATAACTATTATAACAACTATAATAATTATAATAAAAAGTAACTATTTTAATATAGTAACTTTGTATAATAGCGTAATTTTTTTGTCTATAGTAAGGTGTAATTAAATTAAATTAATCAAAATGAAACGTATTTTTGTTTCTAAAAGCAACAATTGAGTTATTTTTCACTTTTTTGTGCCTCTTTTGTTTTTCTGAAGTCGGTTCTATTTTTTTTAAAAAAGCTTTTTATTTTTTTATTTTTAGTGTAGTCATAAAGCAAATGTCGGCTAGAAAGCGTTCTAAAAGTAATAACTTCAAATGCTGGAAAAAGTTTCATCAGTGACAATCTATTAATTATGGTTTTGCGACTTTTTGCACAAACGGCATACATATTTCCTGTGATAGAAAATTATTTACGATAACCTTGACAAGTATAGCAATATAATACTGCCCAAAATATCCAAACAGATTAATATGTTTTGACGAAATCAGCAAAAATGCATTAAAAATATGGTTTTTTCTAATTTTCTGAATAACGGTATTTTTCACATCAAAAAAACAATTGTGGCACCCTCTGGGAATGAACTCAAATAGAATAAAATTTAAATCATCTAAATCGAACGAGCCGTTTTTGAGAAGACAGACATAAAAAAAACCTACAGTGAAACACAGAACTTCTGCTTTTTTGAAGTCGGTTAAAAAGTAACTATTTTAATATAGTAACTTTTTTAATAGCGTAATTTTTTGTCTATAGTAAAGCATAATTAAATTAAATTAATCAAAATAAAACGTAATTTTGTCTATAAAAGCCATTTGAGTTATAGTTATTATATAGTTATAGTTATTATATTATATAATATTGTTTTATTTTGCACTTGTTTGTGCCTGTTTTGTTTTTTCTGAAGTCGGTTCTATTTCTTTTTAAAACGATTTTTTAATTTTTTTATTTTAGTGAAGTCATAAAGCAAATGTCGGCTAGAAAGCGTTTTAAAAGTAATAACTTCAAATACCGGAAAAACTTTCATCAGTGACAATCTATTAATTATGGTTTTATGATTTTTTGCACAAACGGCATACACATTACCCGTCATAGAAAATTATCTACGATAACCTCGACAAGTATAGCAATATAATACTGCCCACAACAAACAAACAGAATAATATATTTTGACGAAATCAACGAAAATGCATAAAAATATGGTTTTTTCCAATTTTCTGAATAACGGTATTTTTCACATGATAAAAAAAATTATGGGACCCTCTGTGAATAAGCCCAAATAGATCACAATTTAAATCATCCAAATCGAACGAGCCGTTTTTGAGAAATCGGTGTACATACATAAAAAAAACCCTACAGTGAAACACAGAACCTCCTTCTTTTTGGAAGTCGGTTAAAAAGGAATTACTTAAAATAAATTAGAAGCGTTATTAAAATAAAACTGCTTTTGATATCACATGATGAAAATGGTTATAGTTTAATGGATTTGAATGCGACTTACATATATATTTGAAACAAAACAGAAATATGAAATTCGCGTTATAAAACTTTGATCTATATTGTTGTGGTCAAAGCCATTGTATTCTGTTCTTCTGTTCACTTGTTTCAAAAAAAGTTTCTTTTAGCGGTAATATATCTTCTATCTCTATAATAATATTTAATTTATAGATCGATTTCTTTTAACCAGTTCTGACTCTTAGGAATTTCTAATAGATTAATGCGTATTATGGACTGTTGTAAACAATTATATGGAAGAATAATCTCCATTTAACCCAGATTATGGATCGTTGATCTACCATCTATTGTGCAGACTTTAAATTCATTGCTATACCACAACTAAATGTATGATTTATCAGTATTATTTCGCTTGACTAACTGCAACAAAATTCATGCTGATAACATTTTAAAATCATTTTTCTCTAACCAAATTTTCTATACAATAAAAAAAAGACAAAAATAATATCAGATGTGTCCATACTCCGTAATGTACATACGTGCTACAATGCAAGTACACCAAAATTAGGAAAAAGTGATTGGTTTTTATCAATATCTCGCTTAGTTTTTCAGCTAGCGAGTTTGCTAAGAACTTTGAAATTCCCTTCTTTTATCCAATATAAGCAACCGCATACTCTGGCTAATAAAAAATGAAAATTAAGCAAAGTGTTCAGTATTGTAATGAACGATGTGCATGTCTGATAGTGGAATCACAATCAGGAACATCAGAGGAATTACGTCATATTTAAATTTCCGACTAGCATAGTCTGTGAGTTCGATTATACTTTTCCTCATCCAATCACAAATGCTGAATTGCACGCAAAAGTTTGTGAAAATTTTGAAACCATTTTTAATTCGTTTAAAAAATGTTTTTCCAGCAAAACTAAATAGTTGAAACCATTTTCATTAGACTAAATTAGACTTCATTAGACTAAAAAAACAATAACAATTAAATAACATCTTCATAGCGTTACGATCTACATATTTGTTTCTAGTAAAATGTAAACCTTTTGAATCATCCGAATAAATGCATGTGAAAAAAACTATTTCAAACTTCAGGTTCATAGGATTTATATTATACGACATAATTTATGTAAAGGAAAAACACGTTTTACTGTTTATAAAAAACAGAATCAGTTAGCAGTTAGTTAACAGCTAGCAAAGAGTTCTTCAAGGAAGGATAAAATTGCACAGGTTCTTCTTTGATCCATCAACTTTCAATAGAGAAGGTGACAAGGTCTCCAAGATATTCATTGCACTCACATTGTTGGCAGAACACTTGGTTCTCTCAGGGTTCCAAGACAACATGTAAGAGTCAAGTTTTTTAACTATATTGAATTTTTTGTCAAAAGATTCACAGTCCCTTAACATAAAGATGGTCTAAGGTCAACATGTCACGTGTGATTACATAGTGGCTTCAACAAAAAAAAATCCTAGATTTTACACTTCCAACGTCTTACTATCCTTTGTTCACACAAACCAAGCCTGCTTTCACCATTTCATTTTTAGGTCATTTAACTCAAGATTGTAAAATAAAATGCTTTCTTGGGAAAAAAGTAATAAAATAACGAAACATCCTCTTTTTTATCCCAACTGCTAGTCTCCTTCCTCCTCCAAAAACTGTAAAACATTACAAGAAGGACGAGTTTATAAAAAAAAGATATCGTTTTCTCTCCATATTCTTGTTCTTACTCCAGATTCACTACAATTCTGTTATTTATTTTTTCTTTTATTTATTTTTAAAATATTTTTCATGCTTTTCCGAACACTTATTTTTCTGTTTTTCATTTATAAGTTTCATATTACTTTCTTCATATTTTTATTTTGTTGTTATTGTTTTGCTTAAGAATAAGAAAATATTTATATATGGAATTTGTAGCTATAGAAATTATATAAAATGATCGTTAAAATATTTGTATTTTATTTATTTTATTGAGTTTTATTGATCGTTTTATGTTAGAATGGGAGTGCATTTGGTTCATTTTATAAGATATTGTAAGACAAATAAAAATAGTTTAACTGTCTTTTTCGTAGGGAATTATAGAATAAGAAAAAGAAAGTTTAGATAGATACATTGTATTGAGTGGTTTATGGTTTGTTGGTTGATTAATGAACATGTAACTATTATTGGATCTATTTTTTTCTACGTGTTTTATTTGAAATTATCCATAAAAATGTTTTAGTTTTTTCAAAATAAAAATTATAATCGAATAAAATTAGATGATGTAGTTAAGAAAATAATCGATCAAAATAAACTGAAGAAATATTATACGCAAATATATCGCTTTGAAACTGCGATAAAAAGAGCTACAGGCCCTTTTATTCTTGCTAATATCTCAAGCATACTCATGAGAAATCATAAATTTGACTTTGGCCTTAGATTTTCCCTATTTGTTAATATGACAATCATCCACCATATATACTGCCACTTAAACTACTACAATTGTGTTTTTACTTCATTCAAAGTTAATGCTGGCAACAATGAAAAACAAAACAAATCGTAATATAAAGAAAATCGTATTATATAGAAAATAGTCCCAACAAACACCGCGTGCGTCTTGGAGTTGCCATATGGCGTGCTAACATTTTATGACGTCACTATGCGCTCTTTGTGCGTACATTTTTTCGCCACACCGTGTCGTTACAAAATGATGGCACTATGATAACCACATGCGGATGCACTTGGACTTTCAAGTGAGAACATGCCATGACGCACGAGACCACAGTGTTCGTGGGGATTTTTGGTAGCGTTATTGCGATAAATGAAAATTGTGGACGTATTTCGAAGCTGTAAAATGAAAATGGATGTGTATGATTGCATTTGTTAATGAGGCGTCCATTTTTTCGCCATATTTTCAATGATACAATTTAAATGAAAAAAAATCACAATTCAAAAAATTTAAATATTTGGCTTACATATGAAAAGTAATATTAATTTTCCACAATTTTCTTAATATTATATAAAAATAAATTTAAATATCAGTAAACCGACATGAGAAAACTAATTATTTAAAGAGCCCGTTTGTTTTTTGTGTATTTTTTCATACCAAAGGTAATAATAAAAACGAAGTTAAACACATTATTCGCATTTCGCATAGCGTCATAATGGGCACAAAATAAAGAGCAAATGCGTACATTTTGCCACCACACCTGCCATCAGGCTATGATGGCACTATATAATAGCAATATGTGGATGCACTTGGACGTCCAAGTGACAACATACAATAAGATAAAAAATACAAGTTGAATTTAAAGTTGAAACTAAGTTTGTTGCAGCACCCAATAGTATTGGGAAAAGCATATGCATATTTTAAAGCTTTTTTCAATCAATAAGGAATATTTTAGAGATCTAGCTTAGAAACAATCCTGGATGGATTAACATCTTAATAATGTAATATTTAACCCAATCATAGAGATGTGGAGCTTGATTTGAATTTACTGAAACTTTGAGTAATACAAATGCCGACATTATTCTCTGGAAACACGTAATTATAATTAATTTTAAGAATATTTCGAGGAAAGATGCATATTTTCGAAAATTATTTTAAATTAATCCACTTTATGTGAGATAGTAGACATTTCAATGATAACTTTTGTAGTGAATATGTTAAATTAGTTTTCTCAAAAAGATACCCTGAAGCCAGAAATCTAAACATTTAAAAAAATTGTTGAACGTGGCATATGATTCGAGTTTCATATAATTGTAGATCGGCATCCTGAAATAAAAATGAAACTAATATATTCATTTTACTATTTCAAAAATTTTCCTTTTCGATTTCCGAATAAAAATTGTTATGCTCTAAATGAAATGCAAGTATAAGGTCAAACTAATTCATGAACTTCAAATATAAGTGTAGCTTTGTAAATGATGGTTAACCTAACTAATCAGTTTACCTAACTGAAGATATTCGCCTTGAATCAGCAAATACAACACATATAACAAGGTGGGGTGTATTGCTGGGGTGTATTTCTTCATCAGTAACGCAACTTATGACCACCCTTAAAAAGTACTCCCGACTGATCTGATCGGTTTATAACTGGACCATTTAGAGCATCTATACAGTACAGTAACGCCACCGATACTAGCACAAGTTTAAAATAAACAGTTGCTAGGGCTAGCAGATGGTAAATGCAGATCAGAGCTGCATCTACGATATATTATCTACTCGACTTGATCATAGTCTAACACGTAATGTGCCTAAGATTGAACACTGGACACTGGTGGTGAGTCACTAACAGGAAGCAATCGAAAGACTGCGTGCCTAGCAAATTTTTGTTCCAGCGAGTGTCAGCCATGTGGGTCCGAGAAGTAATTTCCCCCAGTTCAGTACAAAAAAAACAAATATGCATGCAAATGAGACTGTGTACACGGAATGAAATAAACAAAGATAAATAACAAAAACTCTGATAACCTAAAGGCCGAAGAAACCGATATCATCACACACACACAATAATAAAGCCACAACAACTACATTTAGAAAAATAAAATTAATATTTCGCTCACCCCGTGACTTGTTTCAGAACCAACTCCTCATGTCCACGTAATATAAACTACCAAATCATCCTGCACAAGTAAATGGATATGTTGTTGTTGAATTTTTTGACTGGTACTAATAAATTTTTTCCTTGTTTTCCTTAGATTTTTAAGTACACCATTTTACAGTCACATACAAAAATGAATAAACTAAATATTCATTATAAAAACTTGTTTATTCTATGGTTAATACAATATTTCGCCAACCCGTGGCATTATCAGTTAAAATCGTAAACTTAAAAATTTTAATATTCATATAACTAGAAGTTATTTTGAATTTCTCAATTCGAAAGTATATTTTTGATTTTTCTCAGAGAAAAACGTCATTTTTCTCTCATACGTGTTTCGGATTTGGATTCGAACTATCATCATCAGTACCACGGTTCGAATCCGTTTTGGTAGACACGCTATCCAACTAACCTACCGAAGCGATGGTATTTCAAAGTTGAAATTTCATCATTATTTAGCTACTTTTAAGTTGAATTTTTCTCATTATGAAGAGAGAAATAGAGTTTTTCTCTAAGAAAACTACAAAACATACTTTCGAATTGAGAAATTCAAAATAACTTAATTGATTGAATTTAAGTGCGGGGTGAGTTTTCTGCATAGGATCTTGATGAAACTTTGGCAAATGATACAGGTTCACTTGAAAATAGAAGATCTGGATTCATTTTAAATTTGGACAAAATGGCGGGGGGTCTCCCGAACACCTCTAAGTTTAAATCTTGAATAGCTTCTGATCCCGAGCTATGATCTTATTGAAACTTAGTATATAAGGTTTTAATACTGTTTCCAATACTTCTGCATACCAACTTCCGGTTTGTCACTTCCGGTTAAAAAGTTTTTTTTTCAGGTGTTTATCCCTACTGTAGCCTACAATTACCAATCGATTTCCATGAAACGTTGCGAAAAGCTTTTAAATAACATGAGAAAGATTTTATCAGCTTTTGGAGCACATTGGATAAAGGGTTGGGGGGTCCACCATACAACAGGTGGTTTTTTCCACAAAGTTTTTATGTTTGTTGGGAGCATAAAACATTCATTCGTGAATGAATTTTGATGATACTTTGGAAAAAGATGCAAACATGTATGACAAAGAACTGATTAGTTTTTGAGCGATAGTGAACAAAGTGGTGGGGGGTCCCTGGAGCACCTGTTTTTTTGAAAGCTCTATAACTTCTGTACCCGATAAGCGAATTGGATGAAGCTTGGTACATGAGTATGTAGTACGGTTTACAATAGTTCTGCATCCCTACTTCCGGTTTTTCACTTCCGGTAAAAAAAATTTTTTTGTACTTTTTTGAAGTTTTTTCAGTGTCTTTATGCACACTACAGCCTACAATAATGAAGTGATTATGATGAAACTTATGGAATAGGGTTCCAATTAGTGTGAAAAGATAATTATCATGTTTTGGGACACATTGATCAAAGTGGTGGGGGGTCTACCATACAAATGCTGACTTTTCACACTTTGTTTTTTAAGTTTGTTGGGAGCATACAGACTTCATTCATTATTCAATTTTAATGACACTTTGGAAAAAGATGGAGACTTAAGTAACAAAGAACTGATTAGTTTTTGGATAATATTGGAATAAGTGGTGGGGGTCCTCCCGAACACCTGTTTAATGTGTAACACTTTTTTCAATGTTTGTTGGGAGCACACAGCATTCGTTCGTGAACGAATTTTGATGACACTTTGGAAAAAGATGCAAACATGTATGGCAAAGAACTGATTAGTTTTTGAGCGATAGTGAACAAAGTGGTGGGGGGTCCCTGGAGCACCTGTTTTTTTGAAAGCTCTATAACTTCTGTACGTGATAAGCGAATTGGATGAAACTTGGTACATGAGTATGTAGTACGGTTTAAAATAGTTCTGCATCCCAACTTCCGGTTTTTCACTTCCGGTAAAAAAATTTTTTTTGTACTTTTTTGAAGTTTTTTCAGTGTCTTTATGCACACTACAGCCTACAATAATGAAGTGATTATGATGAAACCTATGGAATAGGGTTCCAATTAGTGTGAAAAGATAATTATCATGTTTTGGGACACATTGATCAAAGTGGTGGGGGGTCTACCATACAAATGCTGACTTTTCACACTTTGTTTTTTAAGTTTGTTGGGAGCATACAGACTTCATTCATTATTCAATTTTAATGACACTTTGAAAAAAGATGGAGACTTAAGTAACAAAGAACTGATTAGTTTTTGGATAATATTGGAATAAGTGGTGGGGGTCCTCCCGAACACCTGTTTAATGTGTCACACTTTTTTCAATGTTTGTTGGGAGCACACAGCATTCGTTCGTGAACGAATTTTGATGATACTTTGGAAAAAGATGCAAACATGTATGACAAAGAACTGATTAGTTTTTGAGCGATAGTGAACAAAGTGGTGGGGGGTCCCTGGAGCACCTGTTTTTTTGAAAGCTCTATAACTTCTGTACCTGATAAGCGAATTGGATGAAACATGGTACATGAGTATGTAGTACGGTTTACAATAGTTCTGCATCCCAACTTTCGGTTTTTCACTTCCGGTAAAAAAATTTTTTTTGTACTTTTTTGAAGTTTTGTCAGTGTCTTTATGCACACTACAGCCTACAATAATGAAGTGATTATGATGAAACCTATGGAATAGGGTTCCAATTAGTGTGGAAAGATAATTATCATGTTTTTGGACACATTGATCAAAGTGGTGGGGGGTCTACCATACAAATGCTGACTTTTCACACTTTGTTTTTAAAGTTTGTTGGGAGCATACAGACTTCATTCATTAGTCAATTCTAATGACACTTTGGAAAAAGATGGAAACTTAAATGACAAGGAACTGATTAGTTTTTGGACAATATTGGGATAAGTGGTACGGGGTCTCCCGAACACCTGTTTACCGTGTCAGCATTTTTTCAATGTTTGTTGGGAGCACACAGCATTCGTTCCTGAACCAATTTTGATGACACTTTGGAAAAAAATGCAAACATGTATGGCAAAGAAGTGATTAGTTTTTGAGCGATAGTGAACAAAGTGGTGGGGGGTGTCCCATACACCTGTTTTTTTAAAGCTCAATAACATCTGTACCTGATAATCGAATTGGATGAAACTTTGTACATAAGCATTTAGTATGATTTGCAAAAATTCTGCATCCCAACTTCCGGTTTTTTACTTCCGGTAAAAAAAATTTTTTTTTAATTGTTGGCAGTTTTTTCAGTATCTTTATGCACACTACAGCCTACAATAATGAAGTGATTATGATAAAACTTATGGAAAGGTTTCAATTAGTGTAAGAAGATAATTATCATCTTTTGGGACACATTGATCAAAGTGGCGGGGGATCTACCATACAACTGCTGACTTTTCACACCTGGTTTTTAAAGTTTGTTGGGAGCATACAGATTTCATTCATTAATCAATTTTAATGGCACTTTGAAAAAAGATAAAGACTTTATTGACAAAGAATTGACTAGTTTTTGGACAATATTGGGATAAGTGGTGGGGTCCTCCCGAACACCTGTTTATTGTTTCAATGTTTGTTGGAAGCATACAACATTCGTTCGTTAAGTAATTTTGATTACACTTTGCAAAAAGATGCAAATATGTATGGCAAGGAACTGATTAGTTTTTTTTAGCGATAGTGAACAAAGTGGTAGGAGGTCCTCCAAGCACCTGTTATTTTGGAAGCTCAATAACTTCTGTACCTGATATTCGAGTTGGATGAAATTCGGTACATACACATTTAGTACGGTTTACATCAGTTCCGCATCCTAACTTCAGCTTTGTCTCTTCCGATAAAATTTTTTTTACTTTTTCTCGTACAACAGAATTTATGTTTGTTGGGATACTACTGCCTGCTTTAATATTTTTATTATTAGAACTACGAAGTCCATAATATTGGTTAGCTTTTAATTAAAGTATTTTATGGATATTAGCTCATTATATATCCAGAACACTATGTTTCCAGAGCTGTGGTGAAGTCAGCCTATGCATCAGCGTCGCAATATTTTTTTATGTTAAATATCAAATATTTTATTATTAAATGAACTTTTTAAAAAGCGATTTCAGTCAAGTTCAGCAAAATTTTGCGACATTTTAATCGAAACACACTAATCGAAATATCTTTGGCAAACTCGGTCGTTGATCTGGCAACAATCAATAGTCATGTTTTGGTTGAGTTAAAATTGAACATATTTCAGTCACCCCAATTGGAAACTTTCAGGCTATCATTTACATTTATGGCAGAGTCTCTCCGGGCGGGCTTTATTCGTTCATGTTCGCTAATGTGGAGTTTAAAAATAAGTTTCCTGATGTGAAAATAGGATTTACTAAATTCACGTCCCTTCGATCACAAGAATGTATAAAATTATCCCAAGGAGTTCATAATGTGTGCGTGTATACCATACATCAAAATATGAAACTAATGATTCAACACTCTAAGATGTCTTGGATTACTGATGCTGCTTTCCAAAATTATAAAACATTAATTGAATTTGTTTCATGTGGTAAATTAACAGAAGATTGTCATAATTTGAAGTGCAATGAATGTTCAAAAAAACTTCAACAACTGAAAGAAAAATTACTAAATGATTTTGACGTTAAAGGAATCCTTCAAGTCAAATATCAACAATGGAATACCACTGATCGATGCAATTTGGATACTTTAATAGAAACTGTAGAAGAATTTATGAAAAAATTTATTTGCCGTTTACAAATTTTGATACCACACAACTTTATAGCAAAACAACAATCTACATTCATTGAGGAAAAAAAAAAAAAATTAGAAGCAGGAGAGTGCTTCGTTCAAGGGGATTTTTCTGAAAACTACGGCTTCATAATTCAGAATGCGGTTCAAGGCTATTATTATAATAATTCACAAGCTACTATTCATCCATTTGTCATTTATTTTAAAAGTGCCACAAGTGAATATATACAGCACCGAAGTTTTATACTCATTTCGGATATAAACGATCACAACAGTACTACTAGACCAGGGTCGATAATTTTTGAAAACAAAAAAAAAAAAGTAGGATGAAACCCATTAGAAAAGGAGGAGAATATTATAAAAATGAAAGGAAAAACAATTTACGGGCGATCTGAGGTCGGGAAGGGGAAGGGGTGAGTTTTTAAGGGTAAAAAACGGTTTATCTCGATTTCCGGCAAAACTAAAAGTCCTATGGAAAAAAGTTATATGGCAAAGTTGTAGGTAATAAAAAGATCTAAAACTTTTGTATCGACACTTTTTTCAAATAACCTCAAAATTTATGTGAAAAATTCAAAAAACCAAGTTTTTGGTTTTTTATTTTTATCTTTTACAAAAAAATTTTTTTTTTCACGAAATTTGGTGAAAACTTACCTTTTTATGTCCCAAATACGCTGTAATTTATTTGATTTGAAATTTTTATTTGGTCACCTTATTTTGAATTAATATCGAAAAAGCACCCTAATTTTCAATCGAAAATTCACCCGTCAAAATATCAGCTTTTTTCAAAAAGTTGGTATGCTTTCTGTTCGTTGAAATCTCTACTTTCCGATGGTGAAAAAAAAAATATATTACTATAGTAAATCTTCTCAGAAAATGCAAAAAATGAATTGAATTTTCGATTGAAAATTAGGGTGCTTTTTCGATATTAATTCAAAATAAGGTGAAAAAATAAATATTTCAAATCAAATAAATTACAGCGTATTTGGGACATAAAAAGGTAAGTTTTCACCAAATTTTGTGAAAAAAAAAAAATTTTTGTAAAAGATTAAAATGAAAAACCAAAAACTATGGTTTTTTGAATCGAAAATTCAATTTATTTTTTGCATTTTCTGAGAAGATTTACTATAGTAATATATTTTTTTTTCACCATCGGAAAGTAGAGATTTCAACGAACAGAAAGCATACCAACTTTTTGAAAAAAGCTGATATTTTGACGGGTGAATTTTCGATTGAAAATTAGGGTGCTTTTTCGATATTAATTCAAAATAAGGTGACCAAATAAAAATTTCAAATCAAATAAATTACAGCGTATTTGGGACATAAAAAGGTAAGTTTTCACCAAATTTCGTGAAAAAAAAAATTTTTTTGTAAAAGATAAAAATAAAAAACCAAAAACTTGGTTTTTTGAATTTTTCACATAAATTTTGAGGTTATTTGAAAAAAGTGTCGATACAAAAGTTTTAGATCTTTTTATTACCTACAACTTTGCCATATAACTTTTTTCCATAGGACTTTTAGTTTTGCCGGAAATCGAGATAAACCGTTTTTTACCCTTAAAAACTCACCCCTTCCCCTTCCCGACCTCAGATCGCCCGTAAATTATTTTTCCTTTCATTTTTATAATATTCTCCTCCTTTTCTAATGGGTTTCGTCCTACTATTATTTTTTTTTACTTTTTATTATTTTTAAAGGCTTCTACCCTGGTCTATACAGTCCATCTTTTCATTACAAAACTTATTGAATTCATCAAAACGCATATAAATTCTAATATTACAAAAATAATTTATAACACTGACGGTGCACCTTCTCAATACAAAAATAAACATAACCTAATTAACTTATGCCACCATAAAGAAGACTTTAAGGTTGACGCTGAATGGCATTTTCATGCTACCAGCCATGGAAAGGGACCTTGTGATGGAATTGGTGGTACACTGAAGCGTGCTGCATACCGCTATAGTATGGCGAGCGAAGATAATATTATTGATACACCAAAAAAACTTTTCGAATGGGCTTTAAAATGGGAATCTACCATGAACTTTGGATACGCCGATAAAAATGAATATCAATTAACAAAAGAAAAATTACAAAATCGATATAAAAATGCGATTACTATAAGTGGAACTCAAAAATTTCATTCTTTTGTACCAGTAGATACTAAGACAATAAATGCAAAAATGTTTTCCAACTCAAAAGAAACTTTTGAATCTAAAATAAGTAAATAATTTTTAATAACTATATTTATTTTCACATATATAATTTGTATGATATTTTAAAAAGTTTATTCAATAATAAAATATTTGTAATTTAATGTTGAAAAACAATCTTTTACTTTATGATTCCATAATAACATAATACGAACATAATACTTCTCCAGTCAAAAGTTCCTAAATAGATTTAGTTGTTTATACGGCTTTTTTGTTTGCAGTCAAGACTGTCAAATTATTTTTTATAAGAGTGATAATGAAATGTTTATTTATCACTAAAAGTGATAAATAAACATTTCATTTTTTATGCCATCTAATACAAAGAAAATAATTGCAGAAGTGTTTTCCTATTCAAAAGAAACTTCTGTTTGTAAAATAAGTAAATCATTTTTAACAATTGTATTTATTTTATTTATTGTACTACATATATAATTTTTATAATATTTTAAAAAGTTCATCTAATAATAAAATATTTGATATTTAACATAAAAAAAAATCTCTTAGTTTATAACGCCATTTTTATAATTTTCCTTCAGAACAAAAAAAACTGATTCCCGACAGTCATATGCACAACGAATTTTATCTTTAAAACAAAAAATATCGCTAGTCCTAAACTTTCAAATGTTGTTAGATATAAAATAAGCTTCAATTTTGTTTAAAAAAAAAAAAAAAAAGAGGCTATGCCATCTTTTTTTCAATTACACCGTTTTTTTCTTATGTTACACCGTTAAAAATTATTTCAAAAAATTAACAGTGTACATTTTTAAAAACTTTGTTTTTATACCTATTCAACGACATATCATTTATGAAAATCGATTGAGTAGTTTTTCTACAATCGCTCGTCAAAATGCACTCACATCACAAAATAACAAAAAATTGAGGGGCACCCTGTGAAGACCCCTGGTCGAAAAAAAAAATTCTAAGAGAACTTGTATTTTTTATTTATGAAAGACAATCTATAAACAAAAAATAATCAAAATTAAAAGGGGTCAAGTCAAAACGTTGTTGAATCTTCGTGAAATTGCTCAGCTATTGTCTTACGTATAAAGTAAATATACATTCAAATAACATCTAGAATTTTATCTGGGTGTATTTATTTTATTTTTATATTTTATTTGGTTTATAAATTTTATATTGAAAAACGCGCATGTATTGGATTTATTAAAAATATTTTGTATTTTTTGTGTTGAATTATCGAAGCTGATTAGCTTGGCAACGCTCCTACATGAACGCCACAAAAAAAAAGTTTCATAATATTTTCTTTTCATTTGAACTTTACTAACCAATTTTAACCGAACAAAGTTCAACAAACAACAATTTTTTAGTTTTAATTTTATTTTGTATACTTATGAACTAACTTTTTCTAATATATGTAATTTTACAAATCAATTTAACTGGTTGGGTCGAATCAAGTGAATAAAAATAACAAATTTCCAAGTACATTTAAAAAAAATCATGAATCAGCATCTTCTCAATATGAGACAGCAATCAAAAACAAAAAATATCATTGCAAACATGGTGGAAAGGAAATATGAATAAAAAAATATGATAAGTTGTATTGAAAGCGCTCATTCATGTATACGAAAGTTGTTCAGACAAAGGAATTTTTACGGGGTGAACAGCTTCGTAACCATAATAAGTTAACCTTGTCTGTATAAAACGAATATCTGTTCAAAGGAAATTTTTCCTCCGCAACTTGTGAGAACGAAATGAAAAAATTGAAAGAAAATAAGAACAACAAGAAAAAGCTAAAAATTGGAAAATGTAAACTATGCAAAGTAACAATGGCGAAAACAGATTCTAGCAGCTTAACACTTGATAAAAATTCATTGGTCCTTGAAATTATTCCAGCCCCGAGTGGTCTTTCTAAGGATAAAATGACTAAAGTATTAATCGTCAGTAATTTGGATCACTCGAATGATTCAGAAACATCAGAAAAGAATTTTTCAAGTCAAGTGCTGAACCAAAACACTCGTTCTTTGAGCTTAAAAATGCTATAGAAATACTCCGATTAGGAAAGATTAATTGAGTGCCTACCGTGAAGTGCGCAGAGAAGCAACAAACCTCCCTCTATTAGACCAACAAGCTTATGTAAGATGAGGTTGAGAAGTCTTCATCCATCGCAAACAGCTTTGCTTTTAGTTTAAGACAAAGATCACAAGATGAATTGACATTAGCGTGGCCAAAAAAATAGAAGTTCACCTCAAATACGTTTAGTGATATGCTAAAATTAAACCTGATTGTGGATTTAAAGAAGAATTAAATAGAGTAGCAATTGCATTGAAAACCACTTTCCACTCAATCCTTAAGTTGAATCTTCGTTCATCATCCAACTTTTGCATGGCACCAGTACTTCCACAAACTGATAGCATGTGAGGACTAGCTGTCACTTTTGTTCTTCAAATTGGCCAGAAGCTATTTGGAGGAGCTTAGGTTGAGCGCGTTTCTGGATATGGTTGACAGAGATCAAATCCTTTGTAAACCAAGAAATCAAACGAAAATCCCAGTAGAATCTTCCAATCCGAAGGGTCTCATTGATATTATTCATTTGAGTATAGAAAATCTTCCGTACTAGAGGAATGGAAAAGTAAAAGAAGGGAGTAGAGGGTTTGTGACACGTTAACGTTGTTATTTACATGTTACTGGAGATGGGGAGATATCCTGCGGCTACCGTACGATAATACTAAACATAAAGTTATCTAGACGTAAAGAAAAATTCTGCCATGACAGCAGTCAACAACTGAGTTTCTTTAGATTTTAAGAACTGCAAAAGGATGGATTGAGAACAATAGCGGTTTGAAGCAACATTCTCACAAACAGAATTAAATCCTCTTCAGATTCTTGAACAACTTCTAAGAAGTGTCAGACCTTCTTCAGTTATTACAGTTGAGATACAGCGTCATCACCATTTACTAAAAATAAAAGAAATTATCATGCACATTAACTTAATATTTAATTGTAAACTTACTTAAGGCTCCACTCTGAAGCTTTCTACGTGCTTAAGAGCTACGAGATTTCTATCAGCCTTCTTTTTTGATTACAAACATCCACTCACTGTTCATCATTATAAATTTTGCTATAGATTTATTAAAACTCCAGATCGGAGCGAATCTCAATATGTTTACGTACTTAAAATTTCTAAACTGTTGATGAGGTTGATAGACAACAGATCATTTGAATAGGATCACAACTCTCAACTGGATTTATTTGTAAGTGATTTTTTTGTTATTTTTATCAATAGTTTCTAGTTAATATTTTGTGTTGTTGAATCAGAAATTCAAAATGATAATCTAAACAAATACGTGATCGTAACGTGAGGTCAACCTCGTTTTTCTACCGTGGCAGTTCTAGCAATTTTGTAGAATGTAATTTTAAAATCTCTTACTAAGTTCTTTGTTGCGATCGGGCTAAAAGTTATATAAACCTTGGCATGCTGAAGGTATCCTGCGATAGCTAGGTGTGAGAAACCTGCCACGTACAATACAGTTTGAATGAACGAAGGTTCTAGTGACAGATTCAGAGACTCTCTGGCCAATTAGACAATTTAAATCATTCATGTCAACTGATCCTGATAAAGTTATAATTTCTGAACTACACAATACCTCAGACTTAACTATGGATTGGCGGGATACAGTTAATCAAAAATATATGTATGTATAACATTTTCAACAACTTCTCAGCCCACTTGTTTGCAAAAACATAATTATTTAAAATATTTCCTACACTTACAGTACATCTGATACTTCCGGGAAGACCGTTTCGTATTCTTTTTATTTTCCATATATTTTTGTCTATTTATGAGAAACTAAAAAAAATTTAAGTTTTTTTATTAATTTTTTTATGTTTGAAAGAAATTGAGTTGTATGTAGTTGGGTTTTTAAAAGTGGGATAACAATTCGGTTTTAGGATTTTTGATCGCACAGTTGGAAGAGTTTTTGGGTTGGTCGGATGTGGATAATGGGACCGAATAGTTGGTCAGAATGGTGTGATATGGTAAACAATTAACCTTTCAATGAACATTTGAGTGTAAAGAAAGGTTTGGTTGTGTAAAGACCTTAAGATATAAAGAATATTAAGCTTTTAGGTAATGAAAACTTTTTAATGTAAAGGTGTACCAATTTTGTGTATCCGGATCTGAATAAATGCAGAAATCTTTTTTTAATTAGTGTATTATACCGACGAGAGCAAAAATTTTGTTTTGTTGTTAATTTTTTTTCTTGTTAATTAATTTTGTAAAAATACAAAAAGACTAATAGTAGAGCATCAGGACATGGGACACAACATGCAGGGAAGTTTTGTTACTTTTGTTCTATTTTATTTATATATTTTTTCTAAACGATCATAAGTTGTTAAGTTTAAATAACTAAGGTTGTGTTGTAATACGATAGTGCGCCCTCATATGAGACCTTGTTATTAAGATAAGCATACCATTGGATTAAATTTTATTGGTTTTGTTTTAAAGTTTTCTTGTAAAGAGGTTGGTTGGAGGAAAAGTCGCTCAAGTAATCTAGCGGTAGGGTGTTTCTCGCGTGTAACAACCAACAGGTAGACCTACACGGTCCTGGTAGAACAGACTTGATACTACAACTGTCACTACAATAATCTATTATGGTTTATCAATTTCTCTCTTTAAAACACTGAAAAGTCTGAAAGACTGGGATATTCGTCAAAGCATTGACCCAAACCAGCTGTCAATAGCACATCACGCGTATATTAAAGGTTAGTCCATGAAAACGGCAATAATATATTACTTAAAGCTATCAAATAGGCACTGACGGAACTGGAAGTGAATGTGATGGTAGTGTTGGTAGTGATTCTTGCATACAAGCTCTTCTACAGAAACTTTTTTGCAATCTCAGATGCAGCATCAACAAATCCATTAAGAAATATAAATTATTACATATTTGTACAACTTGCCCAAGGCTTTACCCTGAACGGTTTCTAAATGTAGAAGCCTTCCAATTCTATTAACCAACTAAAATAAACAAATCTTAATCATGAACGTCATAAATTCCAGTGCAGATGAATCCAAAACTGTTTACTAACAAGAATCTTATAGTTTGGATTAACTTGTTTGTCTGAACTGTCCTGTATGATACTGATGCAATGAAGCTGAAATTATATGCAGATCGATGTAACAATTTACTTTAATCATGTGATAGTTTTTAATAGAAACTTAAAGGTAATTTGTTTCATTGATGATATAGGAACTATTACACCGATTTGCATGAAACTAAAAGTAAATATATGATAAAATCAGTATAAGAAAACGAAAAGAAACTATGTACGTTGTAACAAGTTTTGGTGGGCCTCGATATATTTCCTCATATAGATTTTTTTTATATTTATCATTTTAATCGGTACGCTTAAGGAGAGGTTCTTTCGTCACTTCTATGGAGCTTGAGAGTTACAGAGCTGGAGATAGAGGGTGATAATTTTGGGGTATTGGAAACTGACACTATTAATTTTAAGCACAGCCTATTTTGTAACACAATTATATTCATTTAAATTTAGGCAATATTTATACAACTCCTTATTTAATGGTACGCAATTTAGTATATTTTATTCTAACGAGCACATTGTATAAATATATAAATTAAATTATTTCGCGATGTATATATATTTTTTTTGTATCTTTGATACAACTTGAAACCCCGTAAAATAATTGTTAAGTAAAGTTTTGCCAACTCAAAATGACAAAAAAAATTTAGTAAAGTAATTTCGATTTACGATCTACAATTGGTTGAATAAATTAATTAATTTATTTGTCGTATGGGTGCAAGAACATGATTGAGTTTTAGCAAGGATCGCAAATGATTCAATTCATGATTATAAGTAATCGTTTATGTTTGTAGAGATTAATTATTTAAATTTAAATACATGAATCCAGGGGCGTCAATTGGGTAGGGCTGGGGGAGGAGGGGGGGGGGGCATTGCCCCCCCCCCCCCCTCAAGGATCTGATACTATCAATACATCGATTCAATAAAACCATTCAATCGTGATAGAATTATACACTTTAAAAATTTCAATGCACTGTTATTTTGAAAATTCGTCTAATTTTAAGAAGATTTACTTAACTAATATACCAATTTTATCGCATACTATTAATTGAAATATATCTGATAATATAATTATTACGTTACATATTATTTTGGCCCGACTAAAGTACAGTTCACTGCAATATTGAAACCGTTATCGTTCTTTGTATCAAGGACTAGAGCGCCACCGATACGAAAGGTGGTCGTATTGCTTCTAATCTTCTGATGAAATCAGTTTTATAAACAAAACACGATCGTTCTTCCAAAAACGTCGTAATTCTATCGTACTATAAGGTGCGCGGCATCACCGCTTTTAGAAGAACGATTGTGTTTTGTTTATAAGATATTCGTGTCTGAGCCAGAGGAAACAAAATATTTCATTAGCATAGTGTTCCTCAAGAGTTCATAGTGCAGTATTTAACATTCAAATTTCAATTGTTATTGGCCATTGGTAATTTATATAAACTTAAAAGTAAGTACATGCAGGAGAACACAACCTAATTGTACCCCACTTATTAGGAGAACCCTGACTGGTTGGCCTTGTTTTTTATCTATATCATATTGTACAAACTTTGCAAGACTTTTATAAAAACAATAAATTGAAAACAATTCTAAAATGTAAAATCCTATAACATATCAAAAGTTTTCTTGATAGTTGTTCTAATTTTTATAAAATGAATGAAAATAATTACGGGAGTAATTTAAATCTATTGGGTTATTACCAGTGATTTTATAATAGTGAATGTTTTATAATGGACAAGCAATATTTTCTAACGACACGAACAAATATTTAAGTTATGTAAATATTTTCAAAGTATGTTATGAAAACTTGCTGACAAATTCTTTTCGCTTTATGGACTATAATTTTTAATTCATAAAATAGCAAAAATTATAAGTTTGGTTGGTTATAATAAAATCCAAAACGTATCCTAAACGCTTTGTTCATTTGTTTATACAGTCACAGGGAGGGAGAAACTATTATTTTTTTGTGGTAGGTTTTTCTTATAGATTTAAAAGAAGCTCCCAATAATTGTACAATTTTGAATCAAATGAAAAATTTACGCACGTTTATGGGTAGTAAACTGACCAGACGTCCCACGCTGCGTGGAAATGTCACACATTTCATTGCTTTGTCCCACGGATAAATTTGTTCCACGAAGCGTCCCACGAAACAAATATTTCCACCACATTTGCCCGCATTATCGAAATAATCAAAAAAACCTTATATCTACCTACGTACAGTTTGCGCAATATCTTAGTCAAAGCAATGGCTTCATGGCTTATGTATATGTTGATTTAACCATATTGAGAGAACAAACCAGTGCAATATTTTTTTTACTAAAATAGTGTTTTAACTATAATTTTCTTAGAAATACTAAACTCAGTTATTTCACTTCAATAATTTACATATCTTTTAATGTCTAACAGATCTACCACAACGAAAAGGTTTCTTTGTTTATAGAAACATCTCCCCGGTGTATATACGAGAGATCGAAAGTATATTATGAAAAATAAAATATAAAATATTTTACTTAAAAAGACGCAGTTTTGCGTATAAATTCATAAAAATTTAAATGTTTAAACCAGAGTTTACAATTTTCCTTTATTCGAGCACTCATTTCAATCCTTTGAAATAATATTCAAAAATTAAAATGTTCATAATTTGAATATCGTTCTTACTCGTAAGAGTAAAATTTTTGTTTTTTCGATTTTACTCGTTTGGAGCAGATTACATTTTCCTGTTCTTTCATTCGATTTGCAAAAGAAGAAAATTAGTCACTCTACGTCATCCTTTATATTCATTTTTCTAACAATACATGAATAATTGAACGAATCATTTTACGTTGGAAAGCATCACATTTGACGCAAAAATAAAAGTTTTGAGTATTTGAAATAAAATATTTATTTCAATTTAGTAGCAAGATTGATATTTTATTTTTTCACTCCTGTATGTGGGAGTGTTATATTTTTTTAAGCTACGCACTGATAGGACAAAGGAAAAGAGTGATATAAGTTGCGTTTCAAACTCTGTTTAAAACACACTTTAACTAGATATAGCTCAATAGTAAAATTATTATTTTCTAATATATAATTTTTTTCTCAATAAAGAACAAACAAAGCAAACAGCATAAAAACTTGATTATTGGTATAGATTTGCAAAAGATAGAACGAGAGGTATACTGTATACCTCTTATACTTACAGAATACAGAAAAGATATTAATTATTTAGTAAAATTAAAATAAATTGTTTCAATTGTTTTGCAGTCTTTACTTGTGTAACAAAAATTTTAAGCTACTATAAAAGGTAAATTTATACTAATTTTTAAAATTATAATTAAAAAGTTCTCCTGCAAATCAAGATGGATAGAAAACGTTTACGTAAATTCTTATACGATATTGAATTGGACTATCCTTTTATAAAAAATCAAAATATAACGACGCAAAAGTTTAGTGTATTACCAGTCGGAGTGAATTTGCAAACTAACAGTGGACATTATGAATTAAAAGACATATAGTTACAGATAAACATAAAAAAGCGTTGCTATAAGCCGCCAGCTCCAGTAGCTTCAACAAGTTTTGTTGTTATTTTGTTTTCTTGTTGTCATTTAAAATTGACAAAAAGTTAGTTGCAATTTGCGCTGATAACACGAACACCAATTTTAGGGGTGTCACGTCAAGGGGTGAAAATTTGAAAACAGGCTAGATTCAAATCTAAACCAGAGTGTATTGGGTATTGGATTCGCAGCCCATATCCTAAATAATGCAATAAGAAATGCTGCTGATTTAAATGGCAGGGTTTAAAAAATTTGGATTTTACTGTCTTTACTGGAGACGTTGAAGGAGTTCTGCGGCAAAAGTAATGTCGAACATAACCAACTTTCCAATACAGTGAAACTCGCTGGCTGGCGGTAATGCCAGCACTAGAAAGAATTCAGAAAATGTACGAACCACTGCAAGCACATTTCCTAACGGTTGAATGTCCAATTAAAATAAAAGAATTTTTTGAAGAATTAAATAGTAAACAAATAGTAAAGGAAAGCATTAAATAGTAAATTTATGCACAATCTAGTTAGCACGCTTTCACCGTTCCATTTTCTCGCAATAGATATTCTAACAACTTAGTATTTGGAAGAATGTCTGCATTTTGTACCACATTTTAACGATTTGGCTCTGGTCAGTTTAGGGTAGACATAACTCTTTCTCTCTGAGACAAATAAAGGAAAACAAACAAACAAACAAAAAAAAACGTTTCGACATAAGAGGAGTCACGTAGGGATTGCAATCCCGTTGTGTTTTATGAATCCTGGGACTATGTGACTCATAAATTTTAAATCCCGGGATGCCCGGGATCTAAAAAATCGTATAGAAAACCCATGCTTTTTTTCTATGCTGCACGATCTGCTGTCGTTTACAAATTCACTCTCTGAACAGTTACAAAGCAAAGATATAATAATTTTTAGCATAAGCGCTTTAATTAAAACAACTTTCTTGATGCTTAAACAATGCAGAGATGATACCAAATTTAAAATTATTTTTAACAAATGAAGGGATTTTGCAGAACTTTGCCGCATTCGCTTCGATGAAACAACACTAGAAGACTAGCAGAGTAACCAATGTAGCTCAAAAGCATTTTATTTTTATTTCTAAGTCGATGCATTTAAATGCTTTTAAATATATGTGTGTATAAAAACGTGTATGTTATGTTTTACGAAAAAAATCTTTTTATGTCATTTAAATTCTCGCCCCTCCTAAGATTTTGGTGAAATGACGCCACTGCATGAATCTCCACAAGGGTTTTAGAGTAACCGGGACAAAATTCATCAATATTTCCGAATCGGATATATACCAGACTTAAAGGCGCAAATGTTTACTGCCCTTACAATAACATTTATAAGGGTTAACAAATTTGTGCAAGGAATTAATCCTTCAAAAACAGAACTGGTTCTTTTCACCAGGAAACATAGGACCCCGATATAAACTCCATCAACCCGGAAGGAAGTGATCTGGTACTTTCAAAACAAGCACAATACTACTTGCAAAGGGAAAATCAGGTGGAAACCAAATATCAGGAAAAGACCAAACAATGAGACGTAACACTATACCCATCTAACAAGTCATAGAAAAATATGGGTTCTTGCACCTTATACGAAGTAACCTGGATAATTTCGGAAGTTTTCAATTGATGTCATACGAATCGTGTAAGTGGCCTCGATATACTCGTCCACCATGAATATTTGGGTATGAAAAATTGATCGACCAATTGGGTGCCTCGATTGCGCATAGTGAACAACAAACGGAACCGTGTCATTAATTCAAAGCAGTGTTTACAGCTGAAGATGAGATCTGAATACATCACTATACCCTAGAGACCAAAGAATAGTCGAATCCATGAGCTTAACCCGGTAAAAGTGCTTTAAAAAAAATAGGACGGATCGGCCGGTAATGTTTTGGCCACCGATTTTTAAAAAAGAAAACGATCAATTTGATTCTGAATTGAAAAAAAACTACCCCATTTAGCAAACAAAAGTTTTCTTTCATCACGACAACGCACCAGCTCACTTGTTCCACATTCCAGTGACCAAATTGGTTGAATTGCGCTACAAATTGTTGGCCCACCCATCTCATTTTCTAGACCTGGGCTTCTGCGAATTTTTTTCGGAAGTTCTCCCAAAAATCTCAGGAGAGTCTCGAAAGGCTGGCGGGATGTGAGTTATTGGTAATTTTTGGGTATAGTTTCAAAATCGAAGGCAGAGAGGAGGAGTGTTGTCAGAACAGTTGAATATTAAACTCTCTATTCTATAAAACCATCGCTTTGAAGCGTGATGTAACATAATTAGAGATATAAACATCTATGTCAAACTGTATTGAAATTGCCAGATTCAGTAGCAGCGACAACAAAAGTGATACTAAGCTACCGATCATATTTGAATGAGATGTTCAATTTGCTATCCATATCATATGGTCGCCAGACACAGTGCCGTAATGGCAATGGTATACCAGACGCACTTGATAGACAAGGGATTAAACTGGCTTTTCTTGAGAAATGAGGCTCTAGACTGGCCGCAGAGTTCTTTCAAATAACCGATAACTGGTGGTGAAACATCAGCACCTGCCACATAAGCAGGCAAATTTGTCCCTTAATAGACCTGCATCTTTCCAAATGATATCTATGAGTAGTCAAGGTATTAGTTCATTGATAGGTGACTTGATCCTTGCAAGCTACGCAGAATACTTCACCTTCACGCCAATGACTTCTCACGATAAAAATTCTCACCATCTTGAGTAGCTTTAAAATTACCAAAATACTAAGCTTCATCAGAAGCTCCAAATAATTCGAACAGGGAAAGGAGATAATATCACAACGAACCTATTTGGGGCTAAGTGTGTTTTGACTTTGTGTTTTGATAACCGTCACTGCAACCTATCCCTAAAATTGGAACAGTGTTTCAATCATATACTAATCTGATGTGTGATATTTAGTTTTTAGTTTGTTTCGTGTATAATGGCTCGCTAATACGATAACACTAATAAAATATATAATATTTATATCTTGAGTTCGACTATTTGTAATATAATTCCTTTCTTAAAGTGCATAAAAAATTACGAGCATCAAGTTTAATCCAGAAAGTATTGTGACACGGTGCTTTATAACCCATTTCACCGTTCAGCTTTATGTTTCCCAGCGTTATGTTGAATTATATTTTGAGGGATCCAATTATAAAATATTTTTTATCGTTTTTTTTTTTTCAAAATTAAAAAATCGTTCTCATCCCTTAATATTTTCAACGTGTCCTTATTTTTATGTAGAAACATTCCTGCAAATAAATTTATTCCTTTCAAATAAAATTCGTGTAAATCATCAAATTTGACAAGTGTTATTGTGACAATATTTTGTTGATATTCCTCCATTTTTGTGGAATTTTTTCAAATATTAAAATATTGAATAAAATTGATTGATTGATAGTTTGATGAATATGTTTTGGTTGTAAAATTGAAATTGAAAAAAAAATTGGAATAATAAAATTGAAATATATTGACAGTGATCGAATGCAATTTATTTATTCGTAACAAAGAGTGATTTTTTGTAATTGTTACTTTGGTATTGCAACAAGAACTGTTTTGAATAAAAATCGCTTTCAATTATGTAAGCTAGAAATTAAGAAAAATTAATCAAAATATAATTTGTAATTTTGAGTCCAGTCCTGCCAAAAATTAAATACTTCTACTAATTTATTTTTAATGTTCACAAAAATATGTTTAATCTTTCATCCAAATCATGATTGAAATGGTTTTACCAAAAAGAAATATTTCAGTTACATCCAGCATGTTCCGCTTAAAGTTCATTTGCTATATAACGATTTTAATTTTATTAAAAGTAAAGTTTGGACTTATGGGGGTATACAGCAGTACTTTACAGATTTTAAATAAAATTAACGTTGAAAACGCTTTTTCTTTTATCAGAAGGCACGAGTCGCCACTCTTGAAAAATGTGAAAGTTGTGATACAGATCAAAACTATCCGATTCAAGTCTTTAACATAACTATAACAAGACCGTCAATCAATACTTTTAGTCTTAATGCAAGAATATTAGTATCCGAAGAAGTTAATGGTCCATTAACTGTAAGTTATTTTACGTTACCAAATTTACTTTAACTAATTCTAATTTTAATTTAGGTAGAATCGACATGGATGAAATGTTCTTGGGACATGAAAAGTTGTACACAATATCATGTCATGACGATACCACGATTTTGTATAATTTATTCAGCAAAAAACGTACCTTGGTCTGGACTTATTGCCGGTATACATCCACAAACAGGTTGTCCTATACCACCTAGAGAATACTCTCTTACCAATGCAACAGCAGATTTAGAATTATTACATAATTTTCCATTACAAGGTTATCGTTGGGTGTTTGAAAATCGAGTTTTCACCTATAATGCAACTACTCCAAAAATCTATGTGATATGTGTTAAATTTCAAGTGTCTATTCAGTATAGTAAGAAGAGAAGTAGCAAAACAAATTTGTAATTTTAATTATAATAACATTAATTTAATTATAAGTAACGCTCTCAATTAATTTTGTTTTATTATGCTGGGGTGTATTCTGATCGAATTCAACTTGAATCTGGAACCTCTAGCCAGAAATATTAATTATCCTCTCCGATTTATATCCCATAAAAATCGAATGACGTGCATTTGACACAGCCGTAGGAGTACAACCATTGGATTTTTGGGTTTTTTTTTAAAATATTTCTATGGCACACAAATTTTTGTTTTTTGCTAGAAAAAATCTTTAACTGATAGACTACCGTCTATGTTTCAAAACCCCATGTTTTAAAATGCCGTCATTTTATTGCTTTGAAATATTATGTTTCTGGCTTACTGCAGCCAAATTCTGTAATTGTAAAGCGGTGGTGTTAAAAAATTCTTCATTGTTTTCATTGAAAAACTTATCACTTCACCGCTTCACCAGTTACAGAATTTGGTTGCAGATTTTTATTTGTAATTTTTGTTATCTATACTGTAAAAAACTATATTACTAGACAATGATATTCTCCAACTTCTCGTATTACTCGCAAGTAACGGAACGGAAGATAGATGGCAGCTTACACCAAGCTTCCAACCGCCATTGCAGAATCGGCTCAAACAAGTATAAAAAACCATTTTCCAGGAAGGACAGAACCAGAAGTTGCCATACCTCAAAAGCAAGTTAGGAAAATATAAGCGGGTATGAACTACATCCAATTCAAAATCAAAAACGTCTCTCCCTAATCCAACAGCAAATAAAAATTTTTCACAGGCATACCATATTTCTACAAAATCAGCTGTGACTGATCTGAATGCCAATTTTATGAAACACTATCACCCACCTATATCAAGGACTGAACGAAGTTCAAATTCGTCGGTTACCTACCAAACTATTGAAGCTTTTATTAGGGTTAGCGAAGGAAATGTATAGCGAGAGCTAACTCAATGGTCGAAAGACTATTGTTGTCTCATTGTCTTAAACAACAGGCTTTCTAAGAACCCATTTAATGTTCCTCCCAGGTAGTTTCATTCTGAACGACTTCTACAGAAAAACATTATAATACCATCCTAACTTTGTGCCACCTAATGATTTTAGTGGCATTATAGGCAAACCCAAAAGCTCCATTGGGCTGATGTTTTTCTAGCTTTACGGGTAGAGTTCAAGGATCATCGTTCTGATGATGAGATCTAAGAACTCATGAGGTGACGACTTTCTGCTCGTTATTCTTCGTTTAACCGATAGGTTTATAACCCAGCTGAGAGAGAGAGAGACATGTTGTACCTGTTGAAGAATAACCTCAATCGTGACATCTGCAAGGACTTAAACTTTGTACAATTGTAATCCGTTGTACTGTCTTTTGCGAAACCTTTCGCGAAACCACCACAATGCTGGAACTGCTAGTGAGAAGGTCACGTGTACCAAAATTGCACCAACGTAGAGTGAGTTTTCGCTTTCGGGTGTGCAACATATGACACCTATCCTCCTTATTGTTGTCGCAGTCTGGAAAACTAGGTGGTCTAGGGAGCGGGGTATCAAACCTTCTGCCCCTTCAAGCCCAATTTAACACATATCACTTAGATTTTGTCCACCATTCGAACAAAACACCCCCTCAACTTCTGGACTCCAACACTACTTCTCCAGCTCTATAGGCAAATAGCTTATTAGCCTTCTCAGCTGGAGATACTCTCACTATATTTCTGTCCTAACCAAACTACTTTTAAAAGGTCGTCAAGCCCAACCGATATCCCAATAGCATAACAACTCCGCCTGTTCTTCCATTCAAGTTACATGCGCAGCGACTTCAAAATTATTTAGCTCATCCGCGAATATTAATCTTTGCCATTGTAAATCCCAAATCACCATCGGAATCAACCCTTCGAATGCATCGTTTCTGGCGTGATAGTATGGGCTGTTAAGCAAAGAGGGTGTTGACCATTCTATTGCATATATGGCCACGAAACTGAACTGGTGAGTTAATACGTCAGCAAAAAGTAATGCCTTGCTGCTTTCTTTGGTACTACGAACTGCCGCACATACATGGAGGGTCACCAGTTTAAGATCATTACTGATCACGCTTCTCTTAAGTGGTTGATGTAGCAGAATAATCTGTCAGATCGTCTGCCACGATGAAGATTGAAACCGAAAGGATTTTCTCTAGATTCTTCTGCTTTTAGAACGGACAACTATCTTAAATTAATTCAGATAATCACTGACTTGGGGAGAGAACCACCCTGATTTACGCATGTTTAATGAGCTTGTGCTTAAAAAATTTACTTCTCCGACAGTGATATTACACCGGAAGGTAAAACTTGAAAATTATAGATTCCGACAGAGTTGACTAACAAGTTGATTGCTTGATCATTGTCCTTGTACTTCTGCACACTTTGGAGTTGCGAAACTTTTATATCATCACCCAAGTTGAAACCTATGTTTTTAATTGTAACGTCTGCAAAACAGTCAAGGCACTGCATGTTCCACGCTCCCGATGGTAATATCCCTGCAATTTGAAAGACTCGGTCAACGATTATACATTGACATAATTGGTCCTTACTCCCAAACAAAGATTAGTCACATAGCAATTTCTAGAAACCAATGTGTTTCGTTGCCCCAAAACAATTTTCTCATATCTCAAATGTTTGAAAATTTCCTTTCAAGGTACGCAGTTCACCATATCTTTACAGCTTTAAACTTCCCATAAACTAACACGTGCCAGCAAGTGAACAGAAGTATCGTCGCTGGAATACGTGCGTAACAGACCGAAGACTATACACGAACTTAGTGAAATTGCTTATGCTATTCGATGTTCCACGCATAACACTTTAAAATTTTCTCCCTATTATGGCTCTTGTGGGCCAACAATGATCACTCATGCCACTTCCTAATCTTTGCTCCGGCCCTTGAGTTGTCTGACGAAAATGGGTAAAACCCTTGACCTGCCTGATAATTCCAGATAGTTCTCCAGTTCTCCATGTCAGGGGCGGTTTGAAGCGGGCGTCTGCCTTGGGTCAAACGGCTAGCTATATAAACGTGTAAAAAGGTTTTTTCTGGTAGCTTTAAGGTGCAGAATGGACCCATTCACGACAATTTGGGTTGGGCCAAAGGTAAACACCCTAACCCCGGAAAATAACACAAATTTGGAAATTAGAAACGAACGACAGACCCGGACAACAAAACAGAATTTTACCTGGACGTGAAAAAGGACAAGACCACCGAATCGGAACGTGCGCAGCCTGAGCTCTTATAAGTCTGAAAGAGAAACAGACGCTGAGAGGTATATAACATATGGATATCATTCCTTTGCAAGAAATTAGACAGTCAATAATTGGTAAACAAGATTTGGATAGTCACTCTTTATACTGTACTGGTCATCCTTCTCGAAGAGAATTTGGTACTGGTTTTCTCGTTAGGATAATTTTTACATAGCACTGGAAGATATTATGAAACAAATACCAGCACGCGATCTCATTATGGCTCTTGGTGACTTTAACGGGGAGGTCGGAAGAGATATATCTTATGGAAAAGTGATGGGTCCCAACAGCCCGCATGTGAATTTAAATAACAATGGTGAGAAAATAACTGAATTTGCATTATCAATTAATTTGAGAATTGCCAGTACTTTCTTTCCGTATCGATCGATTCATAAGCAGATCTGTCAGATTCATAAGCAATAGGAATCCCTGGTAAACTGGTATCACTATGGAAAATGACAGTACAGAACTCTCAATACTGTGTACGAGAAGAGAACAAAATATACAAGTTTTTTAAAGTCGACTTCAGGTTAAGACAAGGTGATGCTATCTCTCTTATACTCTTTAATCTAGCGTTGGAATATGTGTGCCGTCAAAAGAATCTACCAACTATAGCAACAATATCTTGTCAATAAACTCAGTACAGATGATCGTGTATGCTGATGATGTCATCCTCGGACGAAGTGAGATGAATGGAGGAAGTTGAGGGAGTTGACGGAGTTGAATCTTTTAAATATTTGGGATCAACGCTTGACTCAAACAACAACATACTTACGGATATAAAAGTTGGAATCGCTGCAGGTAATCGAACTTGCTACTCAATCAAACCTTGGATCACCGTATGTATCAACTAACATTAACTCAAGTTATACAAGACGTTGATTAGACTGGTGATGAAGTATGGATCACAAACGTGGACCCTTACACAAAATGACGAATCGCATTTATCTGTATTTGAGCGTAAGACCCTACGCTGCATTTTTGGTTCACGTAAGACAGACGATGGAGAGTACAAAACGGGATATAACTTTGAAATCAGAGACCTTCTTGAGGGTCCAGATATAATAGGTTGTATTTGTTCCAAAAAGATTTCATGGTTTAGACATGTTCTACGAGCCAATTCACATAATTAAAAAAATGATTAAAAAATGTACGTTAGTACATAATGTACGCAGAGAGTGGATTACCGCAAGGTAGACCACGATCGCAATGGGAGACGGACATAATGAATGAATGACCTTAAAAAAGCAGCTGCCATGGTAATTATGTCGATGTTGTGAATTACCGTGTTGAATATTTGAAGCTGATTAGCTTGGCAACGCTACTAGATGGAGCATGAACACCACAAAAAATAAAAAAAATAGTTATTAAGTTGGTAGGTGACTGCTTATGAACTACAAGATGTGATTTCACGACGGCGTTGTTAATTTTTTTGTGAAAATTTTTTTACTGCGGTTGTTCTGTTTGTGAGTGGCAGAATAGGTAATTTCATGACACACAGACAACAGTTGTATTCGTAAATCTAAAGATGAGTTGCTCTATTGGTAGATGACAGAATGCGTAAGTCCATGACACACAGACAACTTAATTGTCTTCGTTGGGTTTTTTTTTCTCTCAAAATTTCTTTGTAAAAAGTCAACACGATTACGGGTCAGCCACATAATCAAATGATTTTCCTTCTTGTCCTTCCAATTTCTTCCGTTTCTCTTGGATTTTTTTTTGTATGGTGAACTTACATTACCCTCTTTTTGCTGTAAGTACCTTTTACAATTAGCTTGGCTAGTTGAGTTGGTAAAGCATGAGACTCCTTATCTCTAAGGATTTAAATTAACTTTTTGGATTCAATCCCAATTCTCAACTTATTAGTATAATTTTTGGGACGAATGTAGTTCAATGGCCTTCTCCATTTGTTTTCCCTGTAATAGTCAAGACATTGGTCTAACAATGTGCATCAATTTTCTCTTAATTTCCTCCACGTTTATTTGCATCACAAAGATGTAATCACGCATAAACTTTTTATCCTTCCTCGATAGTTGTGATAATCATGATCCATAGTGAACAAAGTGTCCTAATCGTTATATCAAATATTAAATTCATGTGCAACACAAAACCATTTTTGAGGATGTTGGGGAGAAAATCAGTTAAAAAGTTTATGTGGAAAAAGACTTTTGATGGAGAATCAAAATTTTCTTGTGTGCAGAGGTCGTCGACAGAACCACCGCTTGATATTGAACGATCACCAGGTGGACCTTCACCAGATCTCATATTACTATATCTCACATTCTCACATTCACAAAGAATTGTGTTGTCGATCACTGGCAGAGGATTTATGCCGTTTGATGCTATATGACGCTGACGAGAGGCCAACGATACGTTATATCAGCCTCTTTTGATTTCTGGCATATCATCAATCTTAATGTTTGTGTTGCCCAATTAAGAGTGTGCAGATAAATCAGCCACGATCATCGAGTTTGGCGAACACAATTTTGATTTGTTTAGTGTTTCGCCTAGAGACCCATTGTTCTTATGTTTGTTTTTATTTATTTTCTTGAAGTCCATAAAATCATTTGTTTAGCGTAGGTAATAACCAGAAACTCCACAACAGAGCTTTGTGCTGTGGCAAGGCTAGATTAAAAATGAATCTTACCGTTATTTATGAGCTTTAGTTATAGTTCCTCATAACTAAGGAACATATCATCTCCAAAAGCTCACAAAAACGCATATCTCATGAATAAATGTATGCTAAGAACATAGGCCAACCTCAATACTTTCACTAAACAAAAGTTTTGTCATCGTATATCGTGTAACAGGCTAAAGTTATTTTTATATGGTTTGGAGGTTTTCTATTTACATCAAAGAAACAGATTGGCAAAAATCATCTCATATGTGCATGGTATGATCGTCGGATCTATCAATTATTCTCTCGGCAGAGTACGTTTAGTATGAATAAATTCAACTCATCGATCTGCCGATGTTTCTTCAGTTATAACTGAATTTGAAAACCATCTGCCAACAATATTCTGCAACATATTAACAGCTGGCTGGAACAACGGTTCTAACGGAAAGTTTATAATGACATTCCTGACCCTAAAGATAAAGTTAAACCCTTATGGTTCATTTCACATATCCTTACCAGCACCGCGAGATATAGCTTCAATATCTGACCTTACTATTTTTTTTTGTTCTAACTATCGTTAACCGTTTTTAACCACCCAAACGATGGGTAATATCACTTTGTTGCTTTAAGTTTGCCATAAAAATAATTACATACAGTTGCGTTGTTCCAACCAAATCAGCATAATAGTATTAAGATCAAATCGAAAGATTTGAACTATTTTTAAACTATTTTAATTAGATTTATGGCTTTCTGAAACAAAACTAAATAAAAAGAACAATGAGAACAGGCTAACTAAACTCACAGTATCGAAAATTGTAAAATCGAACAGTCAAAATCAAAGAAATTATTGGATTATGACATGGAGTATGACAACTTACTCCACACGTGCAGTGACACAATACGTATATAACCAATTTTGTTTACTCTACTAAACGCTATACCAGTTAAATCTAACTGAGACCTAGATTGGTACACAAAAATTAAATAAAATTTAAATATTTGTCTGTGCAAACCATAAAAGACTTAAATTTATTTCACTTAAACATAAACTCTAATCACGCTAATAAACCCAAAATAAATCATTAACCTGCCATTATTAAAAGATAAAACATTTAAGTAAAATTATGAAAAAAAAATAACTGAATTCCACTCATACCCGTCCTCATTTCACTCGTTTTTCTTCTTATTAATTCTTGAAAAACGACAAGAAAACATAATCGTGCTTTTGTGTAAAATCTTCAGAAAATAGAAAAAATAATAATAATACAAGGGACTTGAAATATATATGCCTTACGGGTGCTTTATTATTATATTTTTATTTTCGACAAATATATTTATAAGACGAAAGAAAAATAAAATAAAAAAAAATATCTTCACCAAATAAAATAATAATAATAAAAATAGAATGAAATGAATAAAAGGAAGAAAAAGAATAAGACGTACAATGATATCACTACATTATTAAAGTCTTTAAACAAGTTAGAAGCAAAAAAAAAAAATTTGCTGAACTTTTAAATATCTTAAACAAAACGCAAAACAAAAAAAACGCTATAAGAATGTAAAGCTTTTGTACGATTTTCATTTTCTTTTTTCGCACTTTTATTTTTCTTTCTTACAAGTTATATTGATTTGGTGTTTTTTGTGCTATTCTTGTTGTTGGTGTTGTTGTTATGTAAAAATTGTGGAGGATGGTTTGAATGTTAACGGAATGCTGTGGGATTTATATTATTAAAAAATTTACATTGAGAAAATGATAAACATGAATTAATACTTTTGTGAAATAAATTCTCGATTAATCTGGGTTTCTGGGGGAGTTGAAGTTTTTTTTTGTTCGAGCTTAGTTGAAGAAAATATGAAAGTCGAATAACTGGGTTTTATTGGTCTAAATCTAAAACTTTTATTTCAGTTTAGGGTACTGTAGTGATTTGCCTCACAATAGTTTCAATTTTCAGTTAGAACATCCTAAAAGAGGAGAGAGGAGGAGGATAATGCTAGAGAAGTATATAACAATACGACATGACACAAGAAAAAATTTGAAATGATAGAATTAATTCAAGAGTCCTACATCATCAAAAATAGAGTAACTGGTATTTCTCAAAACTGGGGTGTTTTGTATAAGGTGTCTTGACAAAACTAGAACGAACATAGCAGCCAAAATTTTGATATGTATATTCTAGTTGTTTTGCTTTCAGACTGATTTATACTTAACATGTATTTCTACATTTCTTACGAATGCCTGTAAGGCTATCATATAATTAATTGTGAAAGCTACAAAATCAAAAGTAGGACATAGGAAGCAATTATTTTAAAAATAAAACCACGTGGGCTTTATTTTTTTCTCACCCTTGCTCTTAATAGAAAAGAAAAGAATTTACAAAAAAACTTTTTTTGAGCAAAATAAAAAATTACAAGAAAAAAATTTATTGGGAGATAATTATTTGAAGAAATAAATATAATCTTCTCAGAGATTTTCTTTTATAACAAGTATTTTGTTTTTTTTTCTTTTGGTTCTTCTACTAACCCACATTCAAAGATTCGTTAATCATCGAAAACGTTCACCAGTTATCAATATCAATAGACGAATCCCGGCTCCACATGTAAGATTACCCAAACATTTCTCTTTCTTTAAAAGTGTGATATTACTCGAAAAAATTTGTATTTCCACGCGCCAGTGAATACAACCGGTTCAATTATTAAAACTGAGAAAAATGTGTCGTTACAACGAACTGAGTCATATATAAATAATAACGCATGTGGAGCCGGGATACGTCCATTTGATAACTTGTGAACGTTTTCGATGATTAACGAATCTTTTAATGTAGGTTATTAGACAATCTTAAGCATATAATCTTCTTTGTTAACGAAAAAGATGGCAAACAAAATGAGACTTGATGCCAACGCTACTATCTCGCGATACTAGACAATGCCACTTGTGACCAATTACGAGAGTTTATCCACGGCGTTAGGCAGTTTACAACCTTCATTTGATCCTTTTTTCAGTCATATCGAACGCACTAATTTTTTAAAAATTATAAACAATTCAAACCAAAACAAAAATAAACAAAATATTTGTTATAAAAGAAAATCTCTGAGAAGTATATATCTTTTTTTTTTCAAATAATTATCTCGCAATAAAATTTTTTCTTCTCATTTTTCAATATTACTTCGGTCTGAAAGACCTAAGTATTACATTCATGAGCTAGAAGCGAAGTTCTTACCACCACTTTTTTTGACATTTCTCGACGTTTTAGGACCTACTGATTCTCAAAAAGCAAAAAAAAATGTATGTGTGTCTGTCGGCCGTTACAACCTTCAAAAATCAAAATTTTTTTTTCTAAAAATAGTTTACTCAATAAGAAGACCCGAAAGGACGATGTGTTCGATAACTGTACCGGAAGTGTGTCCAAAAATCGTCAAGTGTGTCAAAACAAGGAAATTTGCATATTTTTTGCTTAAAAAACGTTCATTTTAAGTGATTACGAATGGAAACATTGAATTTGAAGAAATTTTGATGGTCGGGATTGGTATGTGAGACCAAATACTACATTATTGCATTATAAGTTTGTCAAAAAAATGTTGTCAAGTGTGTCAAAAGAAAGAATTTTATTTATTTTTACCCCATTTTTTGAAAAAAAAAAATAAAATTAATTAATTTTTTGATATGAAATTTTATTATTATTATTGAGAATTATGGGATTATGAGTTTGTCAAAAAAACTGTTGTCGAATGTGTCAAAAGAAAGTTTTGATTTATTTTTTTACCCAATTTTTTGGAAAAAATAAAATTAATTATTTGTTTGACATGAAATTTTATTATTATTATTGAGAATTATGGCATTATAAGTTTGTCAAAAAAAATGTTGTGAAGTGTGTCAAAAGAAAGATTTTGATTTATTTTTTTACCCAATTTTTTGGAAAAAAAAATAATTATTTGTATGACATGAAATTTTATTATTATTATTGAGAATTATAGATTTATAGTTAGTCAAAAAAATAATGTCAAGTGTGTCAAAAGAATGATTTTCATTTATTTTTTCAGATAATTTTTTGGAAAAAAACGTAAATATAATTGAATATGAAAATTTTTGAAATTGTTATAGTTTTTGAAATATTTTTGGAATTTTGAAAAAATTTTAAATTTTTGATTTTATTATAATTTTTATAATTTTGGAAAAAGTTGCTATTTTTGATATTGTTATAATTTTTGTAATATTTTTGAAATTTTGGAAAAAGTTTGAATTTTTGAATGTTTGAGAATTTTTGAAATATTATTAGAATTTAGAAAAAGTTTAAATGTTTAATTTTATTCTAATGTTTGGAATATTTTTAGAATTTTGAAAAAAAATTTTTGAATTTCATATATATTTTCCGAATTTTGAAAAAAGTTTCAATTTTTGATTTTGTAAGAATTTTTGGAATATTTTTAGAATTTTGAAAAATTTTAAATTTTTGATTTTATTATAATTTTTATAATTTTGGAAAAAGTCGCAATTTTTGATTTTGTTATAATTTATGCAATATTTTTAGAATTTTTGAAAAAATTTTTAACCTTAGATTTTGTAATAATTTTTGAAATATTTTTAGAATTTTGTTTGAAAAAAGTTTGTATTTTTGATTTTATTTTAGTTTTACAATATTTTTGGAATTTTGAAAGAAATATGTATTTGTGATTTTGAAATATTTTCTCGAAACGCTAAATATAGGGGTTTTTGAGTAGTTTGCTGATTGTATAATTTTTTCACTAAATTATGTTAATTTATGATCTGCTATAATTTTCCGACAACGTATTGATGTTTCGTGTTAGCTTTATAATACAAATCTAAACAGAGATAAAAGATACATGTACTTTAACAAAAAGTTATATTTGATATACATCACTGCCCAAAACTAAAAACCATGTCCTCATAAAAGTTTTTAGCCGAAAACTATATCAAAATCCTTAACCCAGACCGAAGTCTTGATATCTCAGAGCTGTGAAATTTCAGCCCCTTATGTTTTGAAATTTAACTTAGAGAGAATAACTAAATGTAAAAGAGATTCAAGAACACTGCATAAGCTTTAAACAATGCGATTACCTGGAATCAGGAATCGAACATGACCTGACAAATAGATTAAAAGTAAGTTTCAACACGCGCCAAATCTATAAAAGATTATCACTCAACGGAAGGTTCATAGTCAATGATGTTCATCAGTACCGACAGGCTCCCGATATAAACCAAAAAAAACTCGAATGGCAGAGAGGACCGATATATTCACCCTATAAGATGCGTTACTCTGGGAATCGTAGACTCCAGTTTTAAAAATCTGAATATTGAAATTTGATTGCAAGTTCTGAAATGGTTTGCTTAACCACTGTTTACTATTGTCGCTTATAGAAAATCTGGTCAACCATCCTCACCAATAAGAAAACCAAGGTAACACACTTTCCTTAAAACAAGCTTACTTGTGCCAAGATTTATGGTCATCCCAGCTGCTTTGATAATTTGGGACAATTTAGCAAGAACTTTCAAATGCTCCTGGAACGTTGAAGAGACTACCAATAAGTCATCCAAATAAACGAAAACGTCCTCATGATATTACTGAGGAATCACCTTATACATCAGCTAACACATTGTCTGGGTTGCATTGTATAGTCCGAAAAGCATTACCTTGAAGTAACTGATACAACATGTTTTCCCAGGCACTGTGAAAGCTATTTTATCTCTCTATGATAGGTGCTGCGAAGATAATTAACACCTGAAATAATTGATGTAATACAATTTTTCGCGAACATTTAACGCATCCTCCAGTAATGATTACACCGTTGAAGTTGTCGAAAATAAGTTTTACGCAATTGATGTATAGTCTTCTGAAGGGTGCAATCACCACTCCTTCCGTTGTGACAGTCTTTACAATTCCGGTTAATCACATCAGGTTTGTGACACTTTCAAGATAATTTAATCTGTTTTTGCGGACAGTCGGGTACACAATGTTCAATTTCACGACGGTTGAAACAAATTATCTGGCGTGCAGATGTTGATGGCATAATGGGTGTTTGCAGCACACGAACCAGTCTGAAATAATAAGCTTCTAAATATGCAGAAGATACTGCTTTAGAATCATAATCATCCATTTGTGAAGTTCACTGATTTTTAATCCTGTTGACCTAGGGAATTAGTGCAGACTGCAACCTTTCGAACTTCTGACATAATGCCCTCATGTTTTTGTTTACGGTTTAGCATAACACGCAATATCAAACTTATCGTCTGTGAGGGTACCGAAGGTTTGAAGAAGCCCCTCTCTCGGCAGCAAAAGTCACACGATCTTTTCTGGCAGCCACCTTCACTCGATGAACAAACTCGTGAATCTCCAGTGAAAAGAGGAACCCAATTTGAGCATAACGAATCTAACTGTTTCATCATTCCTCTCGATAGTCTCCAATCGGCAACGTCGGAACAGTACAATGTTAACAGCACTATGAAGAAATTAGTTACAAGGTGGTGGTACCAAGGGTGGATTATTAAAAGGTCTTCCGGTTGAAATACTGAACCTAGATTCATCCAAGCAGACTCTTTCACCTTTGGGCCTCGTTGCTGATATTGTGTCCCCCTTGGAAGTCACTGTCTCGGCTGCTGTTGTCCTCTAAATCTCATCTCACGTAATACTTCCGATAATGGCTGTACGGTTATCGGCGAAATACGATGATGAAATTGTGATTACAAGTTGAGAACACCTGGCTTATCTTGGGCGTCCTGTAAGACCCATTGGAATTCATTACCCTCCATGCTGCATACAGTTGAGCACGCGCAAATATGCGTTCATCACGCACATCTTACCGTGTCCCCCAACCTTTCCGACCTTTCCGTTCTCTCTATATAGCACTTTACACTCGCCGGATACGTACACTTTCCATTGCTATTATCTCCGATTCCGCAAAAAAATCCCCTGTATGTGAAACTAGTATCGGAGTTGGAGGATTTACTGCATATTCCCGCAGCTCCTCCACCCACTGAGGTTCACGTCTCTAAATGGAAATTCGACTGCCCATTCGGTGGACTCCAACCCATAAAATGGATGATCTACTAGTAATTCGACCGACATTTTAAATATTTTTGAATGCGCATCGACGAGAAAAACAGTGATACAACTGATTCAATTATTGAACCAAAGAACAAAATATGTCGTTACATAGCGTATTACTAGATCTTATAAACCGGAAAATTTTATTGTGGGCTTCATTTATAATTAAAGCACATAAGTGTCATTACGGGTTTCAATTTAACTGAATGTCTTAATTTTTTGAAGAATTGAAGCGCAGTGGAAAATTGACATTGACAACTTGGACGTACAATGAATAGTAAATTGATTTTTAATTTTTACTATAAGTAAAAGATTTTATTTTTTAGCGATAATTAAGTAGACCTTATAGTGACAATTTTTATATTTATTTTTACAGAATATATTTCAGATTACCTCTTCTTCAGTTTTTTCTTAACTATCAGATAGTTAAGAAAAGAACTGAAGAAGGAGTAATCCTAAATTTATATTCTGTAACAAATAAAAAAATAAATAAATATAATAATTGTCACTATAAGGTCTACTTAATTATTCCTAAAAAATAAAATCTTTTACTTATAGTAAAAATTTAATTTCAAAGTGACAAAAGCACACAAAACAAGTGAAAAGCATGGAAAACCATATTAATACATATAGTAAATTGATTCTAAATTATTCAATGAATAAATAATTTAAAATAAAAATAATATTGAAACACACACACACATTATATAGGAAACGATTCGAACCAGTTTTATTCGTTGATTCATAAAAAGTTATTAAGTTTTTGGTACCATCTCCAGTCTATATTAATTTGAACAACACTCTAAAATTTTAAAGCGTTTTCGATTCTAGTTTATTTATTGGCCTTAGAAAGGTTAAAACTCTTTTATTTTGCATGTTTTAGAAGTTATGCTATTTAAAAATATTGACAAACGCACTATATTTTTTGTCTCGACTTCAACCCTTCCATTGAATTATTGACTGAAACCATATTTTGGCCGTCAATACAAACAGATTTTCATAAAATCACACGATTTACATTATCAAATTATTCTTCACCTTCCAAATCAGTTTTTTAAGTTCATTTAGATTTTACTAGACCGATGTTTTTCTCCAATAGACAACAAAATTATGTAACTTTGACTGACAGATACACAAGATGGCCATACGCCAGACCTGTTTTCAACTGCAACCACTATTTATTTCGGACCGATATCTTCCTTTGGTATCCCTAATTACATTGTCATTTTTCGTTTTATACAATTCAAATAATTACTTTTGTCTGGGTTTGTAAGGTTTAGAACAACGACAAACCACTAGCGTATTATACTAGATGCAATGAGATGCTCGAAAGCTTCTACAGAACACTGACAGTTTCCATAAAGAATCTCAATCATCGAGATATGACCCGTAAACTATCTATAATTCTATTTTCAATGCGTACAGCTTTTAAGAAAGACTTTTTCATTAGCCTCCATAAAAGATCTACTTTCGATGTTAGTTCACTGCATCGAAAACTTCTTTTACGTCATCAGTGATAAAAAAAACCTTAACAATCCCAATTCAAATATCCTTACTACGAATATAATAACTTATAAAATAAACCACCGAATTTTTGTATTAGTAATTTTAAACAATTTAATAAGTTATATATTCAATTTCAATGCCTATTTGATTGTTTTGTATTCTGAAGATGACACGACAATGAAAAAACATCAAATTTTATACTAATGAGAAACTAAAAATTATCATATAAAAAACTTATTTATTCACATTAGTAATTTAATTCAAATAAAATCATAGTAGTCTTAGTCTTTTTTATTATTTGAGAGAGGAGCATGCGCATTAGCTTGAATTTATTATTTTTTTATACATATAATTTTGACTGAGTGCGAAAATATTTTTGTTGATCTTTTTATAAAATACAATCAAAACCAAATTTATCTCAGAATTCAATACAATCAAATAAATTAGTTTATTCTGTCTTGCTATTTTGCGCACCAGAATAAAATTATAAGCTGTTTATTTTATTCTGTTAAGACTAATACCACACATAATTATGGTTGTATAAACAAAAATAAACCTATTGTTGTAGGATTCGGGAGGATAAATATATTTATAGTAAGAGTAAGTGTAAAGATATTTTAAAAAAAAAAATTGTTTACCCTAACTATTTAAAATAAATGAAAAAAACAGTTTTTATTTAAAATAAGATATTTTACGGAGTTTTGAAATATCATCATAGTCTGAATAACTTCATCTCCATACGAAAGCAAAATTAGCATTGATGTTTTTATTTTATATTATTTCTTAAATTTGATTTTGTTTATGACATACAGATTAGACATTAATAATATTGCGTCATCTAATGTTTGATAGTATAAATATTTATGAAAGATTTATTTTTGTAAGCGTGTTTGTTATTGTTTTATAGATGTGTGCTTACCACATCGGGGTCACCAGCTTGTGAATTTCGGAGCATACTATTTCAGGTAGTCGAGTTTGAATTAAAAAAAAAATGAAAAACGGGAAAAATTAAAAACAAAAATTCAATGAATTATCGATTGTTTAGTTTTTAAGTTATTACCAAAAACTTACGTTTTTAACAAATACCTATGTTAATTTTTGACTTATTTCAACTCACTATTGATCAATATTGATAAGTGCATTTTTTAACTAAAAGGTGTTCGCAAATGGCCAGTATCAAAGCCATATTCTTCGAGCTGCCAATATTTAAACTTTTTACTGCTCTAATCAGAAAATTGCGCAGTTTCTTTGGGTGTTAAGATTTTACAGCAGATTCATTGCAAACGGTTCACTTCTGCAATCTGATTTCATAGAATTACTTTTCAACTACCACCCAACTGACGAAAAGTCTTTAAATATGAATTTACAAGATATCGTCACCGATGGCATCCACCAAGCAAACTACCAAAATATTCACAAACCACTGTTTTAAAATCTAAACATGTAAAACCCAAATACAACATCTTTCAACCGTAAACGGTTAGCTACTCGCTGGTCGAAAATCCAGCAATTTATCATATATAATATATACACAAATTAAATTTTGCACTTTAAATATCAAACAAAATTTTCTTTATTTATTTTTTACGATCAAGTGTTTGTTCTTCTATTATTGTTCCTACTATATTGAATAGACACTTGAAATTTAATACATAACACGTATATTTTTGGATTAGTAGAGTTGTAAGTATAAATTCGGTTTACAAACTCCCAGCGATAACCTTGTAATGGTAAATTTTGAAAGATTGACAAATCTGCTGTTGCATTTATAAATGCGTACTCCCCAGGTGGTAAAGGACAACTTGTTTGTGGATGTATACCCGCAATAAGTCCAGACCAAAATACGTTTTTTGCCGAATAAATTGTACAAAATCGTGGTATTATTATCGTGTGATATTTTGAACAACTTTTCATGTCCCAGGAACATTTCATCCATATTGATTCAATCTAAATTAAAACTAGTATTAGTTAATGTAAGGTAAGGATAACATATAATAATATACCGTCCATGGACTTATAATTTCTTCAAAAACCATTATTTTTCCATTTAAACTAAAAGTATTAATTGACGGTCTTGTTATAGTTATGTTCGACACTTGAATTGCGTAGTTTTGATCTGTATCACAACTTTCACATTTTTCGAAAACTGCAACTCGTGTTTTCTGTTAAAAAAATAAAAAGTTATTAAATATAAATTTTATTCTAAGTCACTAAAGCCTGCTTTACTCCCAAAAGCCCAAATTGAGGTTTAAATAAAATTAAAATCAATATGTAGCAAATGTAGATGGTGACCTTTATACGACGCATGTTGACTATAAATAAAATAATTTGTTTAACTAATAGTTTTTGGACTGATTTTTGATTTAAGATAATGATAACTGCAGTCATGATTTTAATTTCGGATTAGAAATATTTTTTAAATAATAAAAACTAAAAATTAGTGTTAAGCAATTGTCAGAGTTTAACTAGAAACTAGGGTTGAGTACTGCATAAATTTTATTCCATTTTTTAACAAAACAATATTATAACTATATCTCTTACTTAAATTTCTAGCTAAAAAACTAAAACCCAACTAAAGATTCAAAATCCACTAAATTCATCAATCTATATCGACATCAAGGTCTAAAATCATACGATAAAACTACAATTTGACAATAATTAGTTTTTTAACCTCATAAACATACCAAAAAGATTTTGTAGCCTCCAGACAACACTAAGACAATAATGTTTTAGAATCCCAAATAAAATCCAAAAATCATAATGCTTAATTTTCTTGCTACTAAACTAGTAAACTCGATATATTGAGACATTCTCAAGGTATGAGACATAACCACGATTTGAGACGAAAAAAAATTAGGGGCATATTCAAGATCAAGATTTGATGTTAAATTTTGAACATCCACAATTCGTATAGCACGTTTTTCAACAGCGTTAACAGCAATAATAATTAATACAAAGGATTAATATTGAACTCATAAATGTGGAAGTAATTGAAACAGCGTGAAATATTTTTTACATCTAGATTATGTAAAAAACTCTGTTGATTAGGCACAAAACTGATATAATAAAATTTTTTTTCATCGTTTATCAATTATTGTTTTTCGGTAAATACGCTAGAAGACATATGTACACACCATTAATTGTTTAATGTAATTGAAGCTCTGCTTGCACATTACTGATGTGTCGGTCGTGAACGACCGATGTTAATTGAACGAATGACTTCAATGAACGATGACCGATCGTCAAGCTAGTAATAGAAACATCGTTCGTCAGGCACTAATCTATGTACATCATTAGTCCATTTAATGGATTTTTATGTAAAATGAAGTTATTTGACATTTTTTTACAATAATGTTTTCACTAGACTTTTATAAAATGAAAATAAAACAAAACTAACGGTAACCGGATTCGTTCCAGAAGAATCCTGGTTTGGCAACGAAAATAAAACTTGACATTAGTCTACTATTCAAATTAAAAAAAGAAGGCAATCTTGAGGACGACCAACCGAAGTGAAAACTTAAAACAGTGAAATAGCTCAGTTTTTATCGTTTAAATACAACAAAATCTTTACTAACTTTACACACTGTTATTAGCTGAGAAAAACATCAAATTCAATAAAAAACAAAAACCCAAAATATGCATCAAAAGAACGAGAGTAAAATTATTTATAATATATTATCATTAATTTCAACAATCCTTAGGTTATTCGTACTATCAATTGCGTTTTCTTTATTAAAAATTATAAAGAAAAACACACAAATCACATATGACAAAACAAATTTTTTTATTTTACTTAAAAATACAACAAAATCTTTACTTACTATACCACACTTACACATCACACTTAAACCGAAAAAAAAATCAAATTCAATAAAAAAAAACAAATTAAAATCAAGAAATGAGAATAAGAAATAAGAATTGCATTTTATTAAATTGCATTTTATCTCACTCTCTTTTAATGTTTATTTCATATTTAATATTTATTTAGCGTGACGATAACTCGAATATATAAATTTTTCCCCATTCAAAATCGCACAACGCGCCTAAAGAAGTTTTCACTACAAAAATGCTACAATAATTACCAACAAGTTTAAAGTTAAACTTTAAAATTTATTATAATGTAGTGGATAGAAATACACACAAAAGAAACACGAAATACAAATTTCTTTTATATTATAATTTTATTTAGCAAACGATGTATATAAAACATAACTTCAATATCTTTTTAAATGTCAGAAATTAATAATGAAATGACAAAATGCCATCTACTAACAAACATATAAACTAACATGATAAATTCAATTTAGTCCGCCACATGACGGTTGACTGATAAAAATTAAAACATTTTAACTGACTTCACTACAATAAAAAACTGGAATCCATATTAAATATGTGTCAACTAATTAATCTATCTAGTTTTTCATATTTGTTTAAATTTATTTACTTTATCTGAACAAAACAATAATGAAATAGAAGGTACAGTGTACAAAAAGAAAAGAATTTGATAGAAAATGTAATTTTATTGAAGAAATTTGAGGAGTGTGTTTATGAAAAAGAAAACATTTTGCAGGAATTCGAAGAGTTTGTGGTTGGAGGGAGAAAAGGAGCAGATATTTTATACGCAAGCGGGAAAGAAGATTTAGCTGTAAGTTATTATTAATATTATATTTTACATTGATTTATTGAAATGTTTATTTATTTATCTATTTAAAAACCAACCTTAAAAAATAACACAACGGTCTCACTTATTTCTAAACAGTGATTAAAAAAACGTTTATTCTAAATGGAATGGAAAAACCAAAAGAAACCTTCTTTTTAAAATAAAACAACAAAATTAAAAAAAAAAACAAAGAAAACTGAAAACTTGTTTGGCTTCAAACAAAAATCTGTTTCCAAAATGGCTGATTTTAAATGAACAAACGATGATGCGGCAACATAAAATGATTACTAAAAATTAATCGAATTAAAGAACGATGCAAAATGAACAACCGATTGGTGCTTTTTAATTAATAGTGGAGTCATATTAGCATTTTATATTGTGTTTTATGTTAGGGACATAAAAGTTAGTGGGCATGTAATTATTTAGCAAATTTGGGGGCCTCAAAAATGGCAAAAATTGGTTTTTTGGTGTTTTTTGAGTAGGTCGCTTCACTATTTTTGAAATATTTCGGGCTCTAATGATCATAAAAAAAAATGGAAAATGTTTGTGATTAAATTTTGAATCCATCTAGGGATTCAAAATTTAATCACAGGGATTCAAAATTTAGTTCACTCTTAAAGTGTAACCTAACCTCAAAAAACCGAATCGCATGACTTTTTTGAGGTGAAAACTCGCGTTGCAAAATTTTATATGGACTAAAATCTATATATTCGCATTACCAATTTTTAAATCAGGAAAATAGTTTTAAATATGAAACGCATCCATCATTTCTTAACGTTTGAAATTGCGAAGTGGATAACGCGCTCGACTGATGTTCTTTAGATCGTGAGTTCAATTCCTGGACTGGTACATTGTTTTATTGTTTTTTTTTACTTTTTATTAAATACCATTAAAATTATTATTTTTTATTCTTGAATTCATAAAAATAATAAAAATTGATCTATAATGCAGTTTTTTAAAGTTATATTGCTACTGTCTTTTGCAATTTGCATTCTAGTCATCATGCTAAATAAATATTGAACGTAGGAAAGATAGTATAACCTGAAACAATTACATTTGTATATCAAAATTGTTGGTTTGAAGTTGTATGTAATACATGTTTAAAGCTCACAATAGCTCACATGATTTAAAGCTCACAATTACGAGACGGAAATCGCATAAATTCTATATAAAGAAGCATAGCTTATGTATGATTAAACCTGGATGGCAATCATGATAAACAAAATAATTAAAAATGGTGACACTTAGCCGATAGTGATTTACAAACGGCAACAATGCGCATTAATACCAATTAATTTACTTAGCTTTCCGCAGGAAGATTTGTAAAATTTAAAATTGTTGATCTATGGGTGTGACAACCACGCGTACTTTAGTCCCTGCTATTGGCATATGAGTTATCTTGTGATATCGTATACCACTGGCAATAGCAGAGCAATCTCATTAGCCAAAGTGATATCTTAGGGGTGCTGGCGGATGAAGTATTTTCAATCAACTATACCATCCCTTACTCTAAGTTATGGAATATTCTTTGATGATACGCTATTTTTTTTTAAAATAAAATGTGTTTGGTAGTAGAAATTACAAGGTATGTCACAACAACACATAAAAAACTTTTAAGAACAAGGTCCCACAACAATTCATGCTTTCTAAGGTGTTGATAGACGCAAATTTTTCTATGATATGTTTTGATTGTTTTAAACTAGCAGGACCCGGCGTACGTTGCTACGCCTATAAAAAAGTTTGTGTGCAGAAAATAACAATAATCAGAATAATATCATCAGCGCCGGCGCTAGCGATTTTGGCGCCTGGTGCAGTTTTCAAAAAATGCCGCCCTAAAAAAATCTATTTGTCGTAAATAATCCGTTTCCACATCACCCAAAAGGTAGGATATGCAGTGCATTTTTTTTAACGAGGTATCCCACGTAGGTATAGTCCTCAAAAATAAACATTAAAAAAATAAATAAAAGATTAAATATTGTTATCTCCAATCCAGCGTACGAATTTAAATAACAAAAAATTAATATTAAAAATATATTTAAAAAATAAATAAAGATTTAATATTGCTATCGTACTTACTAATATAGCGTACGAATTTCAATAACAAAAAATTAAAAAAAATTGGATAAATAGCACACGAAAAAAGTTGAGGTTTTCGACTAGGGCGCCTTGGAGCATCCGGGAAATTTGGTGGAACCTCTAATTTTAGAGCTATTTCTTTAGCTTGCAAGATAAACCCCAGAAATTTTTCCTCATTTCGTAAGTTCGTCAAAAACTCTTTTGTGCCCTCTAACAAATGTACTGCCGTCGTTAAACAAATAGCAGGACTTTGTAAATATTTGCTAAATATATTCATTTTATCAAGAATATTATATCAAATAATTATTGAACAAATAAATTCAATATGAATAATTTTGAGAGATAAACTATTCGTATTATTTCTTGTTATTCCGTCCTTATCCTTGTCACTTCTTATTTGAACTAAAGCGTATATTTATTATTACCTTAACTACACATTAAGGGTTTTAAAGCTTTTATGCGGCTTTCCCATCTTGTCATACAGAGTGGCTTGAGAGTTAATGTTTTCACATTCTGTTTCAAAATGTCCCATCTTGAAACAGAACTAGAAAAAAAAACATATAAACATTTGACAGTATCAAAAAATTTTCAGCTTGAAGTGAACATTGAACTGAATTTAGAAGGACTAGGTTAGCTGAATGTGATGCGCATGGCACAAAAAATGCTCGGGGTTCTATTTGTTTAATTTGAGCTTGCATTCCAATGTTTTTTTCCCTTCATATATTTTTGCCATTATCATAGCCTTGCCTTCTGCAATCACTAATTGAAAATTTTAGAGAAGCTAGTCGGTCTAAAACTAAATTCGTTAAGCCCTTACCCGTCGTATCTGTAGCTTTTAAAAACCCATAAGAAGCTCCTTAATTTCATGTTTGTTTTGATTTCTATGAACAACTCTAACAATAAGTGATAATTGTTCATTGCGGCTCTGATCTGGAGTATAATATTTTGCACCTTTTATCATACCATCGATTTTATTTTGAATAACTTTAGACACGATTGAAATAGTTTATTCTGAATGCTTTTATACAAATATTTGTTTTGCGTCTCAATATAAGTTATCCGTCGTAGGGGTTCTGAAATAACATTGTCAAATTCAGCAATTGCTTCTAATTTGAGAAAATTACCATTATTTTTGTCGTATAACCTGTCTGACCCACCCCTGAATGCCAAAGATTGCATTGAAAGAAATTTTACAAAAAAAATTTAAGAATTTTTACACAGTGAAAAAAATATTTTTGGTAATAAATTTCGGTAATTAAAATATTTATTTTATTATTTTAAATTTATTTTTATTAATTGGGTTTTGGCGCCCCGTCAAACTGTTTGTACTGCTCCAAGGAAGCGCCGGCCCTGAATATCATTTATAAATTCAGACTTATATACTAATCTAAAACCAGTCAAATCACTTCATTTGTTGACATATTTGCATATATTTTACCGATTTCTTTAAATAACCTACATGGTTTGTTTGTTTTTGAAATTAATGGGGACGCCTATTTTTCTTAATAAGTAAAACACTTTCAACCTGTAGCTTTGATATTATTGTTCATAATCCTATTCTTCAATTCAACGGTTCCATTGCAAAAACTTGCTGCATCATTGTTTCTAAAAAGAGGAAAAGAAACGCCCATTTTCTATATTTTGAACATGTATAACATATATATATATATATATATATTATATATATATATATATATATATATATATATATATATATATATATATATATATATATATATATGTATATATATATATATATATATATATATATATATATATATATATATATATATATATATATATATATATATATATATATATATATATATATATATATATAAAAATATATATATATATATATATATATATATATATATATATATATATATATATATATATATATATATATATATGTATATATATATATATATATATATATATATATATATATATATATATATATATATATATATATATTATATATATATATATATATATATATATATATATATATATATATATATATATATATATATATATATATATATATATATATATATATATATTATATATATATATATATATATATATATATATATATATATATATATATATATATATATATATATATATATATATATATATATATATATATATATATATATATATATTTATATATATATAAAGCAAATGAAATATGTATTACATATGTATATACACCAAACCAAGAACATGAGTGTTGTAAATTAGAAATATTATTTGCAACGTAATGTGTTGGATGCATATAATTGTATGTATATAATAAATATATAAATGTATATAATTTTCATCTAAATGAATTTGTTTGTCAACTTTAATTTTCCATTTGAATGGTAATTCTGTTTTGCGGAAAAAAAATCGATCAATGATATAATTTAAGTATAAAATATAATTTGTTATAGAGTCAAACCATATAATAAAATATAATATACATTTAGGCATATATTTAAGCATTAGGAAAATTAAAATTATTAATTCAAAAAAATAAATTAAATTTTAAAATTTCGGCTCCGAGGTGTATTAGTACCTGTTAATGGCCTTCTCCTGGCAAAATTTCAGACTCCTGTGTGCTACAGATTTCGCTGGAGAGCGCACGCAGACAGATAAACACTTTATTTTATAATTATAGATTATAATTATTATTGTTATAGAAGATATAAAAATGTATATAATAGTTGCTTGGAATGCTGATAGATGTGAAACCCAGAATAATTTTAATGATTTTAATTTAAACATTCTGAAATTTTAATTTGCAATGCTACAATAATTGGAAGACAGACAAAAAACTCAGCTATTTCACAGATTTAAGTTTTCACTTCTGTCGGCAGTCCTTAACACTGCCTTCTTTTTTTTTTACTAAATTTATGATAAGGGGCGGAAAAATCTTCGAATTTTCATGAAAATTTCAGGGAACATGTATTTTTATAGTTTTAATATGGGATTCAATTTTTATGAAAAACTTTTAATTTTTTCGGCCACAATTGGCATTTTTCGTTAAATTTGGCAAATGGTGCCATTTTATGAGAAGTCATCCAAAATAACATTTTTTTTAACTAGACGCGTATATTAGCATTTCTGACTTAAATGTTTAACTTTAGTAGATTCATGATTTATGTCAAGCAAATGATCGATGTCCTCAATTCTTCATATCTATATCAGCTACTTTGTGCACTTCAGTAAGTCTGTGTTTTTTCTCTTTTGCAACTTTTTTAGCGTGACTTTCTAGCTTTAAGCAATCAAATTTCATAATAAATGTTCACCATTTGACACTAAAGTAAAGAAATTAAATGTTATAGACAAGCTTGTTTATGGTCTACGTGGTCAATGGTCTAAGGTGCAACTAGTTTTAAAGTAAGTTTAATCAATTTTCAGCAATCAAATAAATATTATATAAAAAACTGGAAAACATTAGATTCAATAGCTAAAATTTATAAAATATGAAATAAAAACTTTTCACAATTTTGAGACCCTCCTAGTCGATAAATGTCCTTTTTAACAAGTAAGTAACAGTAAGTATTGTCCAAACTGGCGCCTAAACAGGGTCCAAAGGATTAGAAGATCTATGATTTGTGTCAAGCTTATTATCGATGTCTTTTAATTCATCATATATAAGTTTGAAGTTTCTCTTTAACACATGAACTAGTTGCTGCGTTTTTGCTATAAGATCTCAACGTCAGATGTAGCGGAACTTAAAGTAAAAATGCAGAGTTGGCTCATCTTCTAAAGACAAACCATTAAGACTTGCGGATAGGAAAAAATAAAACGAGGTCATACCACTTAAGGAGGTATTTTATCTGATTAGTTGAAGCAATTCGATTATTCTCGAAATAAAAATCATGACACAAATTAATAAAATATATAAATATAATTCGTTGAATTGAATTTACTATATGGCTAGTACCCATAAACAAATTTAATTATGAGGTTAAACATTTGACGTGCTAATAAGCGGATTAAGTGATTTAAATAAGTGATTTATAAACTCTTGATTATCTTATCTGCTTCCAACTCTAAACTTGTAATGACAAATAATCGAAAATCAACAGTCAAAAAGATAATAAGAGAGCGGAAAAGTTCCGACACGGGAAGATGTGAGTGGGGGACGTATGTTTGCGTGTACTCAAATATAGTCAGCGTGGAGGGTCTTGGATTATCTATTGCTGTGTTCCATCTTCGCTTCTATCACAACAATTTCAACCTAATTATAGCTCAATGTCAGAAGCCACACAGCCTCTGACGGAAGCACTACAAGAACTAGGACATCTAGGTCAAACACAGCAGAGACAAGAACCACCAATAATACCACATTTTAACAAAACCGAGTTGGGTCCAGTTCTAAGAGCTGAAAATCTATCTTTGGCTCCAATACCTTATTATCAATTTCCACAATGTAATCATAGCGCTGCAAGATCATTGCCGTTTAGAGGTTACATGGAGGAATGAAGAAACAATTTGAGTGGTTTCGATTCAAATTGGGTTCCTCTCTTCATTGGTTATAGCCATTCACTGGGTAATAATGAGTTTGTTCATTGAGTGGAGGCGGCTACCATGACGGATTGAAAATGCAAGGGAAGGGCTGAGTGCAGAACTAAAGAATGCTACCCTGGTAGCTAATATAACTATGAAGAATGAACTTCAAATATTATGTTAGAAGTTTGGAAGGTTGTAGTCTGGATTAGTTCCAATTTGTTTAAGAAAAAACTGGTCCGCAAAAGCAAATGCAAAATGTTTCAATTTAATAAAACTTATGTTCAACGCCTTCAACGGTATTATGACTATCGGGGAATGCGTAGAATATTTGCGCAAGCGTGCATTTCATCAATTGTTTCAGGTATTGAGGATTCACGGCGCCATTTTTCGGTAAGACTTAAAAATATTTTAGGACTTCTGGATAGTGGACCTATTATTAGTATTTTAGGAAGTAATTCCTTGAAATTGTTAAGGTTTTTCGGTGTGTCTTATTGTAAGTTTACATTATATATCTGCACGTCGGGTGGTGCCATTAATAATATTTTAGGATATGTCGATGTACCTATCACTCTGAATGGCTCCACTAAACCAATGCGATTCCATATTGTTCCTGGGTTGCGTGAAGAGTGCTACCTAGGTATTGATTTCTGGGAGGATTTTGATGTTGTTCCTTCATTTCTCAGTAAACTGACGCAAGGGGAATCTGATGACATCAAAATGCGTGACCTGACCTATGACCAGCTTCGGGAGCTTGAGAGCAGCAAAAAAAGTTTTTCTAGTCGTTGGGAGTCTCCGGTCTCGGAAAGACTACGTTAGTTAAACATGTCGTCGATGTTGGTGATAGTATCCGAATGAAACAGAGATATTATTGCAACTCACCGGCGCGGCTGTTCAACTAAAGATCTATACAGAACTGGACCGGATGCTTCAAAAAGGCATAATCAAAAAGTCTAGTACTTCCTGGTGCTCGACAGTGGTGTTGGTGTTGGTTCAAAAGAGTTCTGGAAAGAATGGATTATGTTTAGATTCTCGTCGTTTCAATTCTCTGATCAAGAAGGACGCTTACCCCCTTCCCTTGATCAATATCCTATAAGGTCGTCTAAATAGTACGAAGCACAACTCAAATACTGGTCTCCAGGATGCTTTCTGGCAAATTCAATTGGCAGAAGCATCCAGAGATAAAATCCTCACAGTGCCTGGGAGACCATTGTATCAGTTCTAAGTTATGCCTGTTGGAGTGTGCAATGCACCTCAAACAATGTGTCGGCTGATACACAAGATGAGTCCTCAACAATATCACGAACATATCTTCGTCTGTTTGGATTACTTATTGGTGGTCTCTTCAACGTTCTAGGAGCACTTGGAACTTCTTTCTAAGGTGACCAAAATGATAAAAGCGGTCGGGTTGACAATTAACATCAGCAATAATTATTTTTTTCTTAAAACAAGTGCGTTATTTAGGTTTTCTTGTTAGGAAGGATGGCCTTAAAACAAATCCTGAGTAGATTCGAACTGTTGCGGAATAGCCAGTTCCAACCAATGGGAAGCAAGTACGTTGTTTTCTGGGTGGATTGGGATGGCACCAGCAATTCATCCCCAATTATAGCTTCAATTACCGATCTGCTAAATAAAGGTCTGACCAAGTTAAGCTGGAAGTAAACCAATCAGCTTTTGAAAATTTAAAAACTCCCAGTATTATTTGTTGTTCGGACAACATCTAATATCAGATGGGAACATATATCGGCTTATGAAATAACTTGACATTCTCAATGAGACTGTCAACGAATAGTTTCATAGTTCGGACCATCTGGCCATACTCAGGAGTCGTGTACAAACCAGCATTTGAAAAACCTTTAAAAAATCGCAACATCAATATAATCTGCGAACTCGTACAAGAACATTTTCACTACAACAGCGTATCTTTGTGTGGCAACATCATTTGAGTGACGCAACAAATAAATTTTCTGCAAAATTGGCAACTAAGTTTATGCCAGCAATCCTTGAATCTAGGATTGGTAAAAGGCTTTATGAATGTAAAAGCCTGGATGAAAAAATATAGGCGTTCATCATCCAAAGGGTATTAAAGCGTGGTCTATCTGTGCTACTTCCTACAGTTCTCTTCATCTCATTTTCATTCAATCCGTTATTGTTTTTTTTTTGGTTTGTATCGGGGATCTAACAATACTGATGGATAATATTTACTGTGAAGCTTAACGTGATGTAGCATATGCTAGTTAGTTATCATTTTTAATCTATTTACCAGTTCATGTTCGATTCCTAATCCCAGGTAACCGTGTTGTTCAAAACTAATACAGTGGATCTCGAATTCATCTTCCTTGTGCCGTTCTCTTTCTTAGTTAAATTGCAGGTAATGAAAGTTTTACATAATTAATTGTATTCGACTCAGTTGGTTGTAACGACACATAATCCGAAATCAACAGCCAAAAAGATAATTTAAGGCATCACCCTATATTTTCTAGAAAAAATATCGTAAAGAAACGAGAGAAAAACGAAAAAGAATTACAGTTCATATCGAAATATAAACAGGTAAGATCAGTTCTGAATTAGACTACGAAACAAAAAAAAATTTTGAAAATTTTGTTGAATTAAAATAGTTAACGGTTGGTGAACGATTGTTGAGTCACATTTTTGTTATACAAAACAAATTAGAAACTATATCACAAAAAAATGATTTTTTAACACAAAATTAACTTCAAATTTACTGCGTAATCCAGAATGCATTGTAAATGTTTAAAAATATTCTAATCTAATCCAATAGAAGTTTACGAAGTTTTTAAGAAGTTAAAACATTTGTTTTATCACAAATCGTTCTAATTGAATACTTAATGAGTTTGTAGTATTGATATTGATCCTAAACAGTTTGAAAACATTAAAACTGTATTTCGTTACGAGCATTCTTGACATTTATATACCTTCTGATAAAACATTGGCCAAGAAAGTCAAAATTTAAACGAAAAATTTATTGTTGAAGAAAAATGGCTAAACTAACTAAATTAATTAATTAAAGTTAGCTAAATTAATCTGTAACTCTAATATATACTAGTTTGTTTTTTATTAGTTAAGTTATGTGTTGTATCGTAAAACCAAACGATTTTATTAGAATCGTACGAATATTTTGTACTTTTAAGGCATGTTGAATTAGTTGTTGGATCTAACAACTAATTCAACATGAAGAGATTGATTTTCTAACAAACGTTTCCTCTTTTTTGATTTTGTTAATCTTAAGCCTCGCTTTAACATCGATGATCTTGTAATGTAGTAACTAGTTGTTGGCTGTATATTTTCAATAGCTCCATATGATATAGATGCAATTGCACAAAATATTACTTTTGGCAATACATAATATTTTATTTACTGGAACAAGAGCGAACAGATGGCAACCTTTGTTACAATTAAAGTGATTTTCTTTTCTAGTGATCCAATCAGTATTTTATAATTAATTTTGATTTAGATATAAAATACTAAATAAATAATGTCTCACTTAAACTTTAATGACAGCATTTAAGTAAATAATTTGAAATAGATTTTATAAATTGTAAAATCATTTTAGTTATTGTTCAACTTTTCCATATTCATATTTTGTAGGCATGGGGAGATCAGTTTTTGTTGATTTGTCATTTTTTTATATTTTTGATCTAATGGTGTGACAAGCGGCAAGCCAGTGTACTTCAGTTCCTGCTCTTGACACATGAGCTAACGTAAGTATCACATTGGTAATACTGGTGATATCTTATGGTTTTCCTGCGAATGAACTCTATTCAGTCAGCCGTAACATAATCAATCTTGACTATAGATTATAGAATATTCCTTGATGATTAATTATTGAGAAAAAATGTGCGTGACAATATCAAGGATTACGCCACTAGGTAGCTGGAATCCAATTTAAGTTTGTAGCTGCAACTTTTCAAAACAAATTTTGAGTCACATTATTATGATGAAAAAAATGAATTGATTTTTCTAATTAAAATATTAAAACTGATTAATTTAAATAATTTGTCAGTTTACATGCTGCATCGTTTGTCATGTCATTTAACAAACTTTCTCAATTTTAAAGGTCTGTTTGTATTTTTAAAACATGACAAATTATTTTTTAAACTCATAAAACATTATTTTATCTTTCATCTCAATAATAACATAACCATTAAAAATGAATTCAGAATATAGTTATCTGACATTTTCAATCCATATCATAGTCCGATGATAAATTTCCAATTTTTGTATAAGTCATTCATTTGTGACAAACTGGAACATGCAGGGTCCGAAATTTATTAATTTTATTTACTCTATAGTAATTTTAATTTATTTTAAATCTGAATTTGGATTAATGATGGTACTTGTAATGATGGTATTTGTAGAAATAATTCATTGATTCTTAAAACTTTATATTTTTGAAGAAAACACGAGTGGCAGTGGTAGAAAAAATTGAAGGTTGTGATCTAGAGCGGAATCTCGCAATGCAAATAACCAATATGACCGTAACAAAACCGATAATTGATCAAGTAAATATAAATGGAAAACTAATAATTCACCAGGAAGTAAAAGGTCCATTAACTGTAAGTTAGGGTCAATAAAATTATAATTAAATAATTCATAAAGTTTTTTATTTAGATTGAAATTACATGGCTGAGGTGTGATTGGGACATGAAAGAATGTACGATATTTCATATGTTTGAAATTCCAGGATTTTGTAATATTATAAGTGCAAAAAATGCTGCATGGACTACTATGATGGCGGCAATTCAACCACCACTAGAATGTCCAATGCAACCAGGGGAACATGTATTAGCAGATAGTGTTCTTCGGTTAGAGATGTTGAATAATTTACCATTTCAAGGATATCGGTGGTTATTGGAAAATCGTGGATATACGAAGGACAGTAAAAATAGAAAAAAATATGTTTTTTGTTTAAAGTTTCAAGTTGCCTTAATGTATAGTAAAAAAAGAAACGTGAAACAAATAGTTCGACCTTAATACGAATAAAATAAATTTTGTTAAAGATGATACATGTTTGGTACAAAATCGCTCAAAAACCTACCTTAATGGATTGAGGCGGTGGAGTAGCCTAGTCATTTTATAAATAGTTTTAAAAACAAAAATAAACAAAACTAAAAAAGAATACTAAGATTGAAGAGTTATAACCCAACCGTCTGCACAAAACAAATATCAATCAAACACTATTCTTAGTCAGAGCTTTAAAACATATCTAATTAATTTGAATGAAATTTGTTTCAAATGTTGCAGCCAATCCGGGTTCACTCGAAAATGGCAGATCTGGATTCATTTCAAAATTTGACAAAATGGTCTGATTCTCCCAAATACCTTTAAGTTTGAATCTTTAATAACGTCTAATCTTGAATTTCGATCTTATTGAGACTTGGAATATAAGGTTTTAGTACTGTTTCAAAAAACTTTGGCGTACCAAATGCCAGTTTGTCACTTTCGGTTACAATGTTTATTTGTTTTGAAATTAGGCATTGGGCAATTAACTAGGGGCATTGGGCATTACTAGCTCCTTATTTTTCTGGATTAAGAACTTTCTTTAGAACCGCAAAATTCAGGTAGTTCAATGGTACAATTTCTAACGAATATTCTTGACGCTGCTGTTCCCAAGGATCAGCTCTTTCTCTCACCCTATTCTTGATTTTCATAAAGGATCTTTTACTATCCACTCTTAATCCAATCCATTTGTAGGCGACTGATAGAACTTTGTACTCTCTAATTTTCACAACCGTGCCCTCATCGACTCAATCACAGTCTCTTTGAAACGAAATGAAATGATGTGTTCTTTGTCACAGGACAGCAAAACAATAATTAAATAGGGGAAAATTAAACGGGTCGAATTCAATACATCTTAATATCAAGCGTATCTTTACACACAGAAGCGTGACAAACCGGATTTTTCACCAAATTTTCAAATCTATATCTGCTCGCATGCTCGGTCTAGAAATAGATTCCAAACTTTCGTGGAAAAACCATATTTACTTTGTAGCCAAAATTGCAGCTAGATGTTTAGACTATCTAAGAAGCAAATTCTACTTTAATCCTTTTGAATTGCTGATTATATGTAAAGTTTTTCAAAGACCCCATATGAATATGAGCGGATGCAGCAAAAACTCATACAGTCGCGTCAGATAGAATTCAACGTCAGATTTTCCAGTTAACTGGTGATGCTCAATTAACAAACTCTTAGGATACCCTCGATCATACACGCAATATCGGAGTCCACTGTGTATTTAACAAATACTACTATGGTAAGTGTTCAACTGAGCTAAAAGTTCTAATGCCTCAACGACGCCAGTTCCCTCGCACTAGTCGTCTAGCAATAACCTTCTATGAGCACTCGTTTGAACCACTCTGTTTGGTGTGAGTTGGAAAAGTAAATCTGACATCGCCGCTGAGGTTTCTTAATTAAGTTTTATTTATTGTTATTGATTTTCTTCAGATAAATATGTACAATTTCTTTTATTATTATTCTCCATATTCTACCTTTTTGTAATGTTGTTGTTGTTGATCTTGATGTTGTTCCCCCATTGTACGACGACGTCTGTTTTATGTTTTACAATGTTTTCTCGATGGTGCAAGTATTACCATAGTGTTGTCGTATGTTTTGCCATTTGCAAATGGTGTTGTTTGCGGGTGATTGTTGGTATAAACGCGAACATCCCGCCCCCTTGGTAGAAAATAATGAAAAAGGGTTTGTGTCTTATCGTATACAACAGTGTGCGTAGTTATGTTATTTAGTATCCAGATATTCCAGAACCCAAATGCTGCTATGGATGTTTCAGAAACAGTTGACAACAATACTCGAACAACATGCAGATTATCGGTGATAAAATGCAAATGTAAAAAACGTTGAAATGACGAATTTATGACATCAAATTTCTGCCATTGTAATTAGCATTTCACTTCGATGAGAATAGGTGAACTTGGTATTGATAAATGCAATCTTTGTTGATATAAAATTTGCAAAATTAATCTGTTATAATTTGAAATTTGTAAACAAATTGAGAATATGAAATTTGACAGTAATAATGGATACTGTTCAATATATGTTTAATTAAAATAATCTATACTAGAATCACCCAGGGGCCGAAATTCGGCCATGGTAAATAGATATTCTAAATAAACTCCCAACAAAATAACTGCAACCTGAGTAGGAGCTGCCAATGTCAAACAACGAACCAAACTCGGGTCCGTTTTGGTGAGAGATACTTTGGCTGGTTAACTTTAGTTTCAGTTTGGGCCAGTTGTAAATGCCTAGACTGAACCAAGATTCAGTTTATTATATTACGCTTTATTCACTAAGCTAATGCATTGCAAACATATGCAAGCCATATTATGTTTATCTTTATTTTTATATATGTCACTCTTCCGACAACCTCTTTCCACATATTTGTAGGAGGTCTGGGAAAAAATTGGTTTGATAAACCTGGCCCAAGTCTTGTTTGCCAGACTTGGTTTCAGAGCATGAGTTCAAACTTGGTTAAAACTTGGGCGGTTTGAAAATGTTAAGCCTGGCCAAAACCCCAAAAGCTATGGCGTAGGATTGGCCCAGGTTTGGTCCTTTAGCTTTTTCTTACCCAGGAACAATCAAAATAGTCGAATAAAACCATAACAAATCACATCTTCACATTTGCACCTTTTTTCACTCACAAAAATCATCCAAATTCCATAAAATGTGCTTCGGCACATCCAAGACCTTTCCAACGATATATATTACCCCACTTTTGTTGAGGCAAATAACTTTAAATGGTACCACAAAAAAGTGCTAACCTATTTATATATAGATAATACAAAGTGGAATTGTTTAAATAGTTTTGATTCCATGAATACAGTTTAATTAGTCGATTATACAGATCAGTTACATCTACAATTCAACATTGAAATACGTTACGCTCGACTATTCCCATTGTTCATTAATTAAAATGAAAAAAGGTTTTAAATTGGTAGTCAACCAAATCAAAAGCTCTGTTCATTGGCATTGGATAAAGGGCTTAATTCAGTGATAACAGGAGTGCTCTGCATAGTTATAGTATATAGACCTATAGGTACTGAAATAGATTTAACGGGAGCTCCTCTTGTTTTTGAGGATATTAAGAATGACTTTTATTATTAGATTTAATAACTCATATATAAATGCATGCAGAATACGCTTTGATACTTGCGTCCCATGTAACTGAACGTTACAAGAGGGATTGTATTGACACCATCGTGGAGTAGTGAGGTGTGTTAGATTCGAAATATTGTTGACTAGTGATTTCCAATGCGATACTCTCTGTTGTTGAATTGATTCATCCCAGAGAGGGTCATCTTGCCATATATTCTGCATCAGCAGCGTTGAATTGATTATCAGAGTAACTAACAATCCAATAGGGTCATACTGTTTGACCGTTTGACCCTATTTCCAAAAACACGTCTTTTAGTCAGGGAATCACTATCTTGTGGTTTTTGAGGTCTAAATAAGTAAGCGTCGTTTTTGTTATTGAATAAACTACCAAAACCTTTTAAGATTGAATTATCATTCTTTCAGTAAGCGTGGTGAAACCCATAAATGTGGTAGTATTGCTTTGAGTAGAGTTGGATTATTATCGGCCCATTTATGGAGTTCAAATCGCGCTAAGATCAGTAGTGAAATCAATTCCATCTTAAAAGAGTGCGCTGTAGATATGCCGTAGAAACCAACAAAAAATGTCTTTTACATATGAGGAGTACAGAATAATATTAAAAACGTCTGGAAATGTTGATTGCTCCGTTTGAGTTAATTTCTGGGGACAACGCATTACCAAATAAGGGCTACTAGATACTCCAAAAGAGACTGTAAATAACTTATAATCTTGCAACAATTCAGATGTCGGTCGGAAGAAATTTCTTTGATAATCTGTATATTTTTCATTTAACCTAATTTGTCTATACATTTTTTTATGTCACAACTATATTCTATATCACAACTAAGGACACAAACGACTACGAGTCAACAGATCTAAGATGTTTGATTTAAGGGGTGGTTCGAAATAAAGGATTTCATTCAGATAAATACCATTACACCTTTTACAAGAGGCATAAAAAAACGCAAATTATCGAAGACACACTATCGGCTTTAATAATGCAATAATAAGGTAGATAATAGCTTGTGGCTATTGGGTAAAAGTTTGGTTGAAGAATTAATTGTTTGGTGGAAGAAAGTGGCATCATATGACCCAATGTGATATATTCCTGCAAAACCGAGTTCAAGGGATTCAAATCGTTTTAACGCGATACTTCGGGATAACCCTAAATGGACTTTAGAGGTAAACTTTTTTACAAAAGCACCTCCACTACGAATTTACCATCCTTTCTTCGATAGTGTGTATCCGAAAGTGTTGCTCACAAAGGTTATCGTTTAGGGATAGTGTTGATTTCGTGTAAATCTCTTCTAGTTCTCAAAATCATTATATTGATTCCGTTTAGGATAACTGGTAACAAAATGACATTAATTGCGTCGTGCGTCGATTTAGTTTCCGTATTTAACGTTTTAATCTTAACAGAGCCAGAGATAGTATATCAGAAAATGATTTCTTGAGCTACTAAAAAGTAAAAACTTACTAGGATAGGTCATATTAGTTGTGCATACAAAGCGGCTCCCAACATTATATGAATTTTCACAGGTTTTGGAAATTCGGGATCAGCCAAAGAAATGATTTCAAATGGTAGTAAATCCGTTGCTAAAATTTCACATAAAGGTAAAAAATTTATTTTTTTCTTTAGCACAGTACATCTTGCAACTGTATCGATCGATTTACCTGAGTTAAGGAAAACAATTCAACACTTGCTAACTTGTTTGTTAAGCCAGCAGAACCCGACAACGGTATTGGTATTATCTCCCTGTACTAAAACAACCAAAATGGCAACATGGTTGGTAGTTGGGAGGATGTGATTTATTGAATTTAGTAAAGTTGGGACTCTCTCATGTAGGCTGGACTTGGGGGGCTGGCCCGCTCGTTGGGATCGCTTTGATTCTCAGCATTCCCGGACCTATTCATATGAAGAAGTGTGTGATTTTTTTTTCAAACATATTTGACACGTTTTAATGGAAGTGCATCTTTGAATGTGTAGTGGTTCAAAACAAATGAAACAACGTTGATGTAACCTAATAAACTCTTAGCGCTGAGTGGTTTCCATATATGCGAGCTCGTTGTTGTTTCCACTTTAGTTTAGCGGGTTGTCAAGTTGGTTAAACTGGACGGTGGGGTGGTATACTCAGAGATTCATAAGTTTTGGAACGCACGGGTTACATTCAACCAAATGTCGTTAAGACTACTTTTCCATTCTTGCAGCCACACTTTCGTCCATGTAACTGAATGAGTTTGTTTAAAGGAGGTTTTTTAGTTTATCTCTAATCTCGTTGATCAAAATAATGATGAAAATCGATTGAGCTGGTTCCGACAGTGCCAAATGATTTATCTAGATTTTTCTTCTAGTATCAACCTTAAATTTTGAAAGACAGACAAAGCCTATAACAATTAAAGATGACAAAACACAGCTATCTTATGCAGTAACGAGAGCGGATCTTTTAAGGTATACAATGTAACTATACTAAGAACAACTCACTACTTAACAGATATATGAAGACGATAAAGATTTACACTGTAGAGTTTAATAACTACTAAAAATTTGATATAGAGAGATGAATGCTATAGAGCTGATTACTATACAATATATTTTGAGAACAATTTACAGTGGGATACAGCTATTCATTCCATTTAGATGAATACTGTAGTGTTTGATCACAACTTACAGTTTGGTATGAATAAAAATTAAAGGCGAGAAACACGTGAAATCAGCCAAAAACATGCAAATTGTGAAATGCGGTTTTAATTTTGTATATTTATGTATTGGAATTCGTTGACATCAATAAAAAAATTCTGTTTTTAGTATTTTTTTTAACCCTACGACAATAACTTTTTAATACCTACATTTTGAGCCATATAACATTAAAATCGATTCAGTAGTTTTTGCTGTAGAGTCATTTCAATACATCAGGATCGAGCAATTTCTTGATTTTTCATCACTCTGTTTCTTAAGACAGGGTAAAAAAAACTAAAAACGCAGAAAATTCTTTTTTATTGATATCAACGAATTCTATTCCTAAATATACAAAATATACAAAACTTCATTTCCAGACCTTGCTGATTTGTGATAGAACACGGAAGTTGGTTACTAATAAAGGAAACACCATATCAAAACAAACTCGTTCTTGCTGACAGCTAAATTGAGATACATTGATACATTAAGGATTGACATTTGTTGCGAGCTTCCAAATGAAAATTCTTCAAACAAATTGAGAAGGCAATCACTAGTAATTATTTCAAATATTTGACAAGCAAAAACTAATAGTAAACACTCAGTGAGCAGCACAGAATGATCTTAGCATACCGTGTCATATGGTATCTAAAACCAATATTGAATATATACCGAAAGCATAAATTGAATGCGATACGAAGCGTATTCTTAGATATACAGTCAGATTGATAGAATATTACATCGCCATAGAGAAAGAGAGGAAAACGGGCTAGTGAGCTTCAAAGTATAAAGCTTGTGGTAGATGTTGCCACACACCCGAGTAATATATGTCCAGGTCCAGGTCAGAGTTTTGTTAAATATTACCCCAAGATCACGAGCAGTCCTACCAAATGCCAGATTATAGCCTTCCAGAAATAGATCAGGTAGAGTGAGATTTATATTACTATACTATAAAAAATAGCTTACGATTTATTGCTGTTGAGTGACCAAAGCGCAAGACTACTCAAATCGCTATTAACGAGATCAATCACTGCCGAAATGTTGTTAAGTCGTCCATATGTATAGAATTGACCATCATCTGCATAAAAATGGAAATTGAGGTGCTTAAGACGTCTGGAAGATCATTTATAATTATATAAAAAACGGAGATCCCAGAATTGATCCCTGTGCCAAACCACTTACAACTTCCGCATCCGAAAAAATAGATTCACTAACACGTAGCAAACTGAGCTCTATCAGATAAATAAGAGCAAATGAGCTGGACTGCAACGTCGAAGAATCCAAAATAAAATGGATTGGATATTTTTTAATAATGCAGTGTTTAGCTCTGAAACCTGACTGAAGAGGGCTGATCAGATTATATTATACTTTTTAGGCATTGCTCAATTTGCGTCTTTAAAATGATTTTAAAGACTTGAGAAACCTCTGGAAGGATGTTAATGGGCCTGTAATCTTTAACAGATTTTGGACAAGCTGACTTAGGGACGACAGTAATCCTAGCAAGTTTTCATAGCTCTAGAAACATAGAAATTCTAATGCAGCTGTTGAAGAAATATATAACATATGGCACGAGAACAGACTCTAGTAAGTTCATAAAACGCAAAGAGATTACTTAGCCTCAGATGCATTAGATTTGATGGATTTAATTGCAGATATAGTATAGTATCATAGTTATTAACTGCGGTGAAACTGAAAATCAGAATTGAAATGGTAATGAGGCAAAGGACGCACTACTCCATAGCCCTGTAAGAAATATGGTTAATAAAATCAAAGGCACTGACAGAGGTTTCTATTTTGTTTGATGTACATTCCCACGATATCGTTTGATTTAATGTTTTTCCATAACGTTTTGGATGGAAGTTTTGTTTTCAACTTTGTGCAGTAGAAGTTACATTTGACCTCCCTAATAACCTTAGTGACATATTTACGCAGATTACAAAATATTTTGTTATCCTCTGGCAGATTCATTACCCGACAAAGAAGATATGCGGAATAGCACTAGGCAATGGCGTTTAAAATCGCAGAATTCATCCATGGAGTTGAAGAATCACAAAATACATTTTTTCGGTACAAACGTTTTATAGGCATGTAATATTAGTGAACTAATTACACTTAGCTGAAAATTGATAGTTGGAAGGTACCAAATCTGGTTCCATAGAAGCAATGACGGCTCATAAAAAGCGCAAGTGTTAATTGATCACAAATCATTCATTGTTGTTGACTTGTTAATTGGTGTCGATTTGCGACATTTCAGACTAAAAAAGATCACGTCATGGAAATGAGAAAAAATAGTAGGTGACTGCCAAAATTAACTACGATACGCGATTCATGGAGTGGATTTGAACGCTTAGCACCAAACGGCATATGACATAATGCAAGAGAAGACAATAAGTCCTTTTACGGGCATCTATGATTTATTCTAGGTTCAAATTAAAGTCACTCATGATAACGAAGCGATTGTTAGCACCACTAAACCGATAAAAGGTGCTAGGTGGGGGTTTTGTAAATGCAACAAACCAAAACCAGATATCGGTATCGTAAAATTGTAGCAGCAAATCGTGCAGTTGGAAAAGAACACAAAACAAGGTACAAAGATACGAGATCGTATATCGCGTCACGTATATAACTTTTATGCATTTACTGACCAAATATGAGGCCAATCACTTTTTTCATTATTTTAAGGTATATTTTAAAATCATAACCAAATTTATTATTCATTTTCGTAATAATAAGAACATTAAAAATAAATTAAGCTATCAGACATTTTAAATCTGGCCCATATACATAATCAGAGCTAATATATTTTTAATCATCGAATAAAACTAATCTCATTCAAAGCAAACATGCAGAACCATAAACTTATAAACTGTATTTGTTCTATAATAATTTTAATTTATTTCGAGGCTCAACTTGGATTAATGGCGGTAGGCTGAACACTATTTTTTACAAAAGAGTAATGCTTCTAACTTTATGTTTTAAATTAGAAAACACGAGTATCTGTGGTTGAGAAAACTGAATGTTGTGATATCGATGAAGATCTACCTATTCTAATGACCAATATGACTGCAAGAAAACCAATTATCGATAAAGTTAATATAAATGGAAAAGTTATAGTTACTGAAGAAGTGAGAGGTCCATTATCGGTGAATAATTTGTAAGACAAATGGCTAAACAAATTTAATTAAACATAATATTGTTTCAGGTAGAGATCATGTGGTTTAGATGTAGCATGGATATGCAAGAATGTAAGAAATTTCATTCATTCGAAATACCACGACTTTGTGGTATTTTGAACGGTCAAAATGCATCATGGAATGTAATTATTGCAGCAATTCATCCACCAATAGGTTGTCCGATAAAGAAAGGGGAATATACAATGGCTAATGGGACGATTGAGGTCGATGGCTTTAATAACTTACCATTACAAGGATATCGATGGGTTATGGAACATCGTGTGTTTGCGAGAGATGTTGATAACAAAAAACAAAAAATTTTCTGTTTAAAATTTCAGGTGTCTGTAATGTATAGTAAAAAGCGAAATGTAAAAAAAATTTTAACCCTAAATTAATATAAAATAAACTAATTATGTTGTTAATACTGATTTAATTAAGTGTATTCGTAACTATATTATTTATATTTAAAATACGTATTTTTTCGGATTTTTGTGAGGAATAAAACTAAAGTAAAAGTAAGGAAGCAATTTTCAATTTTTCAATTCGAAGTTATGGTTGGAAATTTCTCAGGAAAGAAAATCCGTTTCTCATTTACGTTATTTAGATCGATTTGAACCTCACCAGTGCCGTGTTTAAATTAAATTGTCAGACATGTTATCAATTGCCCCACTGAGGCAATAAAAAGCAATCAAATTTGCAGGAACAAAATAACATTGTTTGGCTAACTATCCCGCTAGTGGGTTATTTCTTTATAATGTGACACTGTCATTCTCGATGATTTAAGCCCACATATGGGGCCCACAACCAATAAGGAGCCATCATCAAGAAATATTCTACAACTAACTAACCAATCATCCTACAGCTTACATATCACATGCAGTAAAAATCTCCTACAATTGTGTTTTTGCTTCTCTCGATCGATGCCAAAATCAATGCCGACAACAACAAAAAAAATAAAACAAATTGTAATATTGATGAACAATCGATATAATTGTTTCAACATTTTTGAATTAATTTATGTTTTCTAAATAATGCCGGTTTTTGGAATTCTTTGTGAGTAAATAAATCTACAATACAAAATATGACGAGTGACGAAGTAAAAGGATTTGATGACTGCAGTACAAAAGAAAGTACATCATTTTACCCATCGAATCTATTTCCTGGTCAGGCTAGTTTTAGTAAAACCACTATATCTAGTGCGTACCTAGTTAGTTTGTATGTTTTTTCAATTGCCTACTTTTCGAGTGTTTATACTTTAAACATTCGACGGCCAGTAAACACTCACAACAGAATGCCAGTTGTGCAGGTCATCTCAAGCATGGATAACAGACACTTGAGTTGTATTTTCTCGCACGGACTCATCATGATGTGTATCGTCTTCGTGTTTAAGCAATATTCTTCAGCATCTCCTACACCTAGTTCTTCTACACCTAATTTTGTTAAAATTATCCAACAGAGTCCAAGTCTTGGCGTAGAACTTCAATTTGTTTATTCTTCTCCAGCAATCTGTCCATTTGTGAAATTTTCTGGTTGGACGATTCTGATCTCCTTGCAAGAATGCAATTACAGGATACATCTGCTCAATGTCTAAATCATGCTAAATAGCATTCATAAAAAATATCTGATATATGTGTATCTTGCCACCGGGGAAAATATTTTTCAATAATCTACACCTTGTTTTTGCAAAAAGCCCTTACTTCCGAGTTGAGCTTTTTGCCGTTGAACGTTTCCATCATTATCTTTCTTAGTTTTAAAAACCCATTTACAGTTGATCGGTCATTTATTTGAGAGCAGATCAGTTAATGTTCATCAGCATGTTCACTATTAAGGCATTATACTCCTACTTCATGGCAGTCATAGGTCCCTGTACAGATTATGGATCACGAATATCATCAGTCTGTGTAGAATAAACCACATAATCATTCATTTTGGATTCGGTACTCTAGCTGAACGTCGCACTTCTGTTCAATGGCAACAACATATCTACTCTGTCTATTAAACGATAGCGTTTCGTGTCTTCGCAATATCTCACGAACATTATTTCGTTTGATTTGGGATCCTACTTTCAACTCATCGTGTTGCATCCAAATATACTTTAAAATGTCCGATATTTGGAATGGTATCTGACCACATTGCCTGTGGAGTTTTACAAGGATGATATTTTGTCGGTGATCTATTTAACACGTTTACTGTGGTGTTCACAGCCTCTGCCCGAAATTCCTTTGGTAACCCGGAGTCAAATAACATTCATTTTGCTTTTTCGACTATGGTTCGATTTAGTCTTTTCGACTTACCATTTTGCTGTGGTGTGGATATTACTGCCATGTTATTTCGAATTCAATGTTCAAATAATGTTTTCCAATTCACGATTACAAAGCTTAAACCGGATTGATCAGATTTTAATTTACCTTCACTTTTATACAGATCGATTTAATGTGACCGTACTGATTACACGTAAAACATCGAGATCCTTTACCTTTTTGGTGCTGAGGTTGAGATAATGTTTTTTTGTTATAATTTTAACTGTGATCCTTTTGATTACGGAGTAAGATGCACCCTGAAAACTGGCATTCGTTAATATCTTGGTTCAATTTTGTTTTTATTGAGTCACCTGTAATCGCTACGACAGAGTTTTCAATTCCCATGATCATTAGTTCATATTGTTCTGCTAACGATAATGTATACCTACTCATTCTTCTGAAATAATGAGTGCGATCTCTGTTAATTTATGTGCTGTCTTGATAACTTTATTGACCTGGTCTTCTGTATTTGCACAATTTTCGAGGGTTAACATTCTTAATTACGTTATATTTTTCTGGATAGTCCAGAAATTCCAACGTCGATTTCAACATATTATAAACCTCCTTTGATGTTTTTGCATCCATGATGTGAACGTACGTAATTTTATCAATCAATAAAACAATTTTCGATTTGTGTTTTGTGTTTTACATCATGTGTTTTGAAACTCGCTCTTCACCTCTGTTTCATCACCTCATACGACATCCCAAAAATCTTTATATTGAAGATAACTTTTAACGGCAAATGCCCACGATTCGTAGTTTTTTGACCTTACAATTTTTTAATTTTAACTTTTTCTGGGCCCATAATCTGTTGGGAATATTTAAGTGGAAAACAATAGTACAGAAGTAACAAAAATATGTACATCCTCTATTAAGGAAAGAAATTCAGTAATACAATTGACAGTTTGTTCTACTTCCCCTTTATTTGACTAAGCCCTCATTTAATCAAGCACTTAAACGATTTATCGCCACTAGAGGTATGTGTAAAAATACAGTTCAGATAATGGTAACAATGGTACATAAAATTAAACATTCTCCGTTACATACCAGCCTCTTTGGCCCAATAATAAGGATCAGAAAACTCAGTAATCGTAGAAGCTACAATGGCAGGATCACTCAAGCAAGTAAGGTCTTATAAAGTGAGAATCGAAGATAAAATCAAGTCCACTCCTAATAGAAGTTTTTGGTTGACTCGATGATTGCACTTGAGCAGTCAACACATGCTCATTCAGGCAACATAAGCGTTAACGTCAACGCAAGTTAATTAATGTAGCCTAGCTCTAAGTTCATGTTAGAAATGGCGTATCACGAGCCAACAAAAATGGATGAGTGCTCCCTGAGTGCTTTTAAACAAATTTCAGTACCAACCATTATACATCTAATTCTGTTTTACGCGAATTTTTTTTACGCGCATTTTACTTTATGATATTTCAAAACAACTATTTAGTTCTTTTTTACACGCAATGTAGCTTGATTTAATGCGATTCATTTTTCATTTTCTCTTAAAAATAATATTTTAAATATCTTAAAAAAATTTGTGTTTCGCGCTGGGACTCGAACTCACACAACGGAGACACCTGTTCAAATACATAGTGTCTTACACACTCAGCCATAGCGGCGATGACGAACCATATTTTAATTTTCATGTTCAATATATTTTAATTTTCATCACTTTACACTCGTGACTAGGATGTTGACTAAAATGTTGACTTAAGATATTGACGAAATATTCTCTCAAGTCTCATCCTATGAATTCACACAATGTATTGTCTAGAAATTTAAAACAAAAAATCCCAAAGAGTTGCATTTTATGTTTTGGCGTTATAAGTTTAACTTCGTCGTTACAACTACTGGATCTTGTCGTTATTCCAACTTTTATTACTTGTTATGTAAAGCGGATATGTCGATCTATTTAATATTTATTATCGAGTAATATCCAATTAGAAGTCATAGATTTATCCTGAATTTAACGCCGCCTGGAAACCATCAAGATTAATTGGATGTTCATCTAAGTAGTAGAACAGTAATTTGTTTATTATGCACTAGTGTGTAATGCAATAATAACAATCCAATATTATCACCTAGAGGCCTTTCATACTCGGTAAATTAGTTCTCTTTTTTTAATAGGTAATAACGACAATCTTTTAGGTAAATTTCATTTGCAAACCAATCTATGATTTTTCAATTGCGAACCCTTTACGCGAAAGTTTTTATGCTTGTTTGTGAGGAACGTATGACGTATCTATAGCGTAAAACAGAATTGGTTGTATTAGATAAATGTCATATAGTCTTAACAGAGCTCACAAGCTCATTTGAGCATCTACGTACACATTTTCCAGCAGATAAAGACGATATACCACCTGCTAAAGTGAGCAAACTCATCCGGTATGGCCACATAAAGCACCAAAAAACGAATAGTCAACCAATATGGTTGACAAATTGAAAACCACTCTTAAACTCATATAAATAACATCAATAAAATTAAGTTCGATCAAAAATTGAGGCAATTTATATTTTTTGTCAGTAAGGTAGACGTGTAAGCAGCTTAACTTATAGGAACCTATATAAAATATACACCGCAAATAAAAATGGCCGCGAATAAAAATGGCAGTAACTTTTTTTGAAAAAACCTAGAGAATGAGTCTTAAAATAATACTGCGCTTGCATTAAAATATAATATAGCCCATTTTGTCATACTCTCGTTGGTTTGATAGCCCAAATCAAACCAAATATCTGCTCAGATAACAATCACAAAAACAAAGACTTTTGTGCCTCAGTGCCAGAATAATTTGAACATCAGCAATGAAGATCCCTCTGCTTCTCCCTGCATTACACCTACATCTTAGCTCTGGAGCAACATAGAGCGCTTGAAATCTGGACTTATATTCAAACCGAGTAGTGTAGTGAACACTGGCCCTGCTAGTGAAATGACTAACAGGAAGCAATCGGAGGACTACATGCCTAGCGAGGTTTGGTTCCTGCGAGCTTCAACCATGTGTGTACGAGAAGCAATTTTCCCCAGTCAGCACAAATAAACAGATATGCACGTAAATGAGACTGTGTAAACGGAAATAAATCACCGAAAACCAAGAGCCTGCACTCTGACGCCCCCAACGGCTGGAAAAACCGACATCACCACATACACCAATATTATTATTACATTTTTAAAACTAAATTAAATGTTTAGCCCATGTTGATTCAGCCGATTATATTAACTAACGACTAGATCTAATTATCACAAAAACAACAAAAAAAATGTTCTGCTTCTGGTCCGAGTGGCTGCATAAAAATAATCAAAATAATCCAAACAAATAGCAATAAGCTGTATATAAAAAAAATGTTTTTCTTTGGTCCGGGAACAATAATAATATCACCAAAGCCTCTATAAATTTTGTTAGATAATCAGATCAAGGTGATATAACCATTACTATATGATGACGATCAAACAATTAACAATTAATTATGTTGCTTTTTTTATAATAATCTCTTGTGTTCAAGGTCACAGATTACCACCAATAATTTTAAAACTCCCTGCCAGTAACCAATTATTAAATCAATTTCACCTGTTCATATTTGTTTGAAACCACAGCTGTTGTATGAATATAATCTAAAATATAAGAGACCAAAACATGTATTTGTTTTGTTTGTTTTTCTAACTATTTCAAAATTCTTTAATTTTTTATGGTGTGAATGCGAAATTTCAGCAAACACGATATTGTTTTAGTACCGCTTAATTCTCACAAACCAATTTTATTTGATCTTAATAAACCAGATTTACTCTGCTTTTTTAAAACAAAATGAACGTGTCGCATTTTAGCAAGATTCTACACAATTAATTTAGTTTTTCTAATATTGTGTTTGTCTATTATTCATGAATCGCCTATTGATTTAATTCCGATCGACTGTCTTTCAAATACAATGTATATATAACACAATAAAAATTATTAATCAACAACATATCAAAATGAGACAGCAATCGATGAATATAATCATTGCAAACAGGGTTGAGAGATATATGAATAAAAAGACGATAAGTTGTATTGATCGCGTTTACGGGGACAACAGCTTCGTAACAGTTGTCTTACTGTCTATTTAATATTCCTTTCGGAAACATACCAAAATGAATTCTTATTACATCTTCGGCTGTTTATCAAAAATAGCTCAACTTTAAAGACAATCCACAGTCAAAATAGAGGCTTGGGATGAAAACGAGAGTTTTTTAAATACACTACCACACGATTTCAGCGTCTATAAACAAACTACTCCCAAACCACCAAAGGCGCTGCTGCATGATATTTATGTCACAGAAAAAAATCCACGCTAGCGCTAAGAGCTTCTGCAAGAGAGTTCTAAATCGAAACCTTTGCAATAATTACGGATTTTATTCTTTGCACTGAAAATAAAACAGTAACCCAGCTTCATTGATCATATTTAAAATCGAGGCGCTGTGACTCAAAGCTACTATGTAATACTATCAAAATCTACAACAGATTACAGCTACCGACTATGTCATACTTATGTGACATCTGATTTTACAGAGGTAGTAAAATATAAAGCAGTAGCAGTCTAGTAAATAAAGTACCCAGCATAAAATTTATAGCTCCAAAACCGTGCTTTGAACTGAGCTGGTGCTCGTTCAAATATGTCATCCAAAATTAGGGACAGGAACAAAACAAAAAACTTTGAAAAAGACACGACGGTGAGTATACTACACTCTAAAGCGTTTCCGAATTACTTTTTCGTTGAGCCTTGTTGCTTCTAACAGATACCAAATCTGTAACTCGGCAGCTGAACTGCCCTTACTCCCTGGAATGGGGTTTAGTTTCATCCACACAGCGCCGCGACATCGACATCATATGTCTTTTAACAACCGCCGGATAAGCACATATCTTTAGGTCCCGCTGTTACTCAAACTAACTACTCGACCTAGCTTAGTTTCAAGATACCTCTACTAAAAATGTTAGGAAATTGTGTACAGCAGGTAACATTTTATAGATTTTTGGTCAACTTTAACCCCAGATTTTGAAAAACTACATATATAAATTTTCTGTTGATATTTTTAATCAAATCGAAACCATTTTGAGCCCGTTTTGGTGAGTTTTCTAAAATTGGATCAAATATGAGGAGGAGGTCCCCGAACAAAAGTTTCTTTGGAACTTCAAAAGCTTAAAATTATGTCAATACTGATAAAACTAAGGTTAATTCATTTTAGATCACTATGGTACTTTAAAGCACAAGTCACACCAGCTGTCATGTCATGCATATAACTTTTATGATTTTTAATTATGATCCGTTACTATTTGTTATTATCTCAATTTTATTTTAAAATCATGAAACGTAATGTTATCATCTATCTTAATTAGATGATTAAAAATAAATTTAGGCAGATTAATGATATACTTAATCCGAGCTAATATATTTTTAATCATCGAATAACTCAAAAGTTTATAGTTTTAGTTAAAGCAAACATGCAGAACCATAAACTTATAAACTTTATTTATTCTATAATAATTTTAATTTATTTTGAAGCACAAATTGGATTAATGGCGGTAGGTAGAACACATTATTTTACAAATGATTAATGCTTATAACTTTACGTTTTAAATTAGAAAACACGAATATCAGTGGTTGAGAAAACTGAATGTTGTGATATCGAAGATAATCTACCTGTTCAAATATCAAATATGACTGCACGAAAACCAATTATTGATAAAGTTAATATCAATGGAAGAGTTATAGTTACTGAAGAAGTTAGAGGATCATTATCTGTGAGTATACGTAAGAATAATTATGACAAAAAAAATAATATGTTTTATTGATTTAGGTAGAAGTTGTATGGTTTAGATGTGACATGGATATGAAAGAATGTAAAAAGTTTCATTCTTTTGCAATTCCACATCTTTGTGGTATTTTGAACGCACAAAATACATCATGGAATATAATTGTTAACGCTATTCATCCGCCAATAGGTTGTCCGATTAAAAAAGGTGAATATACAATGGCTAATGGTACAGTTGGTTTGGACATGTTAAATAGTTTACCATTACAAGGCTATCGTTGGATATTGGAAAATCGAGTGTATGCGAGTGATAATGACAATAGAAGAAGAAAAGTTTTCTGTTTAAAATTTCAAGTATCCATAATATATAGTAAAAAGAGGCATGTGATGAAAAACGTGTTCTAGACAGAGTTGTGAAAACTCGACCATTTTTGATTTTCCTGAAACTTGGCATATAAGTAGTATGGACAAAATAAAAAATTCCACTTCTTTTAAAATTTTTTTAAAGTGCTTAGTTTGAGGACAGGGGGTACCCCAACATGCATGAAAAATGAAAATTCTGCCAATCCGATGTAACTTTAAAATTAATTGCTCAAGAACGGCTATATCGATTTCATCAAACTTTTTTTTGTTTGATAGATGATTAGTTAGCCCTTTGAAAAAAAATTCATTTATTGTTTTTATAATTAATTTTTAAATAAAAATATTAAAAAAACTTTTTAAAGATGGCGCTAGGGTCGAAGATCATTTGGAATTAAATTAATTTTTTTTTGAAAATAGTTCTATCCTTATTCTAAAATATATCAAATTAACTCAGAGGCAATTTTTGTTATTGAGATATTTAATTTTAAAGATTTTTAGTCCGTCTAAAATTGTATTTGTTCATTATTTTTTCGAACAATTTATATCATCAAAAAATTTTAACCACTGAAGTTCAAGAAAATAATGAACAATTAGAATTTTAATCGGACTAAAAAATCTTTAAAATTAAATATCTGAAGAACACGAATTAACGCCTCTTTGTAAATTTGATATATTTTAAAGTAAGGTTAGAGCTATATTTAAAAAAAAAAGTTAAAATTTAATTGATTTAAAAATTTTTTGTTAATGGGAGTTGTTTGAAAAAATGAAGAAAAATTCGAATCGTACTAAAAATTTTTAAAATTAAATATCTCAAGAACAAAAATTAACGCCTCTGAGTTAATATAATATATTTTAGAGTAAGGATAGAACTATTTTCAGAAAAAAAATTAATTTAATTTCAATTGATCTTCGACCCTAGCGCCATCTTTAAAAAAGTTTTTTTAATATTTTTATTTAAAAATTAATTATAAAAACAATAAATGAATTTTTTTTCAAACGACTAACTAATCATCTATCAAACAAAAAAGTTTGATGAAATCGGTATAGCCGTTCTTGAGCAATTTAATTTCAAAGTTACATCGGATTGGCAGAATTTTCATTTTTCATGCATGTTGGGGTGCCCCCTATGCTCAAACTAAGCACTTTAAAAAAGTTTTAAAAGAAGTGGAATTTTTTATTTTGTCCATACTACTTACATGTCAAGGTTCAGGAAAATCAAAAATGGTCAAGTTCAAATTTCGACTTTTTCACCTGCGTAGATCACATTTTTCATCATGTTCAAAAATTAGTAAACCAAAAAAACAATAAAATATTTGTGTTGTTTTCGAAGATTTTATTTATAGTATCATAAGGTTATTGCTAGCAGACTGTTATGAGTAAAAAGGAAGTGAACTAATTATCTACTCTGGACAAAATGGTTGATCATCACAGAACCGGACGCAAGGAGGAAGTCCGCAGACCACATTCGTCATGAAAAGTATAGCAATAAATGTTGGTGAGACCCAAACCCAGAGATAAATAATGACATGCTCTATCGACTTAGATATCTGGGCTAAACGACGAACTACTGACACCAAAAAAAAAAAGATCAACATATAAAAAAATCCAATAAAAACTTGAGCTGAAAACGAGAAAACCATATGGATTGGTGGTCGTAGAATAATCGAGATCATTCCTAACCTAAAAAAAATTCTCAAACCCAAAACAAATTTAACTAAAACACATATACGTCTGTATATCATGAACTGACGCATTTCGCCATCCACCCACAGAACAAAAAGAAAGTGTGAGCGGCAGGATATGCGCTAAAAATAGGTAGATTTCGAGATCAGACAGTTCTGTGTACAAGTAGAATCTGATGTATCAGATTGGTTTAAATGAAACAAACTAATTACAAACAGATATCGAATAACATTTAAAAAGAAAATTAGCTACTTATAAGCAAAACTACAGCAATGCAATTCTGCAAAAAACAAATATCAAATCTACCACAGAACACAGACAATGTATGAAACTATCTATATGAAAAACACACGGCAAACCTACTCTTTATCATATGTCGTGCAATTACTGCAAAAGATCAAAATAGTTTATTTCTAAGAAAAAAAAATTAATTTCTTCTATTCAAATCTTTTTATTTTTTTTATTGATTTTTATAAGGTTTTTGCAAATTGTTCTTGTTGGGGATTGTTGCAATCTTTTTTATTGAAGCCGACAATTTAAAAATCTCTAACTGCAGAGTTTAATATTTAAACTAAATTTATGAAGTTTTTAAAAATATCAGTATCCAAACGGCCGTTATAACGGATTTTAAAAACCAATTTTTAAGCCTCCAGTTTCTTAACTATGTGTCGGATTTTGCTGATTTACGAACTTGTCTAAGATATCAAGAAAACAAACATTTTTTGAAAAGATTTTTTGATCTGGCCTTACAAATGCGACCGCGAGAGGGCTGATTGTTTCAAAAAAATATTTTTTCTCCAAACTTGTTGGTCGGAGCCACTCACTCAGGAACCTCTTACTGCAGAGGTCTATTTGTAAAATAAATTGATAAAAAAGATTCCAAAGATTCTCAATTTGTTAATTTCTTTTAAATGTTTGCATCTAAACGGTTGTTAAAACGGTTTTAAGAATTCAATTTTTTTAGTAAAAAGCTTCTAGTTTCTTAACCACGTATTGGATTTAGCTGATTCACGAACTTGTCCAAGATATTAATAGAACACGTATGTACAGGAAAGTTTTTCAACTAATGCAGGAGTTCCTCAGGGTTCTGCTTTGTCACCAACTCTCTTTCTTATTTATATTGATATTTTTTGTTTTAAATTAAATTAATTAATTAATATTTGTTGTTGATTTAAAGTTTGTTTGTTTGTTGCAAGCAAACTTTGCTATTAAAACAGTTTTGCCTTCTTTAAATCAGGTTTCGTTTTTCTGTGTTTACATTTGGGTGTTTCGAATGTTTATATGTTATAACAACTTTTAAATTTTCCATTGTTTGGATTGGCAATTTTGACAGTAAACTTAGACATAGTATCAAGTTATCCAGCGGTTAGAATTGCCAATTTAGATATTATCGATTTGGTTGTTTTGTGGTGATTTTGTTGATATTTATTTTAAGGTTAAAAATAAATTGCTTATTTATAATGGCAAAATTATCAATAAATTTTGCCAACATAAGAGGATTGAATGTTAATCTTCATTCGGTCCATCTTTATCTTGAGAGAACAAAACCGGATATTCTATTCCTAACTGAAACGATTATTAGTGACCGAGCTGTTACTCTTGATCGTAATAAATACCTTTGTCCTCAATATGAACTAGAATCCTCTTTTTATTTAAGCATGGTGTTTGTGTGTATATTAGAAACACCATTCCATACGTAAGAATTAAAAATTTTGAATTAAATTCAAAATACCACAACATGGTTTCCCTTAAGATTTGCTGCTCAAATCAAACGTTGTTTGTCTTTGGTCTGTATCGCTCCCCTAATTCACCTGAGAACATCAACCTTTTTCATGACCTATCTGAAAAAATAGATAGGAGTATCCTAATGCCAAATTTGTAGTTCTTGGTGACTTCAATGTCCACAATAAAGAATGGCTCATACACAGTTCCACTACTGATGAGCTAGGTAAACAGGCTGAGCTATTTGCTCTTTACCATAATTACACAAAGATTATAGATCAGCCTACCAGAGTACCTGATATTCTGGGACAAAATAGTAACTTACTTGATTTGTTTTTAACAAATGATCCTTACCTGGTACAATTTAAAGTATCAGAACATTTAGGTGGTTCAGATCATAATATGATCTCTACACAGTTAAATTTAAAAATTCCAAAACAATTTAAAGCAAATCCTCGTCTTTTTTGGGACTATAAAGCTGCGAATTGGCAGGGTCTTAGAGATTTTTTTAAACAATTTTCCTGGAAACGTAATTGTCTTACCGGTCAAGACCCTAACATAGCTGCGTTAAATTTTTCGGAGGCTATTCTTGGGGGTATGCGAAAATTTATTCCCAATAGATTAACCGTTCCTAAGACTGATCTATGGTTTTCCAAAAAATGCAAAACGGCAATTAAAATTAAGAAAAGGGCATTTCAAAAGTTTAATCAAAACAAAACTGATGAAAACCTTAAACAGTACCGAATTGAGAGAAATATATGTAGAAAACTAATAGATGCAGAAAAAAATCTTTTTAATAGGAAAAAAGCGTCTAAGTTTGCTGAACATCCAACTGGTTCACGAAATTTCTATAAAGCGGTTAAGGATGTCCATGGTAATTTTTGTAAGTCTTCTCTACCTCCCCTAATTGATGGAGATGTGCCGGTAATAGACCCAAAAGAAAAAGCTAACCTTCTGGGAATTTATTTCTCTAGAAATTCTACACTAAAAGAACCCAATTTTTTACCTAAGTCAATTCGTAGAGTTTCGCACAACATGATGCCCATAATTTTTCGTAAAAACATTGTTCGGAAAATGCTTTTACAAATTAATACTAACAAGGCATCTGAACCAGATCGTATTCCCCCAATTATTCTGAAAACCTTTGCTAGGGAGTTAGCACCAATCCTCACTAAAATCTTTTATTTGTCATATAAGAGAGGAGTTTTTCCTGAAATATGGAAAATTGCAAGCGTACAACCAGTTCCAAAAAAGGGTAGTAAGACTGATCGAACAAATTACAGACCCATTTCAATTTTATCGGTTGTTTCTAAAATTTTATATATATATATATATATATATATATATATATATATATATATATATATATATATATATATATATATATATATATATATATATATATATATATATATATATATATATATATATATATATATATATATATATATATATATATATATATATATATATATATATATATATATATAAATACAAATATGTATAAAATTTATTTTATAAATATATATAAAATAATACAAAATACAAAAATACAATATAATATACAAAAACGCTGTTTAACATAACGATATTATAGTGGACGTAAAGATCTTCAGTAAATGTAAGGCAGCAAAAATGTGCCACTTTCGCAATAAGCAAAGATTCGCCTAGTGGTTTAATCATGATACCACGTACGGATCTCCACACGAATATAGATTTTATAGGTAACCATTTTCAACTCCATATATCAATAAAAAAAAATGTAACATTTTATGGAATAAACTCACCCTCAAATCATCGTCGTTTGACCATACGGTGTACCCCTCTGCTTTATAACACAAACGATAAAATTCCGGAACACCTTGTGCAAACAAATTATCCATTACACATCTTCACATAGGTTGGGCCCTTTTTAAATATTTGTCATCTTGCCTTTCTCGAACCACCGCCATATCGTATGAAACATTTAATAATTTTTTTTTGTTCGCATTATTTTGTTTTTTCATTTTAAAACTTGCTAACACAACTTAAAACACACGAGTTTTCTTTATCTACAAATTTTGGATTTACCTAGAATATTTCAGAAATTATTAAGTCATTAATTTTTAAAATGTGAAGTTAATTTAAATTAGACTGCGATAGCGTAAATAGTTTAAGTGGAATGTGATTATATTAGACGAAATTATTATAATTCTAAAATATGGAGGAGCTGAAATCTCACAGCTCTGAGATATCAAGACTTCGGTCTGGGTTAAGGATTTGTATATAGTTTTCGGCAAAATACTTTTATGAGGACATGGTTTTTAGTTTTGGGCAGCGATGTATATCAAACATAACTCTTTGTTAAAGTACAAGTATATTTTATCTCTGTTTAAACATTTATTACAAAACTAACACGAAACATCAATACGTTGCCGGAAAATTATAATCAAAATTCCAAAAATATTGTTAAATTAAATAAAATCAAACTTTTTCAAAATTCCAAAAACATTCCAAAAATTAGAATAAAATCAAATATTTAAATTTTTTCTAAATTCCAATAATATTTCAAAAATTCTTAAAAATTCAAACTTTTTCCAAAATTCTAATAATATTGCAAAAATTATTACAAAATCAAAAATTGAAAATTTTTTCAAAATTACAAAAATTATAATAAAATCAAATATTAAAAATTTTTCAAAAATCTAAAAATATACCAAAAATTCTTACAAAATCAAAAAATAAAACTTTTTCCGAAATTCTAAAAATATTGCAATAATTTTTAACAAAATCAAAAATACAAACTTTTTCAAAATTCCAAAAATATTTCAAAAACTATAACAAATTCAAAAATTTCCATGTCCAATTTCATTCTAAATTACATTTACGTCATAAAAACAGCTACATTTTTTTTTTCCAAAAAATTGGCTAAAAAAATAAATGAAATCATTTTTTGACACTTTGACATTATTTTTTGACAAACTTATAATGCCATAATTCTCTATAATAATAATAAAATATCATGTCATACAAACTATTAACTTTATTTTTTTCTAAAAAAATTGGGTAAAAAATAAATAAAAACGGAAAATATGCTTGAGGAAATTTTTAGTTTATGAGAATATTTATTTAAAAACTGTAGACCACCTAGTGGGACGGTGTTGGTAAAAATTGAACTCGGATGTCAAAGACCGAACACCCAAAATGCGAATGGCAAAGGTTTAATACAGATGCAGTGTCGCAATCTTTACTACAATAATCCACACGGAATGAAATATAAGACTCATACATGTAGAATAATTGATATTGAATGAAAAACCGTTTGAAGTCATTATTGATATATTTATTGAGAATCAAGTGAAACCGCATCTAGAATATTCTAGAATATCTTACTTAGACTTAATTCTCCACATTGAATTTTTCAAGAACGATAGCATTTTATAATTCCAGAGAACGCTGTAAGAAATTGTGACGTCTCACACATCTTTTACCCTTCCCACCTTTTAGTTCGTTACACATATCAATTACAATTTCTTTACTGAACTCTGAACTCAGTTTTGAAACAGTTTGAACTTTGGTATAATTAAAATAGTTAGATTTCCTCTTATTAGTTTTTTGGTTAAGTCATCGATCACATCTATATTGTAGAATTTTTGCAGAATTTATTCCTTTAGCCGTCTTGCAATTAGAACATAGGGAGACAAATGACTGGAGCAGCGTGTTTTCATCTATAAAAGGCCTTCAAGTTTTGTCTAATGCACGACCGCATCTCAATTGAAAAATAGAAGTAATAGACCGAATGCAAACATATTATTCTTTTAAGAGTCTATGGAAGGGCTCCAGAACACTTGGTGGTATTCTATTACAATTTGATGTTAAGGTATACAAAATTCCTAAATTAAGAAAATCCAGAATTTAAACTGTATATTGAAAAAAAATCCATTCGTTGACTCAATAAACAATATCATTGGTTCAATAAACAATTTATTAATATTACGAATGATTTCATTTTATTAATAAATTATTTATTGATCCAACGAAAAGTAGTTTATTAATTGTTGTTTATTAATACAACCAACAATTTAATTGGATTTTGGTACATCTTTTTCAGTGTAAAGGCATATTTCAGGAAAGGAGTTAAACAAATACACATTTACGCTAGTTTCAAAGTTTGATTGAAAAAAACAGTCCTGAACACTCGAAAAGGGATTTTCGTGGAAATAATCAAGAGCTTTTGGTGTTAAAATATAAAAAAGTGTAGTCCAGCTATTATTTGCAAGAGTAATAACGCTAGCAATACAAAATTATCTACTCCTAAAAACGGAATCTCTCGGTAGACGGAAAAAAATTGGCTCCCTTCAGATTCTGTCTTTCGTGATTTTTACTTCACCATTGTCGTATTTTATTTGTTGTATTTTATTTTTTTTATTTTTTTCCTTCCATTATTTAATAATATTTTTTTGATCTTGACAGTTTATTGTTTGCCCTAATCGACTGACTAGTTAAACGAAGAAAATGATATGTTTGAGGCATGATGCAGCCGAGTCATTCAATTATTTCTGATGACGATATTTATAAAAAAACAACGAGATCAGTAACAATGCGACGGTATTGTAGGAAATGAAGATTAGGAATGAAGTATATTTGACATCTATTGAGGAGACCGAGTTTTCTAGATCCGGTCTTTGCGCATATGATTGTACAAGTAATTGTGACTACCAATAATCGTATGCTCTCGCATTCACCTATTTATTTGACACACATGCTAACTGAAATATCTCTGAGAAAGTCAGTTTTCGATCAAAAGAAATAATCAATGGATGTGTTTTAATGTAATCAAATTTAACCAAATTTTGGTGACCTCCGTGATTTTTTTATGTTCGTCCCCTGAGCAAAGAAATTGTTTCATGCTGTCGTTGGTCGAATTAAAAAAATTAGTGAAAAGGGTGAACCAAAGCGTAAGCAATAAGCATTGGCCTGAACAGCTAATCCTCACTCCTGCGATAATCTGTTCTTTAACTAAGTTAAAATTTAAATATTTTGTGAGCATATTGTGAGTATAAACAATAAATAATCGTACTATGGTAATATAACAGCATAAAATTTCAAAGTCATAAAACGCATCCACCATTGTCACGATATAAAAAAAACGTACGTCTTATCTCTCCTTCTTAGCGTAAATGTTATTACAAGTATATTTGTTTAGATTTTATTATTAAATTCATTTTTCTTTCAATTTTATTGTTTACATAAAACGAAAGGATATAATACTCTTGACTAGTCTCATGTGATGATTTTGATGGAAACTTGTTTTTCTTATTTTCACAACACAATAACGGGAAAATAACAACAAGAAAATAAATACAAATATAAGCTAGCATATAATGAAAGCTTTTGCTTTGGTGAAGAACGGAAAGAAACAACATAAATAATTTGTATGAAAATAAGCAAAGTGGAGGAAAAAACGTTTTAAGTGTTTGTTTAGGCGAGAAAATATAATAAGAACATAAAAAAATTGTTGGATTTGATTTCAGGGGAGGTGGAAAATGTTGTGTTACATAGATATACATTCCATCGGTGTTAGACCATCGTGATAATAAAAAGAAGAAAACATCGTAATATTAACTCCTGGTGGCAAAAGAAAAAAGTTGCTTGTGTTAAATATTGTCACTTGGTTGGTTATTCTAAAACAAAGCCACAAATTGAAGAAAAACATTAATACTTTCAAAACCAAATGTTATATTTAACAAACAAATGTAATTCTGCCTGTAATAGAAATATATAATAAATTTGTAAAACTTGTATTATAATAGAGAAATTGATGTCACCTACAAGCCAGATCATCCTGGCTTTGACGAACTTTGGAGTCAGCTTATGTTTTGTTCTGCGTGGTTTAAATTTAGTTACGTCTGTAAACCAAGTTTCCGCGACTATATTTTAACACGCGTGAGATTAAGTTATAGCGATCTACGTTACGATCAAAAGCTTCCGCTGTCTTTAAACGCATTTTTGAAAACTTATCGGATTGATTAGGACTTTTTCCAGGCTCCTCTAAAGAATTTAAGCAGTTTAGTAGCTCATAAGTAGGACCATGAATGATCATTGATTAGCGCAAACTATGGAGAAACTATTGTGTGATTTAATAAAGATCTCAAGTTACAAGCTATATCAGTTTAAATGATTATCCCATTGAGCATGATACTTTCCAATGTAAGCTCGAATGGCAGCGATAACACTTCGGTTCACTCGCTTAAATGCGTTAATTTGAGGACAATAAACCACTATAAAAGTATATGTTTGATGTCTCGTTTGGTTAATTGAAAAGTTTATATTTAAATTGTAAAGCATTATCTGTTACCACAAAATCTGGACAGCCAAATAAGTGGAAAACATGTACTTCTAAAGCAGAGGGAACAAGTAGAGGGAACAAGAAGAGGGAAGAAAAAAATTGGAAAAATGGTCCAACACAACAAGGTTGACAATATTACCAGTTTTGGAATGAGGATGCGGTACTAAATATCTATTAATAAATGCTAACCCATTCTTTCCGTTTTGAAGAGACTGATCATAGGTTTATCATTTGGAGTCAGTAAAAGAATCGACGTTTTTTTATGGAGAATTTTAGCGACTCCACCGTGGGATGAGGTCGGAGGGCTATAAGTCTTTGCAATCAATTCCTCAGTTGATTCCGTAGGGATCCATAACTTCCAAACCTTTTCGTTTCATGGCGCGCCAGCTATTGAGAAGTTAAATTTTTTATATACTACCCCGTTTGACTCACGCAAGTCGGGCATGGACCCATCTGAATCACAAAAAAATTTTACCAAACGCAGATATTCTTTGGTTTTTAAAGGTTCTGAATTTAAATCGAATTCCTATTCAACTGATTCATCGTTATTAATACCATCTACTGAAAACATTCTGGACAAAGCATCAGAAACAATATTCAACCTTCCTGTCCTTTGCTCAGTTTCAAAATTAAATCCCAGTAATTTAAAATTCTATCTGACCAAACGGTCAGACAAGTATTTTTTGCTCATCAATCATTTAAGGGAAGCATGATCAGTTATAATTTTAAAGAGTGACCCTCGACATAAGCTCTAAATTTTTTAACACTAAATATTTCAGCCAGGCACTTGTTATATAATTGAATTATATAATTGAATTATATTGAATTATATACAAAATTATATAATTGAATAAATTAAATTTATAGGTTCGGCTAGAGAAAAAAATGTTTCAAAAGTTAAATTAAAACGTTACTAAATATTTAAACAAATATACCTATTACAGTATTATTTGGAATATAGCCGTGTTAAAACTTCTAGAGGTAAGCAAATAAAATCAGGTGTTAGATCGGAACGTAATTAATTGAAACACTAAAAAATAAATGAGTCAAATTCGTTAGAAAAGAACGCCAAGATACATCGATTGTGACAATTGTCTTTGAGATCGGATCATCCGTTGTTGAGAAAGCGTTTGAGTAATGCTTGTACACATACGACGAGACCCACGTACATACACACAAACATACATTCAACCCACAGGGCTGAGCTTCAGGCTACTGTGGGGGTCACAGGTGGCGGACCTACATACAGATATATTGTAAGTAGGTGTGCTGCGAATACGCGAATAAACAGTCCCCGAAAAAGCACACAACACAATCAAATCCAAGAGCGTCTGTCCCACAATGGGCGGCTTACTGGTCAGCGCCTGTCTTCATGTTAGAAACGGCTGTTTATTTTCACCTGGAAGTAGGTTTAAAATGCTAAAAGAAGAAAGATTCGAAAATAAATCTACATGGAGAGGATATTAGGATCAAACCTTACGGTACAGGAATAGGAACCCTAGTACTGGCGACTGTAGGGAGTGAGTAAGCAAGCTTCCAGTTGTCGAAACCCAGTGACTGCAATGATACGGTGGTGGCAAACTTGGCCGCTGTACCAGTTACTCACGACTTCACTTCGTCACGACGAAGGGAGTTATCCCAAAACAACCAGCGATCAACCAAATGATACAAGTGATACGCAGGGTATCAATAATAGCATAGACATCTTATTGGTGGTTGGTTGTAAAATTCAACAACTGCAAAAAATGATATCGATCACACGTTCTATAAACCAAACGTTTAGGAACTTTGTTCACAAATCTGCTTGAATGACCTCACTGTTATGTTATCCAAAGCATCAGGCCACAGGAGATCAAAGTGTGCCAGACTTCACCGTCCTTGAAAGCAAACGTCGATGCAACATCAAAAAGACGCCGAAATGGAAATGGTGAGTGTAACATTTGATTAAAATACTTTAATTAATTCAGTGTTAGATAACAACTGATCCTTTTTATCATAATGTTAGATGGCGCTGAGGACAGGATCCAAATCTTCGCGGGTATAACCCAATGGGTTTCAAGTCCAAATAATTGTTTGTAAATTCAGTGTTAGATAACAATTGATCATTTTTATCATAATGTTACAGTGAGGACATGAGCGTTCAACTATTTTCGACGAAAAAAGTAAAACGGCTAGAAGGATCTTGAAAGAACCTAAGTCAAGATCAGAGCAGAACGTGATCCAACCGAAAGAACAGTAGGTCAAGTCCATAAACTAAAATGTCTTCCTGGGTTAACATCCGAATTGGAGTGGCAACCTGCGAGAAGACGTAAAAGGAGAAAAATGCGTCATGTTGAGCCTACGCGAAACAAACCACGCTAACCTATGAAAAGAGCACCACGGTCAGATGCTATAATAATATCTATGTCCGGTGAAAAAAGCTATGCGCAAATGCTTAAAGAGATGAAAGCGAACCCGGATCTAAAAGAATTCGGGGATTGTGTTACTAAGATTAGGAAAAGAGCTAAGGACGAGCTGCTTCTTGAACTTAAGAAAGGCGATCACAATTAAAAGCTTAAAGAGCACGCAGAACTAGCACTCAGAAACTCGGCGAGTGTTAGGTCAATGTATCAAGAAACTTTTATAGAGTGTCGGAACATAGACGAGGTATCAAAAGGGGAAAATATTTGCATTGCAATCTAGACCTAATTTCCTACAATTGGGCCTATCCAAACCAATGCAATCAAATCTATGAGGACAATGCTAGACAGGACTCAGATGGCAATAATCAGTCTCACTGAACGATCAGCGCATGCGCTCGTTACGTTACAATACGACCACATCCAAAACGGGCACGATGCAGATTGCGCGAGCGAATCACTCCAGCACGCTGTTTCAGATGTCTTGATTATGGTCATGTAGCAAGGCACTTTAAAAGTGATGTGGATCAAACGGGAATATGTTTAAGATGCGGAAGAATAGGACATACATCGAAATATTGCAAAGAGCCCCCAAAATGTGTTCTTTGCCTGCCAAGAAACACAGGGTCTAATGGCCATTCTACAAGAGGCAGTAGATGTCCAGTCTACCAAAGAGCGCTGAAGCCGATTTCTGCATAATGGTTAGGTGTATCCAAATAAATCTTAACCACTGCGAGGCGGCATAGGAGCTACTGACACAGACCGTTATAGACCAGAAAGTAGACGTGGCATTGATTTGCGAACAATATAGAACCCCTATGGCCGATGGGAACTGGGTTGAAGACAGAAAGGGGCAAAGCTGCTATCTGGACCTGCAATACTCTTCCTTTTTAACGCAGATCTAGTCGTCAGCATGAGGGTTTCGTCTATGCCAAAATCAAAGGTGTCCAATTCCACAGCTGCTACATTCCTTCTAGCACTTCACTGTACGAATTTGAAGAGACACTTGACCGACTAATAGCAGACGTCAGAGGTAACTCACCCACCGTAATTGCGGGTGATTTTAACGCTTGGGCCGTTGAATCGGGAAGTAAACGTACTAACCCTAGTCATTACTTGAGGCATTTGCTAGACTTGATCTGATACACAACCATGGTAACACGGATTCATTTAATAAAGGAGAAGCAGGTTCACAAGGGAGGGTGTCTGTCTTGTATACGCATAGTGATCATCCTGCTTTTGTATTTGATATCCAACCATCAAAGTGGTTTGAAAGGCTCCAAGTCAAGCAAGGCGCAGAAAAGTGGGTGGAAAATCAAAGAGTTGGACATGGAGATACTGTACTAAATGGTTAAATGAATGCTAATATTGGAGGGCGGTGTTAAGATAGGAGCAAAATTTATTTCGAGACATCTATAAAGCACATGTGTTACATCTATGCCACGTAAAAATAACGATAATGGACGGTACTCAGTATTCTAGTAGACCTAATGCATCATAGTCCGGAGAAAATATAACCGGACGATAAAAAAGCAATTGCTAACAGTAAGAGCAGATGATTCCAGTGTCTTATGGATGAAGTTCAAAATAACCCATGGGTAAGTACGTACTAAATTGTACTCACTAAACTAAAGGGTGTTCAATCAGCTACACCAGTGTGTCCAGATATAATGGCTGAAATTGTGTCTAGCCTTTTGCCACACTACAGTGACTTGTCCCTACCTCATGAGGATAACTCAATTTCGGCTGTCACCACCGAAGAGGTCCTATACCTCGTTGCTCAGATTATCTGTTAATAGCACGCCCGTTCTAGACCGCATCCCAAATATCGTTTTGAAAACAGTGATAATGAAGAAGTCAATTATATTCAAAAATATCTACACTGCGTGCCTGAAAGAAGGGATATTTCAGGAGGAATGGAAGTGCCAACGCCTAGTTCTTATACCAAAAAGTGACAATCCACCAGAAGAACGATCGTTCTACCGCCCACTGTGCATGGACTGTGCTGGACACAACTGGAAAGATCTTTGAGAGTTATTGTTACTCGACTTGAACAACATACAGAAGGCGAGTGGGACTTTTTGATGGCAGTTTGGTTTCAGAAAGAAACGCTCTACCATTGATGCAATCTCTGCAGTATATGAGATAGCGTGGCATCGAGTGGAAAAAGATGACTAGAGGGTGATAAACAATATTGTGCTTTTGTCACCCTGGATGTTAAAAAAGCATTTAACTCTGCCAACTGGAACCAAATCCTGAGAGCTGCACGTACCTGACTACCTGTTACGTATAATATTCAGTTCCTTCACGGGTAGAATTCTGATAGAACTATGGTGTATGATACCGAAGAAGGTCCTCAGAAGTACAATATAACAGGAGGAGTACTCCAAAGATCAGTCCTTAGACCATTGTTGTGGAACATCATGTACAATGGTGTTCTCAGATTACGTATACCGGAACAAACAACAATTATTGGCTATGCAGATAACATGCCGTAGTTGTTGTAGCCAAGAACCTCACGGCCATTACTAGGAACTGTAACCAGACCATAACCAGCGTTAGAGCATGGCTGAACAATACAAGACTAGAGTTGGCCGATTACAAAACGGAATTCATACTAATGAGTGGCAGAAAAGTGGTGGAAAGTATCAATATCCAGGTTGGTGGACAGATAATAAAATCTGGCCAGCTCCTTAAGTATCTTGGAGTGATTCTAGACCACAGACGGAACTTTAAAGTCCACCTGATGTACGCTGGTGACAAAGCCAAACAAGTGGGGGCTGCTTTTGCCATGCGTATGCCAAACATTGGCGGCCCTAGACAACCGATCAGAAAGTTTCCCGGTAGTGTTAGCACATCAATACTGCGATGTATGCGGCACCCACATGAGCCTCAGTGGTGAAAATGCCATCTTATCTTAGCTCTTATCTAAACCGAATAAGAACGAATCATGGACGTTGTGCTGATTCTTTCTACAAGTGGGGCATTTCAGAGTCCCCTGAGTGTGACTGCGGCGCTCCACAGCAAACTATAAAACACATTGCAACTGTGTGTCCAATTCGACGTTACAATGGCAACATCTCAGACATCCATTTGGCAACTTCCGATGTAGTAGCATGGATAGACTCGCTCGATGTAAACATCTAATGCTCAAATGTACTGTCCAATGTTCAAATATTTTACTTTTTAATTTTTACTTAAAAGACGCGCAATCAAATCGATTGTAAGTTCATTTAATGTGTATCCATGTTTTGGTTTAGGTAGATTTCATAGAAGAGTCTACCTATTTTTAAGTTTAATTTTTAATGTGTCCCAAAAAAATCATACGCTAAATAAATAAATAAAAATCTTAGCTCTATCAAAACCGGCCTATAGATTGACATCGTTGCGTGTTTGCTGTGCTCTTCGCACGGTATCTGATGAGGCTATAAATGTTATTGCGAGTAGAAGGCCGATCGATATTGCAGCAAAAGAGGTATCGGCTCTGCGTATAGCAACCCAAAATGATAGTTACTGACAAAGGCACGAAGACTTTATCATGGACAGTCATATAGAATGGCAATAAAAATGGTAAGCTTCCACCAACAGACGATGGACCTTTGTGATTATCCCTGACGTAAAAACATGGACAAAAAGGAAACGTGGTGACGTCCACCATCATTTGACGCAGATGATCTCGAGTCATGGATATTTCCGTGATTACTTATACAAGTATAAGCCAAACTGTCTCTACTGTGATGGAAAGGCCGACAACGCAGAGCACGTGCTAATCGAATGCGAAAGGTTTGCAAACGCACGAAGACTTATTGAGCAGCATTTGGTAGAGTCAATTACTCCGCATAGCCTCATGCAATTTATGCTGAGCTCAAAACACAACTGGAACACAGCCAATGAGTTTCATTTCAGTTTGTGATGATAAGTGTGACTGAGACAAGACGAACAAAGAGCAGCCATGCTCAACACTACGCAGCAGCACAACGCAGCATTATAATCAAGAGAGTACAACACTCAACCCCTGCCCTGCGAATGAATGCCTTAATTGGTGGTACCGCAGGGATACAACAGGGCCACACAAGCAAGGGAGATGATTTTACATGGCAAAAATCCACGCTCGCTTGGAGGTTGGCTCGGGTTCTTCGTGTTTTTGAAACGTTGATCTTCCTACGAAAAACAAAAAAAACGTACATCCTGCCAGCTGAAAATAGTCTAAACAGCTTCAGGAGGTCTTGAAACGTAAAGATGTCATAAAAATTCCGATTTCGAAAATCAACCCAAAACAATAACTTCCCATATCAGGCAGTCAATTAAAAGGTCAAACAATGGCTGAATACCCGAACAATAGCTCAAAAGTTTTAAAATTCAGTAACATCAAACGTATCACACATGGTAGAAGCACCACACATGTGTAATTTAAACATCACCCATCACATAAAATAAAAAAACGAAGACACAATTTTTTTTATTTCATTTCCCAACAATTTGTGTTTACATCTTTTTCTATTTTCCCTCTTTACGTTTTGTTCTTGTGAAGTAGATTTTCCTTATAACGATTTTGATCTTATTCTTATTGTTTGTATTCTTCGTCTATTCTATTATGATTTTGAAGCTTTTGTGGTTTTCTAGGATTTGTTATAATAATGATAAAAAAAAATCCCTTTATAGGACAATTTTTACGATTTCTGGTTAAATGTTCATTTTTTATGTCAGTTTTCGATGAAAATGTATAAAACAACCAAAAAAAAAAAGTTGGAAAATTTATTATTTTTGTTTGTTGTCGTTTCTTCTCATCGAAAATGGATAAAATATAAAAAAAAATTTTTTTTGATAAGGAAAAGAATATAAGGAAATTTTTATAAAACAAAAGAAAATTGAGAAGATAATTTTCTTAACTGATTACGATGATGAGTATTTGTGGAGAAACAGGAAGTTTTTGATTTCTGTCAATTTTCTTTATTGGATCGGATTTTTATCTTGTCTTTTGATCATTCATTGCAAGAGAGGATGTTGTTTTGTGATGATACAATGTTGGGTTGGATTTTTTTATTTGGTCAGCAATATGATGTGATATGTTATTGGAATGATTTACGGAGAAATCTTTTAAGATTGTCAATAAATCCATACCTAAAACAGAAAAACTATTCCTTCAAGAGCAATGGATTGAAAGTTGTGAGTAAGACTGTGGAATCGAAAATACCAAAAGACAAATTAAAAAAGGCACACTTTCTTTGAGAAAAAATTTTTTTAGGAAAAAAAATTTCCACACAGTTAAATTCGAATATTATATAAGTATTTTATTGGTAGTTTTTCAAACAAATCTTCATAGGCTATTTTTAATAACAAAAAGTGGAAGGAGTAATTAGTATAAGCCAACATTCATATTTGATATTAATACATTTATATTGATGGGTGGAGCAATCACTTTCATTTTTATTAAAAATGGTCTAAAAAAATTTGTTGAAAATTACCAATCAAATACTAAACTGATGTGTGAAAGTCACTGCAAATAAATTTGCTTTAGTAAATTTACTATAGAAAACTACCAATCGAATACTAATTTGATGTATGAATTTAATTAGGTAAAAAAGTTGGGCCGCCAACAAATTTATTTTTTGGGTGATCCAATGTAAATGTTTTTAGTGAAATTTTTTTTTCTGATCTTTGAACAATATCCTACTTTTATATTCTGCTACCAAAATTTTAAAATAAAACAGGTTATTAAAAAAACTGTAGTACCCTAGGGCCTAGGAGCACCCTAGCATTAAAAACCTGTTTTTAAAAACATCATTTACAAAGTATAACCAAATCTAAAAACTCATACGCATTTGATTTGAGTGAAAACAATATTAAAACGGTCATATCGATATTTTACATGGTCCTTCGAGCCGGTAGCTAGAAAATTTTAAAATTTCATTTAATATGATTAAATCCAAACCGTAGTAAGTGTTGGTTTGCTTACAGAAATATTGTTAAGTTTAATTTTGACATACAAAACGATAATAACTAACGGTTATATTCTTTAGCAGCGGTGATCAGAAATTAAACACATCTCCTTCTAAGTAGTCTATACGTACTTCAAACAACCGTATCAAAACTAGCATAATTAATAAACGTATCAAAACTAGCATAATTAATAAATGAAAATACACAACCTAATATTAGCACAATAGTTTCATTCAAAATATAGATATTACTACTAAAGTCAAGATCAACATATTATACTTCTTGTACGACAACATGAAAATGTACAATACTTGAAGATATTGAACCTGACAATATTAAAATTATTAAGTCGAGCATTCATTCCTGTAATTAAAAGCTTAAAATATTTTCTCTTTTAACAAAATCAATGATTCAGACATTATAACCATCTTTGATGCACCAACAGTGAACCGAGTCCAACATCACCTCTTTGATTAATGAACACAAACTAAGGGACATAAATTTACTTTGCAAAAAACATATTAAAATTATATTGGACATCGTGTAAGAAAAGAAAAGATCTAAACGCGCAAAATAATGGCAAATTTATTAATCCCTAAATGAACACAAAACAAACGGAAAGAAAAACTATAGACAAAAACTCGAATGAAAAATTATAGTTACATTTAGTAGTCAGAAACATAAAAGAAGAAGAAGAAAAAAAATAGAAGAAATAAAATATATCGAAAACATCTCCGACAAAGGTAAGTATTGTATATAAGAAATAATTTACGACTTTTCATGGAATTTAATTTATTTCTTCTTGAGAATTGTATTTATCTTAAACGTTCGAGAAGAATTGTCGAAGGAAGATTTTTCATGTTTGTTTTGTTTTCATATAATTTTTTTAATTTTACTATAAAGATTTATTTAAAATTTTTTTTTTAAACAATGTTGCAATAAGATAAATTGTTTTTCTAAACATGGGATGGGTTGGAAGAAAGTGGGTTATTTAATTCGACGACTGCAATCATTTTGCAAGCACGATCTGAACAAAAGAAAAAATTTTAACAAAACAATATTGCACTTTTTGTTGAGCTATTTCTTTAATTGTAAAAATTGATCTTCACCTTTTTCTCTTTAAGTTCATTTTGTTTTAAAGCAAAATAATGATTTTCATCAGCTATTAGGTTTTACACCACGCTTCTTTTGTAATAAAGCATATAACTAGGTAGAGTTTATAGATCTTAGGCTGTGAAGAATATACGTTGACATTTTATTAAAAGATGAACAACTAAACGTCTAATGTCTAATTATTTATTATTCACATGGTCCTTCGAGCCGGATAAGACATCCATGATAACCTTCGAGTATGCTTTTTTTAATTTTGATTACTTTTTCTATTATTTTTTGCTCGAAATTCCCCCTTTTACAAGGCTTTACATATTTTACTTTATCACCAAATGAAGTGGTTTAAAAGAAAATATTGTATTTAAGGCTAAGAAAAAACCATCTGATTTGTGTAAGTGATTTAATTAACTTTTAATGTTGGTTGCTATTTTCCTTTTATTGTTCGAATTATTGATGACATACTAGATAAATAAATGCATTAAAGAAACATCAATTTAAAATGATGAACCATCTATAAAACGAATAAAGCAACATTTTACCGTCTCTGCAATCAGTTCATCTAAAACATCATTAATTGTTAACAGTGTAAACCAAAGATTACCGTGTATTTTTGTTTCAATTCGCCAGTTTTTATTACTCCTACGTATGCACTTAAAATAGTTAATATCGGGTGAGTCTTTCTCTTACAACACTTACAAAAATTTCTAGAAACATTGATTTTTTATTTCAGATATACTACCTCCCGAGCAGAAATTAGTTAGTAAAGGCATGAATACAGTCAGAGCGTAATCAATAATTCCTTCGATTTTCAGCTTGGTTGTCAAAATTTTCAGTTAAATGCAAGACTTTTATCGCCAATAGAGCTAGCCAGATTCTAGATAAAATTTCCAGAAAAAATAAAAGAACCGCTGATAACTCTGCTGACCAGGGACCAAAAGATGTTTATCTTGAATTACTTTCAATAATGACAGTTATTCCACAAACAACTGTTTATGTCTGGTGCCAGAATTTTTGACCGAGTTTTGTACAACAATTCATTTATTTACATAATATATTCAACAATCACATGTTTTTGGTGCAACAATTTGTTTAGAAACAATAATTTATTCCACCATAATCTGTTAATTTTTGGTGCAACAATTCGGTTTCAAACAATAGTAATTTTAATTTAAATCATTTACTACAGCAGCATCCACAATAATAACATATATTGTTAATTATAATTTTGATGGTAATATTGCTAATTAAAATTTTGATCGATTTGCTTAGACTACAAAATTTATCAAGTAGCATATCGTATTAAAAAAATTAAATTTATTTATCGAACTAGATAGTATTTCCATTGATAGGCCGTAATTTAGTTCAATTAAATAATCTTCTTCACTTTTTTTTATTTCTAGTGAATGATATGAATTGTTAATCTTTTTTGGAATTATATGGTGAGGGCGTCCGGATTAGTGTCGGGAAAAAAGATATCGATACATTGATAGTTATCGATATATCGAATAACGAAATCAGAACGATAAAATATCGATATATCAATATATATATATCGGTACATATCGATATATCGATACTTGTCAATAATTACAAACAGATCGATAATTACAGATATTGATTTTATATTTTTATCGATATTTAGTACGGATTACCATCATATTTGGAAGGGGTGCGTTAATTTATTTTTAATTAAAATTTGATAGCCGTAGCTGGTGGAGGGGTGGAGATGACCCTGGTTCTTCTAGTTTTTTGGGTTCACCTAATAATTATCGAGTGCATCCAGAATTTTAAAGGGATCAAGTATAAAGCTTATTGAATCCACGTACATAAGCTAGATGGAACAAACTCAAGGCACGCATATCCCCTTGACGTCAGGATTACTTATAGTAATCCCAACCGGTAACCAGCCGCTCGTTACACATATAACAGAGTATAATATAAGTAATTCAAGATAGTTTGGTACAAAAAACTGTGTATGCTGGTAGAGAGGTTAATAAAGTTGAATTTTCTTGTCATTCTTTTCACCAATCTACAATTATTATTCGTCTTTCAAATTCTACCAACCATTACAGTGGTTTCGGCATCCTTACTTCTCAATGAGTTACTAATCAAAAACTATATATGACGGAACCCGAATATGCTTAGTTTTTTTCTTCTACGACCATGATTATCTATTTTTTTAGGTCATCTATGCAAATCAGGCACAATCTGTCTTGTTTGAATAATTCAAAATACTGCAGGAAAATACCGACCGTTTTGTTGGCGATTGGTGACAGTCACAAATCTGAAACCACAACACTGAGCTAGAAGGATCCGAGGACTACCGAGTCCTTTGAAACTGCCGTCCCTTTCAAGAGAAAGTTCTATTCTATACATTTTTATCTACATAGAGTAAACTGTTTGACATGTTTTACCTTAAAACGTTGATCTCCGGGTGTATCCGTTGTATAAAAGTAGGATACATTCCATAAAAGTAAACAAAAGAAAATTATTTTTTATTTAAATCCTTACAATAGATCTTAAGTAGTAAATCCTATTTAAAATCCCAAAAATGTTTTCATAATCCTTCTAATTATATGTAAATTTGTGTAAAACCCTAAGATTAAAATCAACATCGAAACTATCAAAACTGAAAACTATTAAAGTAATAAGAAAACCGAATCAATTTACATTAAAATTTAAATTCATCTTCTTTTTCGTTTTCTTGTTCTTATAACTTTTTTTTTTTTGATCTAATTAAACTTTATTTTTATGGTCATATTTTTCAAGAACACTTTAAACTATTTTCTTTTATATATATTTTCATTTCTTTGTACAAACAGAGTGGAAAATGTAAAAAGAAAATATAAGTAGTTTGGTTGTCGTACTTTTTTTTTTATTTTATTAAATTTTTTGCTATATATTTTTGTTTTTCTTTAAGATGCTTGAGTAAAAAAAAAGAAAAACTAAAGTTGTGAAACTCAAGCAATTAGAATATTGTGTTATGTTAGAAAAGAAAAAACGAAAAGTCATTGACTGACCTGAGTCTGACAAATTGGGTAAAGAAGAATTAAAATTGTATATGTAGTAAGCATTCTCGTCATTAATTTTCTTGTCGAGAGTTTTTAGAGTTTTAAACTTGGGAATCGATGAAAGTTGGAAAAGAGTTTCCTAAATTTCCTAGCAAAAGTAAGAACTTTTTTTGGAGGGTAGTTATTGGAGCTTTGAGATATCGGTATCAAGTAAACCTAGAAGTAAACTGATCGTCCGAAGCAAAATGCTGATTGTAGGCTAACACAAAGTGTATTTCAAAAATCACTAAGCCAAGAATCTGTAGAGTCATTCATTGATGCGTTGCAACATGTATTGCACTATATTAAATAATTTCACATCAAAGATGAATATGATTGAACGTTGACACAGCATGACTATCATACGTTTAGTAATCAATAGTCATCGCTTGATGCTCCAATATTACTTTGTACATATATATTTTTTGTTTAAATAAATCTGTCACATTCAAATAATGACGACGAGCTCTAATTTATATGCGCATCGACAAATAAACTCAACATATTATTTTTTACAAAACTTCTTGGGAACTTTAATGGGAAGAACTTTTGAAAAATTATTTTCACTTTTTTTAACACAATTTCTTACATCCCATTAACAAACTTCCTTTACATTTTCTTCCTTTACTTTCTTCCACCAGCCAGTATGGCAAAACAACAAATACGCTCATAATTAAAACACAAAAAATGTTATTTATTTATTTGCGTGTTAAAATCTTTAAACACAAAACCTAATAAAATGCCACAAAAACTTAATTAATTCAAAAAACAAATAAATCTAACAAATTTAATTTGAACAACTTAATTAAAACACTTGTGGCGCAATACACTGCTGATGACCATTTGATTTATCTGATCAAAATTTACATAGTGATCGACCGAACAGCTTGATCAATGTTTTATAACGAGAATTTTCCATCTTTTGTTTCTTTTTAATTATACTTTCTTCAAATGATTTCAATGCAGATTCAATTAAATGAGGCAAAAAGTTTTTTCTCTATAAAATCGAGATCTCTTAAGGTGCGTTCAGTCTAAGGACCATGGATACGTGCAATAAGTTAATCAACAAATTTTTAAACATTTTCTCATCCAATATTTTAAAAATTTTGTGTGAGCTGATGGATTTTATATACAAAATTTGGTGTATGCTCATGCAAATGAAAGCTAATTGATTTGTTGCCACACAAAAGTTGTAATACATGCTTCTAAGTCTAAATGTACCTTTATATCGTTATTTCTATTCATATCACAAATAAAAACAATAGCTACAATTATGCATTTCATAAATTTTGAACTACCGTAAGACACAATTATTATTATTAAGGCAGTTTCATGTTTTGTGTTTTTGTTTTAATTTAAATCGATTTAACTATATTAAATTAAATTAAATTAAATTAAGTTAAATTAAATTAAATTAAATTAAATTAAATTAAATTAAATTAAATTAAATTAAATTAAATTAAATTAAATTAAATTAAATTAAATTAAATTAAATTAAATTAAATTAAATTAAATTAAATTAAATTAAATTAAATTAAATTAAATTAAATTAAATTAAATTAAATTAAATTAAATTAAATTAAATTAAATTAAATTAAATTAAATTAAATTAAATTAAATTAAATTAAATTAAATTAAATTAAATTAAATTAAATTAAATTAAATTAAATTAAATTAAATTAAATTAAATTAAATTAAATTAAATTAAATTAAATTAAATTAAATTAAATTAAATTAAATTAAATTAAATTAAATTAAATTAAATTAAATTAAATTAAATTAAATTAAATTAAATTAAATTAAATTAAATTAAATTAAATTAAATTAAATTAAATTAAATTAAATTAAATTAAATTAAATTAAATTAAATTAAATTAAATTAAATTAAATTAAATTAAATTAAATTAAATTAAATTAAATTAAATTAAATTAAATTAAATTAAATTAAATTAAATTAAATTAAATTAAATTAAATTAAATTAAATTAAATTAAATTAAATTAAATTAAATTAAATTAAATTAAATTAAATTAAATTAAATTAAATTAAATTAAATTAAATTAAATTAAATTAAATTAAATTAAATTAAATTAAATTAAATTAAATTAAATTAAATTAAATTAAATTAAATTAAATTAAATTAAATTAAATTAAATTAAATTAAATTAAATTAAATTAAATTAAATTAAATTAAATTAAATTAAATTAAATTAAATTAAATTAAATTAAATTAAATTAAATTAAATTAAATTAAATTAAATTAAATTAAATTAAATTAAATTAAATTAAATTAAATTAAATTAAATTAAATTAAATTAAATTAAATTAAATTAAATTAAATTAAATTAAATTAAATTAAATTAAATTAAATTAAATTAAATTAAATTAAATTAAATTAAATTAAATTAAATTAAATTAAATTAAATTAAATTAAATTAAATTAAATTAAATTAAATTAAATTAAATTAAATTAAATTAAATTAAATTAAATTAAATTAAATTAAATTAAATTAAATTAAATTAAATTAAATTAAATTAAATTAAATTAAATTAAATTAAATTAAATTAAATTAAATTAAATTAAATTAAATTAAATTAAATTAAATTAAATTAAATTAAATTAAATTAAATTAAATTAAATTAAATTAAATTAAATTAAATTAAATTAAATTAAATTAAATTAAATTAAATTAAATTAAATTAAATTAAATTAAATTAAATTAAATTAAATTAAATTAAATTAAATTAAATTAAATTAAATTAAATTAAATTAAATTAAATTAAATTAAATTAAATTAAATTAAATTAAATTAAATTAAATTAAATTAAATTAAATTAAATTAAATTAAATTAAATTAAATTAAATTAAATTAAATTAAATTAAATTAAATTAAATTAAATTAAATTAAATTAAATTAAATTAAATTAAATTAAATTAAATTAAATTAAATCAAATTAAATTAAATTAAATTAAATTAAATTAAATTAAATTAAGAATCCGCAAGGCAAGAAAAGGGTGGGAAGACCAGCGACGGTCTGGAAAAAAACAGGGAGTACAGTAGAAGCGGAACAAATTGGAGTTAAAATTGATTGCCCCAAATAGGGTTAGATGGTCCAGTTTAGTAGAAGTCCTATGCTCCTAAAAGTGGAGATAAGGGGAAAAAAACTCCAAACTGACAGTTTCATTTGTTGTAACTTCTTCCATATGATCACTTGTTAAATAGCTTCGCATAAAATTGACATAGTTTTCTCTGAACTCTAGCTGCCGTTTAAAAATCGAGACTCTATAGCTTTCATGCGTTTTATTGCTATTTCATTTGTTATGTTTAAATTCGTAAGTCGTACGATATATCGACCATTTTTCTTTCAAAATGTTTCTTGAAAATGATGTTCACATATGGTTTCCTCATCTGTCCATAGCTTGTATCTCCTCAATTTCTCAAAAACGAGCAAGTAAAATGTCAACATTGGTTGTACCATGGAGACTAACTTCTGCTGGTTCGGCCATTTTGCACGTTTTGATACTATCACCAAATATTACACCACTAATTACAACCGAATATTAACGACTCAGTTATTAATATTCGGTTGGATAATTTGCGACAGTATCAAAACGTGCCAAATGGCCTTGTGCCAAACACGAAATCAACCAAAAACGCAATCGACCTAAATTTATTGAATTGGGTTTCAGCACTTGAAATGCCTGAGAGATCCCAATAAGCACGTCTATTGTTCCTGGCTTGAAACAATTAGGATATTTGTAACCACTTATAGATGTCAATTTCTATCGTTGGTAGCTGTGAATTAATCCTTGGAATAATAAGTGCTTCTAACTGACACGTGTTGATGAGTTTGATTCTGTAACTCTGCATTAGATCCACGTTTCCTCTGGAAAAGGTTGAAGCTGTGGATCCAATTCCAGATAGAACAACGCGAGCATGGTTTCTGTTTAGTTGCAACTTTTGAGCAGCTGATTCTGTATTAAAGGAAACTTGCGATCCAATATCCAAAATAACCGTGAATTTATGTTAAACTTATGTTGAGTGTTAGTAAAATTGCAACTGATTAGTCTAAATATATTTTTGCGAAGAGTTGTTACGAAGCTGAGTTTTAACTGCAATAAATTCATCTGCGTTGAATAAGTTTTTTTCACCGATTCAACGTTGTCGATATATTATTATATCGTTTCGCCTCTCTCTCCACACAGAACAGTCAATTCTATGGTTTATTTTGTTGTCTCATTTTTCTTTTCTTGCGGTTTCATAAAATTTTTCTGTTTTATATACTTGAATGGGTGTACTTATCTGTCAACTCTTGTATAACCTCGATGAGGAAGATATATAGTTGGTAATAATATTTTTGATTATTGTATCAAATTATCATCATTGTTCATCAATCATCAATCGCCGGTACCAGTGGCGCAACTTTGATTGTTTATTGTAATATTTAAGCCAGATTCATTTATTCATTGTGATCGCCTGGATTGCTGATTGATGGAGAGTTGGATCCTGTACAATCATGGGGTGATTGAAACATTTTAATCTTTCTTTAAATGTAATTAAATGTAATGTCTTTTGGGGTTGTCAGAGTTCCTGTTCCATATTGTACTCAATTGAATCATTTCTCTTAATATACGGCTGTGTGCAATTCGGCATTTGTCCTAGGCTGAGGAAAGACTTTCTCGAATCCGCAAGATTGAAGCTAGTCGGAAAATTAAAAATCTCATGGCACGCAATTCCTCACTTGTATTAATTTTAACAATTCAACAAATTTTCTGATTGAGTTTTAGTATCGATACGTCCATCTTAAAGTCGAATCTCTCATTGGAAATTCTTCTTTTGAACATTCAAATCCAAAGTTGTTTTCTTCTTTTCTTTAAGAAAACAAATCTGATTAGAAAATTATATTTAAATAAGTTTTCTCGCTATATAACGCAAACTCACAAACACTTATATTTTTCAAATAACAAAGAGTTAATATTCGTTTAACTTTATCTATTCAATGAATCCTAACAATAATAAACAATTAACAAGCATTGAATAAAAAAATTATGTTTTTCTATTCTAATATTTAATTGAAATGTTATAATTCTTGTATGATTATAATAACCGTGACTAAGAAGTATCTTTGATGTATCACCTTCAAACCATAATCTACATCTCATTTCCATAATACTTCGAATTTTAATCAAAATTTTCATTTAATTTTCGTTCATCGTCTCTATTCAAGTTGTATTTTCTTTTTGTTTTGTCTTTATTTTTCCCTTGTCTTATTTCAAATTGAAAAAGAAAAAAATTATTTTGTTTGTTTGTCGAACGATAAAATTTGCATCTAACAAAACTAAAGAGGAACAACAAAAAAAACAGAAAAATAATAATAACAACAAACAAGTGGAAATATTGAAAATGCTTTTAAGAAAATCTAAATAAAAATGTAAAAACAAGGAAAAGTTTTTTTTCTTGTTGGATGATGTATTTTGTTTTTATTGTTGCGTAGTAAATAAATGGAGCTTATGTAGTGGAATAGTAAGCCGCAGAGGCGACGAATCATAGAATTACGATTTTGGAATTTTTACTAATAATTGGAAAAACATGTCAGTTTTTTTTTTTGGGAAATCAATTGTTGTTGTTCTTTTAATGATCATTTTTAAGCCATATGGTGTAAACTATGGATTGAAGAATAATATTTAATATTAATAGACTCACATACAACACAACACAAATTCATGCCGTTTTTAGAATAATAAAATTGTCCTAAAAACATGAAAATATTTTTTATTTATCCCCCAATTCGTTATCACATATTTCAATTCACTATGTCCTTTTTTCATGCTCGATTTTTTTTTTCTTTAAATAGAGATAAAAAATAATAATTTTTCCATTATCACATCAATATGTCACATCGAAGCAATAAATCATAAGTCGTTCAAAATATATTTAAATTCAATATGAAAACATTCGTGTTCTTTGTCTTAAAATTTTCTTCTTGCGTTGATGTTCTTACATCTAAGAAGCTAAAATAAAACGATCTCCCTAAAAAATCGTACCAATGGCAGGGAACGAAAAACAAAAAAATTGGTAGATACACATTCCATTCCTTCGCAATAATATTATTCCAACGAAAATCTTGTATTTATATTTACATTTTAATGCTTAACACAGAATTTTTATTTTAAAACTCGTCGAACACGGCATATGGCGGAATGAAACGAATATGAATTGTGAAATATATTGAATGACATGATCTAAGGTGTTTTGTTTCTTAAAATTTTTATTACGTTAGAACTGTTAAGAGGAAAATCAGATTTTTTGAAGCGGATTTCGATTTTTCTAGTACATATTTCAACTTTTTCTTTGCATTTCTCGATGTTTTAGGTTATAACGTAGCCAGTATCCACTCGCCAACTCACCATTACTCACGGTTGACGGAAACTAGAAAACTACTCGAACGATCAACTCTATAATTGAATTGAAAGTGTATCAATGGATGACATGGAATATAATTGAAGAATAATTTTTGGAGTGAATCTAGTCTCGGCCACTTCCAACTAGAGATTACGATTTTCCTATATTGTATTTTTTCCTGAATTTGCTTTATCTTAAATCAATTTCCTGACTATCCCCGAACAAAATACATTCGAAATTTTTTTGCAGAGATTGTCTCCTTTCAAAAATATGCTAACACTGTTCTACAGGGGGGTGATAGTGTTACGGTTAGTGTTTAATCCGTAAGAGTTCATTTGTCTAAACAAATATCTTCTACGTGAATTAATGCATTCAATACAACTGATCGTCTTTTTATCCACCCGGTTCATTCAGTTTATTCTCTTCACTCGCTCCGGAATGACATTTTTTGTTGAACTGCTATCTCATTTTGTATGCTGTCGGTTCATGAATTTTTTTGACATTTACTTGAATTTTTGGTAATTTTTAGACAGTCGATCGGAATTAAATCTTGTAAGATGATCTTAAAGTTTTCTATAGTGCCATAGCTAAATTTACAATAGTTGAAAAAAAAATTTTGCTATTTCTTTGTTTCGTTTAATCAACTTAAAGTTCTAGTGTAAATTTTGTTTGTAATTGTAGTCAACAGTGAAATGTAGCAAAAACAAGAATATAATTAATATTATTATATATATAGAACAAAGAAAAATTGGTGGTGTTTCACAACCATTGTACTGGTTGTTGACGCTGGATAAGGCCATCCTAAAAAACAAAAAAAGAGTCTGTTATATAAAAAAAGATCATAGTTACCTGAGACTGCCTTCTCCATCTGTGGCTACCCGAGACTGCCTTCCCCATCTCCTATGTTTTCAATTTATATTATTATTTATTCTGCAACATTCTGAGCAGTTTTTTTGATGTTCACTTCATTTATCTATAAAAAGAAAAATTAATTGTAAAGTATTATATAGTTAAGAAACGTATATTAATTATTGAAGTTATGTATAATGTGTTTCGTAAAAGCATTTACTACATAGTTAAGATACTTACATTAATTGTTGAAGTGATATATAATTTATTTCGTCCAAGTTCCAAGATATTATAATATCAGCCACAACATGTCTGAAAAAGGGAAAATTAGTGTTTAAATCTCAAAAAATATAATTTTCAACCTACTCGATTTGTTTTGATTAACAATATTTACATGTCAGTTTGACATTTCATTTTTTTTTTAAATCAGGTGAACCAACAGCAACAAATTAAAACCCAGTATTTTCAATAGCAATATTTTGAGCAACATAAATTAATTCGAGGTTTGAACTTCGTATCGCTGCTGTCGCCTGAGAACATGTTGTGGGTGGTATAGATATGACACTTTTACTTGGAACGCTCTCTATTATATTTTTTTTTATCAAGTTTAAGTTTTTAAAAGTCTATGTTGGCTTCTCGTTGTTAAAATGCTAAAATCAAAATAAAAATAATAAACAAAATAAAATAAAGTGTTTTGAATATGTTGAAAGTTCTTTTTAATTTTTGTGAAATTTATGGTGTTGTGACGTGGCAAATTTACTAAATTTATATTTTTCTTTTCGTAGTTCCGCCATTTTGTGATCACAAACTCCAGCATGGCTTCGTAAATTAATTAATTAGCTATTGGCTTGTGAAGTAATGAAATTATGTAATTATTGAACTTTGAGGCAAGAATTATTAACCTTATTCTTCGGATCATTTGTAATACAACAAATATTGCCTTATGAATTAATATGTAGAATATTATCTTGTGAGGTGAACTACATTAATGCTTATCATCGAATTATGTGCAGTTATGCAAGATACTGAATTGTGAGGCGAGAATTATTCAAAATACTCTTCGAATTATTTATACCTTCAACAAAATATTGCCTTATGAACGAATATGTCAACAAATATTATCTTGTGAGGCAAACCACATTAACGCTGATCATCGATCTATGTGCACTCATCGAATTATGTGCACGTATGCAAGATATTGAACTGTGAGGCAAGAATTATTGACCTTATTCTTCGGATCATTTGTAATACAACAAATATTGCCTTATGAACTAATATATCAACACAATATTATCTTGTGAGGCGACCTACATTAATGCTTATCATCGAATTATGTGCAGTTAGGCAAGATACTGAATTGTGAGGCGAGAATTATTCAAAATACTCTTCGAATCATTTATACTTTCAACAACATATTGCCGAATTAATATGTCAACAAATATTATCTTGTGAGGCGAACCACATTAACGCTGATCATCGAACCATGTGCAATCATCGAATTATGTGCACTTATGCAAGATATTGAATTGTGAGGCGAGAATTACTAAAAATACTCTTCGAATCATTTATACTGCAACAAATATTGTCTTATGAATTAAGATGTCAACAAATATTATCTTGTGAGGCAACCCATTAAACCTGGTCATCGAATTAATTATATGTAACTACTCAAATATTGTCGTGTGAAGTTAAAATATTAAGCAAAATCATCAAGTACACAACAAGAGTTATTGTATTATTTGCGACTATTATTTTGAAGCATCACCTGCAGATTTCAGATGATCATTCATCATAACTGAGATTATTTTAACTGAGATTATTTTGTCAAATTCTTTGATGTCATCCGCTATTATCATCATCAGAAAACCATATACAGTCCACTGCCACATTGGAGGATGCTGCACTAGTCTTGAAAAAAAAATTTAACAGTCGATTTGGCGTTTGATCACGAAGCACAGAAGTTGGATTGGATTTATAACCTTAAATAGACGTCAAATAAAATAATTTCTACTCAATGTGAAAAGAATTTATGACATTAATCAAAAGCAAAACAAATAAACGATTTTTTTTGTTTAAATATGTTTGGTGTGGTGTGCTAGAGGTGGGAATTCATAGGACAAACAAGCACACAAACAGAATTCCACATAAAGTATCACCTGTAATTCAATTTTGTGTTTTTCTTTTATGCCAAAAGGAAACGGCGTTATTCAAATTGCTTCGGAATAATGTGAACAGAGGGAACCAACATGCCATGCTGCATTTAAAAATGGTACCGAAGATCATGAAATGTTCGTTGCTGGATATCCTCGTTCAAAAGTACCTACAATGATTTTCTTCACATTTACGATACTGACTGTTGGGTTCGTTATGGTCTGTATTACATTGGTGTTCACAACTTGTATGGCTATTTGTTTGGTTGTTTATATATATATATATATATATATATATATATATATATATATATATATATATATATATATATATATATATATATATATATATATATATATATATATATATATATATATATATATATATATATATATATATATATATATATATATATATATATATATATATATATATATATATATATATATATATATATATATATATATATATATATATATATATATATATATATATATATATATATATATATATATATATATACATATATATATGTATATATGTATATATATATATATATATATATATATATATAACAATCGATTTTCGCTTTTTTTCTTTGAATTGAGGATTAAATCTGAAACAATCATGGGGCGAGTGAATCATTTATATAAACGTTTAAATGTACTAATTGTAACAGTAGTGGTAGTGGTGTGATGCTCTCGGTTTCTTCAGTCTTTGGGATAGTTAGTGTCCCTGCCTCTTTGTTTCGCTTATTTAGTTCCGTTTACGAAGTTTCTTTTGCGTGGATATTTGGTTATTTATACTAAACTGTGGGATATTACTATTCGAAAGCAAATGGCTGAAGCTCGTCGGAATACAACTCTGCCCGGCACGCAGTCTCCCGATTGCTTCCTGCAGGTCCAGGATTCATTACAACAGACTACCCTCAGTATTTGTGAACATATTTGCTTCACACCTACCTGGCTTGTAGTGTTGTTTTTCGGCTGGGATCTCGGGTCCTTTGAATCAAAACGAAAAATATCGTGAATATTTAAAAAAATAAAATATTGTCAAATTTAACAAAATGTTTGTTAAATATATTGTTTTTCAATTTATAGTTTATTCATTATGATTAGCTACGGCCAATAATGGGGTGAGTGAAACGCTATAATTTTTTTTAATTGTAGTAAGTGGTGTGGGTGATGGTCCTGGTTCCTCAGACTTTTAGGGTTATCAGAGTCCCTATTATTTGCTCATTTGCATCCGTCTTCTTGTGAAACTTTTGCGTGCAATTCAGCATTTGTACAGGGTTGAGGAAAGGTTTAATCGAATTCACAGACTGCGCTAGTCGAAAAAAAAAAATCTCAAGGCACGCAATTCCTCTAATATTTCTGATAGTGAATGCACAGTTTTCATTACAAAAGTTAACAAAGAATATTGTTGTACAAGAAAACGAAAGAAGTGTTATTTTATGAATTTAGGAAAGTGATTCAATATTTTGATTTTTTTGTTGTTTTAACGGTAAAATTAATTTTTACAATTATAAAAAAATTTATTAAAAACAAATTATTTTACTATTTATTATTTAAACTTTTATAAGATTATCACATAAAAAAATTCAAAAGTAAGAAAAGGCAAACAAAATAATTTTGATATAAAATAAAAATAAATCATCGGTTGTTGATAATCAAAAAAATATATTTAAATTTTTAAATAGAAGTCAATAACTTCTTAATTAATATTATTTGAATATTTTGTATACTTTTAAATATAAAACACACATGCACCTATGTGATGAAAGAGGATATTGTAATAAACTTCGTCCAGAATGGGTTAATTTAATTTAATCATAAATAACCAATACGTTCCGCCTAAATGTTTTCTACATTCTATGGCAAAGATGAATTAAAAGTTAACTCCCTTTAACTAATACAAGTTGTATAAATTAATGTAAATTAAATTTGTTTACATCAATGAATTAAAAGGAGGAGTGGCCTATTGTTTCTAGAAACAACTACAGTGAGTACCAGAATATTCTGCTTATTTGTTTTTGAATATAAATAAGCGAACAAAAATATCAGATAGTCAGTTTTAATTTTGCAATTAAAAGTGTTATAAATATTCGCAAGTATAAGGAATAATCGGTGGTACTTGAGCCTGGGTACTAATAGTAAAAGAATTTGAACCTGGTGGAATAGTAAATACAGATTTTACGATTCCGAATATTATTGATTCAAATTGTGGAAAAGCGGTGAAGTTTATCGTGCATAAATTGGAGACCCTGGAATTTATTGCAATTAAAATCGGAAGTTGCTGTAACTGGTTGATAAATGAAGTTTGAGATTTTGTTAACTAAAGATCTGTCTTTTTAGTGTCGTGTTTGCTCAATAATCGAAAAGAACCAACGAAGAGTCGTTACAGTGGTGTCAGAAGTGGGATTATTGAAACAATGGTCAAGACAGTAAATATTAGTGATCTCAGCCAGACCCAGCTGAAGGATGAGTTGAAGAAAAGGAATGCTCCAATCCACGGAACGAAGGCAGAACTTGCATTTCGGCTGCGTAAAGTTTTAGAAGAAGCAGGCCAAAGCACAGAGGTCATAGAAGTAGAGCCGGAGGAAGCTCCGGTTCAGAATGCCCCAGCAATTGATCCGATGGTGATGTTGATAAAAGAAATGATGGCACAGCAACAACAACAATTTGCTGATATGATGGCCAAACAAGGAAACAATCTGATGGCCCGACAAGAGAAACTGGCAGCAGAACAAAAAGTAGAGCAACAACAACAACTTGCTGATATGATGGCTCGACAAGAGAAACAGGCAGCAGAACAAAAAGTTCTGGCAGCAGAACAAAAAGTAGAGCAACGACAACAGTTTGCTGATATGATTGCGAAGCAAGAAAGTCTACGTGAAGCAATCGAGTCACGTATATCCAGTGCAGAGGTCAAAATCAACAACATGGAATGGGAGCTGCGGAAAGTTACCGAAGAACACGAAGAGAAATTACGCAAACTCTCGAGTGAATTTCGCCAAGAAATAGCACAATTGAAGTTAAGTAACATGATCAATCCATCAACTAGTTCAGCTCCAGCTAGAGTGAAAATACCTGCATTTGATGGATCTACATCGTATCAGATATTTAAGATGCAATTTGAGATAGCAACAACTGGGGTTGATCACCAGCAAAAAGCAAACGCGCTTATATTGGCAATGAAGGGACCTGCTGCTGAAATTTTGCAGACACTATCAGCGACAGAGCGTGATTACAGCAAGCTAATGGAGGCATTAGGAGTAAGATATGGGGAAAGTCATATGCAAGCTCTCCATCGCATGCAGCTCAGAACACGAAAACAAGGAGTCAGCGAAACTCTGCAAGAATTAGAGGCTGACATTGTGAGACTGGTAAATCTGTCATACCCGAACTATAACGCTGAACATCGAGACGAACTGGCAGCTGATACATTTATCAATGCTCTTCGAGATGTACAAATGAGAAATCAGCTGTATCTGAGCGGAAAAAAAGTACCTGCGGAAGTCTTAGCATTGGCCCTGCAAATGGAAGCTGGAAAAAGAGCGTATGGCTCAGACAGAGTACGTCAGATGGAAGTTGCTGAAGAACCTCTAAAAGCAGCGCTTGAGGAAGTGATCATGCGTGTCAAAAGTCTGGGAGATAAGCCTGAGCGAAATCAACGAAGAAAATCTAACAGAGTAAGATGCTGGAATTGTGGGCAGTTAGGGCACATTAGACGGGAATGCAAAACACTAATAGCTGCAAAAGAAGGAGTAGTTCCAGTCCAGATGATGAACCTCTCAAACAAGCAAGTGGATGTCAAAAAGGAAAGGGATTTCCGCGTTGAACACCGTAAAGGAAGGAAACATTGTAACGCTGATGATCTTTCAAGAAGACCCTGTATTGAGAAGCGCAAGTCATGTAGCAGGACTGAGAGAAAGGAGGCAATGAAAGTGAATCAAATTAAGTTCCAAACTCCTGACGATTGGTGTACCGAGGCAATTAAAAGAGAGCAGCTAAAGGATCCAGCTATGGGTCCAATATTGAAATGGAAAACTGAGGGAAGGCGACCGGAGTGGAAAGAGGTAGCACCTTTAAGTACGGAGGTGAAATGCTACTGGGCGCAATGGGATTCACTATTGATGGACAACGGGATACTAAAACGAAAATGGGAGTCCGCTGATGGAAAGAAAGTGTTAGAACAACTGGTGTTGCCATCAAGTCGAGTGGAAGAGGTACTGGGAAAGCTGCATGGAAGTATTTCTGGAGGACACCTGGGAGTCAATAAAACCCTAGCCAAAGTAAGGGAGAGGTTTTATTGGGTAAGGTATCGAACAGACGTGGAGCAATGGTGACGGCGATGCGATACTTGTACAGCGAGCAAAGGACCAAAAACTAGAACTCGAGGAGAGATGCAACAGTACAATGTGGGTGCCCCAATGGAGAGAATTGCTATAGACATCGCGGGGCCATTTCCGGACGACAAAAGGTAACAAATACATCATGGTGGTCATTGATTACTTTACAAAATGGCCGGAAGCTTATGCAATACCGAACCAGGAAGCAGTTACGGTCGCTGAAACATTAGTCAATGAATGGATTTGCAGATATGGAACACCGCTCGAGTTGCATACGGACCAGGGAAGGAATTTTGAATCGCAACTGATGGAAGAGCTGTGCAGAACACTCGACATTAGAAAAATACGAACTACACCTATGAACCCGCAGTCGGATGGCATGGTAGAACGATTCAACCGAACCATGGAAGAACATTTGTCAAAGGTAGTAGAAGCCAACCAAAGAAATTGGGACAAGGATCTTCCGTTATTCTTGATGGCCTATCGTAGCGCAGTGCACGATACGACAAGTGAAACGCCAGCGAATATCATGTTCGGAAGAGAACTACATCTTCCTAGTGACATCGAGTTTGGCATCCCTGGAGGTCTGGTATCCACGAAAACAGATTATGTGGGACAACTAAGGGAGAAGATGAATAAAATCCATCAACAGGTTCGAGACCACATTAAGATTGCCAGTGACAAAATGAAAACCAGGTACGACATAAATGCAAATAGTGGCGGTTTTCAAGAAGGAGAATTGCTATGGCTATACAACCCCAGAAGAACTAAGGGAAGATCACCCAAGCTGCAGCCAGATTGGGAAGGTCCATATAAAATAATCAAACGAATTAATGATGTTATCTACCGCATCCAAAAGGGACCCCGTACCAAGATGAAAGTGATACATCTGCAAAGGTTGGCACCGTACCAAGGTACCATTGCAATAGCTGATATTGTTCGGGACGAACAAAACTAAATGGAGGGCAGTGTAATAAACTTCGTCCAGAATGGGTTAATTTAATTTAATCATAAATAACCAATACGTTCCGCCTAAACGTTTTCTACATTCTATGGCAAAGATGAATTAAAAGTTAACTCCCTTTAACTAATACAAGTTGCATAAATTAATGTAAATTAAATTTGTTTACATCAATGAATTAAAAGGAGGAGTGGCCTATTGTTTCTAGAAACAACTACAGTGAGTACCAGAATATTCTGCTTATTTGTTTTTGAATATAAATAAGCGAACAAAAATATCAGATAGTCAGTTTTAATTTTGCAATTAAAAGTGTTATAAATATTCGCAAGTATAAGGAATAATCGGTGGTACTTGAGCCTGGGTACTAATAGTAAAAGAATTTGAACCTGGTGGAATAGTAAATACAGATTTTACGATTCCGAATATTATTGATTCAAATTGTGGAAAAGCGGTGAAGTTTATCGTGCATAAATTGGAGACCCTGGAATTTATTGCAATTAAAATCGGAAGTTGCTGTAACTAGTTGATAAATAAAGTTTGAGATTTTGTTAACTAAAGATCTGTCTTTTTACTGTCGTGTTTGCTCAATAATCGAAAAGAACCAACGAAGAGTCGTTACAATATAATAGCCGGGTTTGAGGATTTTGTACCCAATCATAATAGAAAATGAAAAAAACTTATGAGTTGTGTTGACCTTGTATTTTTTTTAAATGACTTTATTGAATTTTATAGGTATGTAGTATTTCAAGCGGTAAAACGGCTTTTCACAGGATTCCCACTCCCATCCTCCTGAGCCTTAGTCTGAGGCAACAACCGCTACAGAGTTAGTTTTGTGAAGGTCCCTAATTTATTAGTAACATTGTCGGCACCCGTGTGCGCGGTGCTACAGATTTTACTCAAAAGAACTGGCACAGAATGGTAACATGAACATCAACATGTCGATGCACGCAAATATTTTGTGTTTTTTTTAATATTTTTTGTTAAAGAAAGGATAGCTATAAACAATAAATTCTGTCACATATAAAAAATGACATAGATAGGCTAATATTCCATGATAGGATATAGAAAATACAAATAAAATATAAGAAGCCAATTGGTTTTAAAAATGTGCAGGCACAAAACTAAAATGCGATTGTTAATAATCCAGCTCATATTCCTTGATCATATAAAGAGTCAATTTTTTAAAGGATTCGTGCAAGCAATATTGTGCCATCATCAAGGAATATTTCACAATTAAGAACGAGGGTGCTACCATTGACTAAAATCAGTTTCAGTATCCGCCAGCATCTCCAGGATATCAATTTAGCTAGTAATATTTTACTGCTTTTGCCAGTGGTATATGATATCTTTCATATTAACTCGTATGTCAATAGCAGGGACTGAAGTAAGTAGAGTTGTCACACCCGTAGATCGAAAATAAAAAATGCACAAATCATCAAAAATTGATCCCCTATGTGGGAAGAACTCGCAACATTTTTTTATTATAGTTGTGTTACTTACTGTATATGTGAACAAAATCTTTGGCTCCCTATTCGATTTAACTAGCTATATCAGCTCTAAATTCTAGATGGCAAATTGAAGGAGTTGCAGAAGAAGAAATTGAATCTCAAGGAAGAGCATTAAAATTGGCCATAATATTACTACGCAGAAATGGCTTAAAACGGCTTACAGCTATCGGTGCCTGATACCTGAGACATGAGAGAGCTAAACATCAAATTTATTAAGGAAGTTTGAAAGAAAATTACTTCAGTCATGTTGTGAGTATAATTTATCCAAACAATTATTCAAAGAAATATAAAATTATCCAAACAAATCAAAGGGCCATATGTGCTTAAACTGCCGAGCCTTTGATCACAGTTCGACGGAATGCCAGAGTGGAACAACAAAATTCCATTGTGCAGTTGTAGCTGAGGTCCTAAAAACCATAGTAGTAAACGAAAAACAATGTGACACATTTGTAGATTTTAGGAGCATATAAACCGAATGGATTCTGGCAATTTAATTACCAGAGGATTACGCAGTTAAGGTATAAGCAAGTAGTACATAGTGTTTCACCAACGAACGTAGCTACCATGAGCTTCTGCCTTTAGATTTAAGTTACTTGACAGAAAGTTATTAAAACAGACCAAACTGTACTAACACCTAATGGAATGATCATGGAGAAATTTATTCCTAAAAATTTTTCAAAAGCTATTTGGGAGTTTTTCCTAAATATCTTTTTCTAAGACTCTAAAATGCTTGTCTAGCGGTTATTTCTTTTCTACAAGTATTGTCCAAACCCTTCCGAATGTTGCCTTTAATACTTAGTCTGAAATAAATTTCTGTTATTAAGTTCTGTAACGAACAGTAGTAACTTCGACAGGACGGACCTAAATATAATAATATTATTGTATTAAATCATATTATATTAAACAGCATTATAAATTATATGTATTACTTCTAATTTTGTTACAATTTTTATGAATTATTAAATATTATTTAATTTTTTCATTTCTTTTCGAGAGCCGCATTTATTCTTTCAAAGAGCCGCATGCGGCTCGCGAGCCGCGGTTTGGCCATGTGTGTATGTAATATATCAACACAATATTATCTTGTGAGGTGACCTACATTAATGCTTATCATCGAATTATGTGCAGTTAGGCAAGATACTGAATTGTGAGGCGAGAATTATTCAAAATACTCTTCGAATCATTTATACTTTCAACAACATATTGCCTTATGAATTAATATGTCAACAAATATTATCTTGTGAGGCGAACCACATTAACGCTGATCATCGAACCATGTGCAATCATCGAATTATGTGCACTTAAGCAAGATATTGAATTGTGAGGCGAGAATTACTAAAAATACTCTTCGAATCATTTATACTGCAACAAATATTGTCTTATGAATTAAGATGTCAACAAATATTATCTTGTGAGGCAACCCATTAAACCTGGTCATCGAATTAATTATATGTAACTACTCAAACATTGTCGTGTGAAGTTAAAATATTAAACAAAATCATCAAGTACACAACAAGAGTTATTGTATTATTTGCGACTATTATTTTGAAGCATCACCTGCAGATTTCAGATGATCATTAAACATAACTGAGATTATTTTGTCAAATTCTCTGATGTCATCCGCTATCATCATCATCAGAAAACCATATACAGTCCACTGCCACATTGGAGGATGCTGCACTAGTCTTGAAAAAAAAATTTAACAGTCGATTTGGCGTTTGATCACGAAGCACAGAAGTTGGATTGGATTTATAACCTTAAATAGACGTCAAATAAAATAATTTCTACTCAATGTGAAAAGAATTTATGACATTAATCAAAAGCAAAACAAATAAACGATTTTTTTTGTTTAAATATGTTTGGTGTGGTGTGCTAGAGGTGGGAATTCATAGGACAAACAAGCACACAAACAGAATTCCACATAAAGTATCACCTGTAGGTAATTCAATTTTGTGTTTTTCTTTTATGCCAAAAGGAAACGGCGTTATTCAAATTGCTTCGGAATAATGTGACCAGAGGGAAACAACATGCCATGCTGCATTTAAAAATGGTAACGAAGATCATGAAATGTTCGTTGCTGGATATCCTCGTTCAAAACTACCTACAATGATTTTCTTCACATTTACGATACTGGCTGTTGGGTTCGCTATGGTCTGTATTATATTGGTGTTCACAACTTGAATGGCTATTTGTTTGGTTGTTTATATATATATATATATATATATATATATATATATATATATATAAATATATATATATATATATATATATATATATATATATATATATATATATATATATATATATATATATATATATATATATATATATATATATATATATATATATATATATATATATATATATATATATATATATATATATATATAACAATCGATTTTCGCTTTTTTTCTTTGGATTGAGGATTAAATCTGAAACAATCATGGGGGAGTGAATCATTTATATAAACGTTTAAATGTACTAATTGTAACAGTAGTGGTAGTGGTGTGATGCTCTCGGTTTCTTCAGTCTTTGGGATAGTTAGTGTCCCTGCCTCTTTGTTTCGCTTATTTAGTTCCGTTTACGAAGTTTCTTTTGCGTGGATATTTGGTTATTTATACTAAACTGTGGGATATTACTATTCGAAAGCAAATGGCGCTCGTCGGAATACAACTCTGCCCGGCACGCAGTCTGCCGATTGCTTCCTGCAGGTCCAGGATTCATTACAACAGACTAGTTTGACTTAGTATTTGTGAACATATTTGCTTCACACCTACCTGGCTTGTAGTGTTGTTTTTCGGCTGGGATCTCGGGTCCTTTGAATCAAAACGAAAAATATCGTGAATATTTAAAAAAATAAAATATTGTCAAATTTAACAAAATGTTTGTTAAATATATTGTTTTTCAATTTATAGTTTATTCATTATGATTAGCTACGGCCAATAATGGGGTGAGTGAAACGCTATAATTTTTTTTAATTGTAGTAAGTGGTGTGGGTGATGGTTTTGGTTCCTCAGACTTTTAGGGTTATCAGAGTCCCTATTATTTGCTCATTTGCATCCGTCTTCTTGTGAAACTTTTGCGTGCAATTCAGCATTTGTACAGGGTTGAGGAAAGGTTTAATCGAATTCACAGACTGCGCTAGTCGAAAAATAAAAATCTCAAGGCACGCAATTCCTCTAATATTTCTGATAGTGAATGCACAGTTTTCATTACAAAAGTTAACAAAGAATATTGTTGTACAAGAAAACGAAAGAAGTGTTATTTTATGAATTTAGGAAAGTGATTCAATATTTTGATTTTTTTGTTGTTTTAACGGTAAAATTAATTTTTACAATTATAAAAAAATTTATTAAAAACAAATTATTTTACTATTTATTATTTAAACTTTTATTAAGATTATCACATAAAAAAATTCAAAAGTAAGAAAAGGCAAACAAAATAATTTTGATATAAAATAAAAATAAATCATCGGTTGTTGATAATCAAAAAAATATATTTAAATTTTTAAATAGAAGTCAATAACTTCTTAATTAATATTATTTGAATATTTTGTATACTTTTAAATATAAAACACACATGCACCTATGTGATGAAAGAGGATATAATAGCCGGGCTTGAGGATTTTGTACCCAATCATAATAGAAAATGAAAAAAACTTATGAGTTGTGTTGTCCTTGTATTTTTTTTAAATGACTTTATTTAATTTTATAGGTATGTAGTATTTCAAGCGGTAAAACGGCTTTTCACAGGATTCCCACTCCCATCCTCCTGAGCCTTAGTCTGAGGCAACAACCGCTACAGAGTTAGTTTTGTGAAGGTCCCTAATTTATAAGTAACATTGTCGGCACCCGTGTGCGCGGTGCTACAGATTTTACTCAAAAGAACTGGCACAGAATGGTAACATGAACATCAACATGTCGATGCACGCAAATATTTTGTGTTTTTTTTAATATTTTTTGTTAAAGAAAGGATAGCTATAAACAATAAATTCTGTCACATATAAAAAATGACATAGATAGGCTAATATTCCATGATAGGATATAGAAAATACAAATAAAATATAAGAAGCCAATTGGTTTTAAAAATGTGCAGGCACAAAATTAAAATGCGATTGTTAATAATCCAGCTCATATTCCTTGATCATATAAAGAGTCAATTTTTTAAAGGATTCGTGCAAGCAATATTGTGCCATCATCAAGGAATATTTCTCAATTAAGAATGAGGGTGCTACCATTGACTAAAATCAGTTTCAGTATCCGCCAGCATCTCCAGGATATCAATTTAGCTAGTAATATTTTACTGCTTTTGCCAGTGGTATATGATATCTTTCATATTAACTCGTATGTCAATAGCAGGAACTGAAGTAAGTGGAGTTGTCACACCCGTAGATCGAAAATAAAAAATGCACAAATCATCAAAAATTGATCGCCTATGTGGGAAGAATTCGCAACATTTTTTTATTATAGTTGTGTTACTTACTGTATATGTGAACACAAAAAGATTCGTTTCAATTTCTTTGCCAAATCTTTGGCTCCCTATTCGATTTAACTAGCTATATCAGCTCTAAATTCTAGATGGCAAATTGAAGGAGTTGCAGAAGAAGAAATTGAATCTCAAGGAGGAGCATTAAAATTGGCCATAATATTACTACGCAGAAATGGCTTAAAACGGCTTACAGCTACCGGTGCCTGATACCTGAGACATGAGAGAGCTAAACATCAAATTTATTAAGGAAGTTTGAAAGAAAATTACTTCAGTCATGTTGTGAGTATAATTTATCCAAACAATTATTCAAAGAAATATAAAATTATCCAAACAAATCAAAGGGCCATATGTGCTTAAACTGCTGAGCCTTTGATCACAGTTCGACGGAATGCCAGAGTGGAACAACAAAATTCCATTGTGCAGTTGTAGCTGAGGTCCTGAAAACCATAGTAGTAAACGAAAAACAATGTGACATATTTGTAGATTTTAGGAGCATATAAACCGAATGGATTCTGGCAATTTAATTACCAGAGGATTACGCAGTTAAGGTATAAGCAAGTAGTACATAGTGTTTCACCAACGAACGTAGCTACCATGAGCTTCTGCCTTTAGATTTAATTTACTTGACAGAAAGTTATTAAAACAGACCAAACTGTACTAACACCTAATGGAATGATCATGGAGAAATTTATTCCTAAAAATTTTTCAAAAGCTATTTGGGAGTTTTTCCTAAATATCTTTTTCTAAGACTCTAAAATGCTTGTCTAGCGGTTATTTCTTTTCTACAAGTATTGTCCAAACCCTTCCGAATGTTGCCTTTAATACTTAGCCTGAAATAAATTTCTGTTATTAAGCTCTGTAACGAACCAACAGTTACCATGTTCACCCTTTCATTTTAAAATCTTTCGCATATAATCAATTTGACAAGCAGTTCAGAGTTTCTGAGAGATTTAACTTAAATATGTATATGTCAACTTTAAAATGTTAAACAATCTTTTTTCATAAATTAAATATCATATTTTTAATAAATTATATTGAAAGCTTTGTTAAATTGCCAAAACTTTTGTAAAATGTGCAAAACATATTACGAAATCAATTAATGAAAACATATTGTTTGGAGGGAGACAGCTTAACAAAAACTGGAATGTGGACAAACTAGATCTTTTGTTAAAGTTCTCATGACTTTTACGGAAGTAAAACTGACATCTGGCTAACTTGGAATATTAAACCGGGGTGATCATCGCAAATATTATTGTCACACATATTACGAACCTTGTCTTAGAATGATCTTACTTACTTTATGTTTAAATTAATTTCTATCAATTCATGGGGTTCAGCGTCGTTCGTCCAGATCACGAATTTCATCTTTAGGTCTATTCTATGGCTTTTAAGGATATATGATACAAATTAGGGAAAAAGCCATATTAAAGGCTTGTGTTTTTAGGCCATACAATTGCCTTCAGAACATAGAATATTAAGAATATACTGCAAATTTTGCTAGGGCTCTCCCTCTCTGCATCTATGTTTAAGGATTAATGCTTCAAAGTCCACACATATTATATATCGAGTATGTGTCGTTACACTAACTGATTCAACAAAAAATTAAGTAAAACTTTCATTACCCGTAATATAACTAAGAAAGAGAACGACACAAAGAAGAAAATTTCGAGATCCACTGAATTAGCTTTGAACAACGCGGTTACCTGGCATCAGGAATCGAACATAAACAGATAAAATAGTTAAAAATGAATACCAACGCACGCTAAATATAGAATAAGATTGACAGGGAACGCTAAGTTTCACAGTCAATATTATCCATTATCCATCAGCAAAGATAGATAGAGTGAACTCCAACTATCAGAAAGAGATGGAGGAAACTATAAGAAGTAGCACAGAATGATCACGTTTGAATACCCCTTGCATGATGAAACCCAAAATTTTTACCATCCAGGTTCTTACATCCATAAAGCACGTTGCCAATCCTAGATTCAATGATTGCAGACATAAACTTAAGTGCCAATTTTGCAGAGGATTTATTTGCTCTTAAATGATGTTGTTACATGAAGACGCTGTTGAGGTGACAAAGTCCTTGTACGAGTTCACAGATTATAATGATGTTGCGATTTTTGAAAGGCAGTCTTAAGGTTTGTTTAGAAACGACTCCTAAATACGGCCAGATAGTCCAAACGATTTCATAAGCTGATACGTTTTCCCATCTGAGTTTTGATGTTGTCCAAACATCAAATAATACGGTGAGTATTGAATGGAGCCATGTACAGCAAGGCATAAACTATCTCCCCAGACGAAAATCCCATGTCGAGTGTTGATCCTTTATATACGCTCGTATGACAGCGAATACCGATCTATTCCCCCTCTCTGACGCATTACTCTGTTGACTATAGACACCAATTCAAACATGCCGAGTATTGAAGTCTGCTAATAAGTTCTGAAATGATTTACTCTACTATTGTTTACCATTGTCGCTGTGTAGAAACTCTGGTATCCCATATATCAAAACCACACCTTAGGAGAAGTTGCGTTCCGAAGAGGTTTGAGTAATACAAATTTAGTGAAATGATCAAAAGCAATCAATATTTCCGTATTCCCATTTTTAGAACGGGGATACGGTTCCAAAAAATCTATGTAGACTATTTGCCTTGGACGTTCAGTTACGAACTGAAATTGCATCGGTGGCGGCAAAATCTGGTTGCCATGCCAATAGTAAAGACATCGGAGGACCTCCAACGTTTTCTTTACACTGCGCCATGAGCAGCAGTATATCACGATGTCTCTTGATCATTTCCAATGTTAAAGGTTTTGGTACCCAGAGCTTCAACACCGGTAAATCATTCGACATTGCGTCAAAATCGAAAAAGAAAAAGAGAAAGGAGAGTAAAACAAAAAATCACTCGATTTGGGTTCCAAGCCTCGCTTATCCTCCTTTGTCATTATATTCTCAGGATGAAGGTAATCAGCGGATATTCACCATTCATCCTGCCCTGTATCGGTTGTGAGCTAATCTCTAAAGCGCTTCTCTACCAAGCATCCTAGTTATATAAAACTGGCCCTAACCGTAAATTATCAAATTTTATTTAATTCAGCTTATTGATGCTCAGAATATTAAAAAGTTAAATATCAAAAAGTTAAGATACGTGTTTCTTGACACATAAATTAGACTGACTCGTTTATTAGAAATCTTCATGTGTTTCGCTAGCAAAGCAGCTGGTTTTGGCTATGCAGATGATGACAGTTTCTATTTAATTTGATGTAAACTCTCTTCCTCTACCACTTATTTGTTTTGAAATCAACTATCCAATCCAAACCAAACAACCGACTGTAAAAACTCTATAAATCAAACAACACTTCCAAAATGGTGTTTAATTTTCTAAATTTAGTATAACATCACCCACACCCTACTATTTAAAATAACAATGAAATTATATTCTTTCTTATCAATCTTTCCTATTTATCGTAAAATTTCCACCAAAATTTCTTAATTACCTTAACCGGATAAAAGTAACAAAAATTAATGAACCGATTCTCAAATTTTTAATTTGTATTTCCTTTCATCAAATTTTCTTCATTCATTTTCCCGTTTTTCTTTTTATAATTTTCGCATCAACTTGTAGTCAAAAAACCAAAATTTTTTAAGTCAAAATCAATATTGAAATTGAAACATTTTAAAAAAATTAAATAAAAAATTCGGGATTTTTTTTGGTTAATTGTAAATAATATTCGTTTGTAAAATTCAATCAACCAATTCGTAAATTGAGGATTCCGTAAAGGAAATGCTTTGCTGTGGAATTACAATCGAATAATAAGTCATTTGGAAAAAAAAACATCAAGAAAACCATCATCAAATTAGGAGGCAAGGGAGTTACAATAATTTATATCGTCGAATAAGTTTTTTTATATTTTGTCTAATTGACTTTTTTCTTTGGTTTGGTCTCTGAGGTTGGTATTTTTTTTTGTTAACTGGTAGGAGACAGAGTGGTTTTCAGTGATAATTAATTAAACTTTGTATTGGTCTAATTGAAAAATTATTCAACAGTAAAATTTGAAAAGTTTCAATTTTTACATTTTGAATGGAAAGATGAGTTTTTCCTAAATTTATTTGGAATATTTTATGCATATCTATTATTTAAATTTTATAGTAAAACCTGTTCCGTTAACAGATTAGCAGTTTTATTCGTTTTCAGTTGTATACAGAAAGCGATATAGGTAAAAGCGAAAAAATAAATAAAGTGCATAATATTTTTGAAAATCAATGTTCAAAGAAAGTTCTTTCGAAAGTTGATATTAAAACACCTATGTATTGTATAACTGAATTAGAATTTAGAATTTAGAATTTAGAATTTAGAATTTAGAATTTAGAATTTAGAATTTAGAATTTAGAATTTAGAATTTAGAATTTAGAATTTAGAATTTAGAATTTAGAATTTAGAATTTAGAATTTAGAATTTAGAATTTAGAATTTAGAATTTAGAATTTAGAATTTAGAATTTAGAATTTAGAATTTAGAATTTAGAATTTAGAATTTAGAATTTAGAATTTAGAATTTAGAATTTAGAATTTAGAATTTAGAATTTAGAATTTAGAATTTAGAATTTAGAATTTAGAATTTAGAATTTAGAATTTAGAATTTAGAATTTAGAATTTAGAATTTAGAATTTAGAATTTAGAATTTAGAATTTAGAATTTAGAATTTAGAATTTAGAATTTAGAATTTAGAATTTAGAATTTAGAATATAGAATTTAGAATTTAGAATTTAGAATTTAGAATTTAGAATTTAGAATTTAGAATTTAGAATTTAGAATTTAGAATTTAGAATTTAGAATTTAGAATTTAGAATTTAGAATTTAGAATTTAGAATTTAGAATTTAGAATTTAGAATTTAGAATTTAGAATTTAGAATTTAGAATTTAGAATTTAGAATTTAGAATTTAGAATTTAGAATTTAGAATTTAGAATTTAGAATTTAGAATTTAGAATTTAGAATTTAGAATTTAGAATTTAGAATTTAGAATTTAGAATTTAGAATTTAGAATTTAGAATTTAGAATTTAGAATTTAGAATTTAGAATTTAGAATTTAGAATTTAGAATTTAGAATTTAGAATTTAGAATTTAGAATTTAGAATTTAGAATTTGGAATTTAGAATTTAGAATTTAGAATTTAGAATTTAGAATTTAGAATTTAGAATTTAGAATTTAGAATTTAGAATTTAGAATTTAGAATTTAGAATTTAGAATTCAGAATTTAGAATTTAGAATTTAGAATTTAGAATTTAGAATTTAGAATTTAGAATTTAGAATTTAGAATTTAGGATTTAGAATTTAGAATTACGAATTTAGAATTTAGAATTTAGAATTTAGAATTTAGAATTTAGAATTTAGAATTTAGAATTTAGAATTTAGAATTTAGAATTTAGAATTTAGAATTTAGAATTTAGAATTTAGAATTTAGAATTTAGAGTTTAGAATTTAGAATTTAGAATTTAGAATTTAGAATTTAGAATTTAGAATTTAGAATTTAGAATTTAGAATTTAGAATTTAGAATTTAGAATTTAGAATTTAGAATTTAGAATTTAGAATTTAGAATTCAGAATTTAGAATTTAGAATTTAGAATTTAGAATTTAGAATTTAAAATTTAGAATTTAGAATTTAGAATTTAGGATTTAGAATTTAGAATTACGAATTTAGAATTTAGAATTTAGAATTACGAATTTAGAATTTAGAGATGATGTTGCTGAATGATAAATAAGAAAATTTGATTCTGTTTTTCGTTTGCATATTTAGAATAAAGAGTTGCATCGATCAAACGAGTTTTGGTTGCTGCTCTGTTTTTTCACTACGTTTTATTGACTTGTTTCTCAACTCAACTTTTTGTGTGTTTTTGAACAAATAAATATACAACTAGTTTTAAGGCGGTTTAGGTCCATTATAATATAAAATTATGCCATTGAGATAATTTCTAGCCTTATAATGATTGCCAACTATCGATGCGAAACTAAAAGTCATATCAGGATTTGTAATAAATAAAAACAAAATTTTCGATTCAATACGAGCACATCTTTTTATTATTTCTAGCTTTATATTTTTATTTCTGTATTTTATTCGTCCTCATTTTTAAAATTAGTTTTATGAACGTGTCTGTATAGAGCTTTTATTTACTTTTCAATAAGAAAAGAAAGTTAACGTAAAGTAAATAGCAAAGAAAGAGCTTAAAAATAATTTTCGTTGCTTTTATTACTTTTTTGTAGTTTTTATAGCTTGCATTATTTCTTTTTTTATTATAATCGATGTCAATGGCATCAACTTGTACATTTATTTTTATAATATATATAAAAACGAAGATAGTTTTTCGATCTAACTTAACTTTAAAAAAAAGCAAAAAAAAGAAAAAATTGAAAAATCTTATCTTGTGCTTCTTGTTATATTTGATATAATAGAATTAAGAGTGTAGCTAAGTTTTAAATTTAAAAAAAAGATTAAGCAAAGAAACTGATTCTCCACAAAGGATAAGATGAATTTTAATGATTTGAAAATTATAGTAGAAAAACTTGATATTGTTACAAGTTTGTTGTTGCTGAAGTTGGACTTTTGTATTGTTGTTTGTGATATTGTTCGCTATTGCTATAAAATCAAAACATGATGACAAGTAGCAGTCAGAAATCTGTTGATAACTTAGTTAGCATGTGGTGAAAAATTCTATGAAACATATGCCAAATAAAACAGATAAGCCACAACCATCGATAACAACTAACCTTACGCAGATGTACAGATTACTAAAATTGAAATTCGAGGTTAGTGGATAGTATGGTTAGCCTAGTGGAGCCACACAAGTGATGTCAAGCCAGTGAAAAGCGATACTATACTCTATAACCAAGAGTCATGGTGATCACAAGTAACAATAAGTAAAGGTGGGTAGGACTAAGTAACACGTTTATAGATGATGATGATGATGTCCATCGCGAACTGGACGGTAAAATCCTGCTATTAGGTAGACTTCATATAAAAATCTACCTATTGCAATGTGCTTCATCTCGGAATTTCGGAAAAAATGTTGGTGCCAAACGACTATGTATGATAAGCGGAGACGGAAAAACAAACAAAAAAATTATATATATATATATTATTTATATATCATATTTATCTATCATTTCGTTATATATATATTATATATTTAACGATATGATCTATAACGGAATTTACCGGCACTCTCAAGTTCAGAGGTTGAAACACTGGGACTGTTAAAACGAAAACAAACGCAGACGGCCATGCTTTCCTCATTTTTGAGTTTATGTTGTTTAAACTCATACTAGCTTTTAGATAAACTTTTCAACTATAATCTCTTTCTCTAACTTTCAGCCTTCAAACCCAAGAGGTTTCAATGTAATTAGCGTTATACTAACCTAATGCATGGTACTTTCAAGCCATACAATTACAACAACAAATCCCATAGAAATATAAAAATATCCCATAGAAATATTAAATTAATTTTCTTTTGTTTCTGTTTTGAGTTTTTCCTTTTTTTTGCAAAAATTTAAAAAAACAAAAACAAAGTTGAGTCATTATTCTTTTGAATTAAGGAATATTGTCTTTAAAAATTTGGAAAATGTTGAACTGTTAGTTGGAATAAATATATATTGATTAGTATTACACATTTACAAAAGTTTTCCTAAATTGATAGTTATTTGTATTATTTGAGGTGTAAAAGTTGTTTGACAATTTTTGATTATAAATTAAGTGTGGTGGTATTGTAGGTCTGACGTAGTGAGAACGTTAATTTGCTCTTTAGTGGATCTAATATGTTATTAAAAGAAGTTTTAATAAAATTAAACAAAACTATTCCGAAATTTCTGTAACGACGGACTATTTTCGATTTTTGCTCTGAAATAATAGTATTCATATTCAAAAAAAATTCGCTGATAATTTATCAATTTTCCTCAATTGTGATAAACCTGGACGCTTATTTGTACTACTGTACAATTGAACTCAATTTCAATTAATAAACATGTTTGGATAAATGATTTTTTTAACTTGAAAAAAAGGCGGAATTGTTTATTATTACTGGAAGGGGAAACAGAAGATCGATAATATGATATATAAACGATCAAATTTTTGGGATCGAGTCAATTAGTATATAAAATTAAACCAAAACGTGTTGAGAAAATTAATAAAATTAAAACAAATGGTGATTAATCATTGTTATATATGTTGTTATTTTGTATAAAATTAATAAAAATAATTATAAAATAAATAAACTTAAATTATAAATAATTAATTATGTTCATTGTGAAATTATTTTTCTATTGGTAAAAGTTTGATAATAGAAGATTATTAAATAAAGTAGTTGTGCTGAAAACTGTTATTTGTTTTAGCAGCAGACTTTAATTTCATGCAGAATTGAATATTGAAAAACAGTTTATTTGCAAAAAAAAAAAAACAAAATCACAATGATGAAGTTCTACTTTATGTGTAAGAATGATTTTATAACAACAGACGCATTGTTAGTTCATCTGAGTGTTTTTCATGGTCTGGGAAAAATGAGTGAATATAGTTGTTATAACGACAATGATGTAATTTGTTCGCAGCATTTTGAGGAAAATTGTTTAGATCACAGTTCACCGTTAAGGATACGTCTTAAGAAAACTGCAATACCTACTATTTTATATCAAATGTCTGGGGAATTGTTAATAAAGGGAGTTATCACAGAAGATAAACGAAGACGTAAAATAAAACATGAAGAAGACAACATTCAAGAAATAAATTAATGCAATCAATAAGTCTCTTTACAATTTCAAAGTGATTCATGATAAGAGATTTGCAAGTTTAAATTTGTTTATCTTAGATTCAGTTTTCATATATTTTTGAATATTTGTTAAAATAAAGTTTTCCGGTGTAAAATTATTACTCGTAGAAAAGTCCAAATTTCGTAACATTGCATTGATAAAGTAGTTTCCGTTAATGTATTTAGTTTGGTTTGATAAATTTTTTGGATTATTCTGTTTCTACTTAAATTTTTTATTTAAACTAATCTGACACATCCAATTCTATTTGTACACAAAACTTTTTGGTCCCGGAATCTGCCTATTTCTAGCGGATATATCTTCATAAACTTTTTTTGGCAAAAAATTGGCTAAAAAAAATAAATGAAATCATTTTTTGACACACTTGACATTATATTTTTGACAAACTTAAAATGCCATAATTCTCTATATTGATAATAAAATTTCATGTTATACAAATTATTAATTTTATTTTTTTCCAAAAAGTTGGGAAAAAAATAAATAAAAATCTTTCTTTTGACACACTTGACAACATTTGTTTGACAAACTTATAATGCAATAATGTAGATTTTGGTCTCATATACCAATCCCGACCATCAAGATTTCTCCAAATTCAATGTTCCTACTCGTAATCACTTAAAATGAACGTTTTTTGAGCCAAAAATATGAAAATTTGCTGTTTTTGACACACTTAATGATTTTTTTCACACACTTCCGGTACAGTTATCGAACACATCGTCCTTTCGGACGTGTCCCTTGAGTATACCTATTTTTAGAAAAAATAGGTATAGTCAAGGGACCCAATGGTTTTCCCTTCAGCGTAGATAATGACGGCCGGCCGGCCGGCAGACAGACATACATTTTTTTTGCTTTTTTAGAATCAGTAGGTCCTAAAACGTCGAGAAATGCCAAAAAAGTGGGGGTAAGAATTTCACTTTTGGCTCATGAATGTAATACAATAATAATATAATAATAATGAATGTCTTTCAGACCGAAGTAATTGGCACATCTTTTTAGTTTTTTTAGCATTATTTACATTCTTTACAATGATTTTTGGACATGTAAAGAATGAATTCTTTACACGTAAAGAATTACGTAAATTACTTTTTGTAAAGAATTTGCATAACACTGCTCTAAAAGGCAAAAAATAATAATTTCAAGAGATGTTGTATTTGGTAGTCAGAGAATTGATCGTGATGAAAGCCCAGAAAGAGAAGAAAGATGTGATGTGATGAGATTATTGGATGACGATGATGGTGATGAACAAAATACAGGTGATTTAAATAATTTGAATCAAAATTTAATTAAAGGGGGTAATGAAATACAAATTGAAAATAATGCTGATACTTTATCTAACCGTCTACAACGTGATCGAATACTTCTTGCCAGATTGGATGATTATGTTTTACTCACGTATGAAGAAGCTGATAAGGAAAAATGGCAAACAGCCATTAATGAAGAAATATCGTCGCTTAAGCAAAATCAAACACGATGACAAAACTGAAACGAATAGCGCAAGAATTTTAACAAGTAAGTGGATCTTCAAGAGTAAAGACGATGGTAGATATAAAGCCAGGTTGGTTATACGCGGATGTGAACAAGAATATGGTGTGAATTTTGAAGAAACTTTTAGTCCAGTAATTACCACAAGTGCATTACGTAATATCTTGGCCATGGCAAACAATCGTGGGGATAAATTAGTAAAGTTTGATGTTAAAACAGCATTCTTATATGGCGAATTAAATGATGATATCTTTATGTACCCTCCAGAAGGATTTGATTAGAAGATGATTCGTAAACTCAACAAATCGCTATATGGCTTAAAACAAGCCCTACTGCAGTTGAATCAACGTTTTACTGATTTCTTAAAGAATTTTCGTTTGATGCCGATGTTGACTGAAAAATGTGTTTTTAAGGATGTTAATGTCTCATTAGTATTAGCGCTTTATGTTGATGATGGTCTGATCGTTGGAAAAGATGAACGTAAAATTAAGGAGCTGTTAGATGATATGAGAAAGGAATTTGAAATTGCAGTTACAGAAAAACCTGATTCGTTTCTGGGAATCGAAATAAGTCAGACTACAGATAAGCTAATTCTTACTCATCAGAATCATTCAAAGTCGATTGTAGAGAAGTTTGGCATGAATGATGCAAAGTGTGTAAAAATTCCAATGAAAATATCTGGTTATTTTGTAAGCGAAAATCCTAAAGCTAATTTCCATACAGAGAAGCAATAGGCAGTCTGCTAAATCTGTCAACAAAAGCCGTCCCGACATGTCATTTTCAGTGAACTATTGTAGCAGGCACATGGAGTATCCAAAACTACGAAATTTAACCGATGTCAAACACATATTAAGATTTTTGAAAAGCACGATATCAAAACGTATAGCATACACTAAAACAAGTAATCTTGATACAATTGAAGCGTATTGTGATTGTCCTATACTCTATAGCATGGTGCTCCAGGAAACAATCTATCGTGGCTACATCGACAACAGAAGCCGAGTATATTGCAGCAGTAGATTATGTGAAGGAACCCGTATATCTAAAATCGTTTATGAGGAACTGCTAAATTTAAAGGTTAATGTAGATTTATTTATAGACAATCAGAGCGCGATTCAGATGGTTAAGGGTGGTATTTGTAATAAGAGAAGTAAACACATAGATGTGAAATATCACTATATTAATGAGAGGTTCAATGAAGGTTTATTTAAAACTTATTATTGTAACTCAAATGAACAAATTGCTGATTGTCTTTATTAAACCTTTGAACGAATTGAAATTTAAAACCCTAACTGAAAATTTTGTTGTATAGATTTATTTTATTGCATAAGTAATATTCATTGTAAAAATTAAAGTAAACTTAAATATTTTAAATGTTAAAATTAAGAGAGGGTGTTGAAAATAATTTTTTTCTATTTCGATCACAGTAAATTATCAATTACATCACACTATCCATGATATGTAAATTGATTATTACAATAAGTGTAACGTAATGAGAATCAAAAGTGTTACGTAATATATATATGTACATTGTACATATATATATATATTACCTAACAGTTTTAGAAAAATATGCTTTTTGTAAACTAGAATTTATGGTATTATTAAAATTTTCATAGCCTTTAATAAGAATAAGAAGCCTAATGGCTTAATATTTAAAGAGAAAATCCGGACAAGTTGGAGCCAGAAATCCTTTTTATACATTTTTACATCATAAATCAAATGTAATTTAAATATTTCAATTCATTTTGACACAGAATAATGCAAAGCCTACCACAATTTGTGAACTGTTTGCATTTAATTTATAATTAGTAGTTCATTTTTCAAGTAATTATACATGTTTTTGCATTATAACAAAGTCGTAGAAAAAATATATAACAAAACTCGAGCTGCAAACAAATTTCCATGCTCGTAAAGGTACATGCACTCGCCGCTACGCGTCTCGTGCTCAATATTTTCCCTCGCATGTAAAATGCTATTTACAGCTCTATAGGTATGTAATATACTATAACGTAACGAATATTGACATGTAAAAGCGGTTTTAGTTTTTAGAACTCAGTAAGTTAGTACTAGTAAGTCCTCCATCTTGAAATATATGTTTTTACTTTTAGTAGAGATCTGTTCATATATTGATGTGAATGAATAATCTGTATATTTTGAACTATAATCTTTTAATATTTTATCACTTTTGACATAGAATATCTTGACCAATACAGGACAGGACCAAAGGAGGAAATCCAGTTGACTACATTCGTCCTCAGTGCTAAGGGCAAGATAAAAAGTGTGAAGGGCAAGATAGGGTTCAGGATCAAACCCCAGAGATAAAGACTCTCAACAAAAAAAGTTGACGGGAGTTTCCGGACAATCCAGGATGTAAGACATCTAGAGGGGTGCAAATATATGTTATTACTTTTAGTAGAGATCTGTTCATATATTGATGTGAATAAATAATCTGCGAATAAATATATCAATGCACATACTTGGAGTGATAGACGTCAATTAGTCCTCTAGTTCATAGAATACGTTTCCAATAAGTCGTTTCACCTTTTCCTTTTCGAATTTGGGGGCCAATTTAGCTTTTAGCTGCTTGCCGGCGTCACTCAACATGAAGTTACGTCGAAAAACGATGTCACCAGGGGAAAAAACCAGTTTTCTATAACGTAAATTGTAGTAAGCCGCATTGTACGCAAAGACTTTTGCTGAAAGCTCTTTAATTCGGAAGCGCATCCTGGGTAATTTGTCAGAACGATCAGAGGTTTCCCCGCTTTCGTCCAGGCAGTTCAAGCACAGCAGTACAAAGTAGGTCATTCCTTGAGTGATCATGGGTAGACCAAAGAAGGCATAATAGGGGGAACATCTTAAGGTTCGATGTACGGAGCATCGAAGAGCCTTCTGGTATAACACCACTCTCCGAAAAATTAACTTTTTTGTGCATAAGTCCATCAAACGTACGTAAAACGGGAAGAAAACCATTGGAGTCAGTGACTATCTCTACTAATTTAAGATAATTGTCACTGTAACACATTCGTATTTTTTTTGATAGTAGGTATATAGTATGAAAGCCGTGACAGAGATCTAGAGTCGGACTAAACCTTTTCTTCACGTACGGCGACCATATAAAACACTCTAGGTATATCATCGAATCTCACCACAAAATGGCGCCCAAAGTGGCCAATCATATTTTTACTCTTGGTACAGACTTCAACATATCGGGGAAAAATGAGAGCGTGTTTTGGGTGATTATAAATCAAATCCCACCTAAATTCTCAGCAGCCTCGTCAATTTTTCTTTTAAATATGGCATTGAGAGCACAGTCCCAAATTTGGTTCGAAAATTATTTAACAATATGGGTTGTATATGTAGCTTTGTAGTATTTACAAACATATACGTCCGAACAAATGGACCAAAGTATCATCGCTGGAACACGTGCGTGTATGTCCGAAGACTACAATCGGGGAGATGTATGCTACTAATCTGATCTATTAATTTCTGAGTTTAGGTTGCCACCAATAACGAATGTATTTAGCGGAACCGCTCCTTCCGTCCTGTCCTGTAATGAATAAACTCCCATTGACGAAATCCCCGTTTGATTCTTTATCTATAAATACGACCCAACAATTCCACTTGAATGTATATGGAAGAAAATGTATTTTTTTTTTTTTAATAAAATGTGTTGTGTAATAGGGTTTAGAATATGTGTCACAACAACACATAAATACCTTTTAAGACCCAGGTCTAGACCTGGGTCCCACAACAACTGGCGTTCTAAGGTGTAGATTAACGCTTTAACGTAGATTAACGCTTTTTTATATAGGAGTATTTAAGGCTCTAAATCCACTTTTTGATTTTGTTATGTATTACGGAGGTATAGTTTAAAGCTCGCAACATTTTCTAATTTTACTGACAGTATTTTTGATATATCTTATCCTATTACAAGCTTTCCAAAGCCCTTGAAATAGTATCACGTGGAAATCATAACAATATAAATTACTGTCTTAATTTCATTTCAACCTAACCTCAAAACTTCAAAAAGCCAACTTGTAAAAGCACAACAAAACTTTACTTTTATATTCTTCCTCTTATTATTATTGTACATATGTATATTATATTGTTTCCTAAAATTCTTATAAAAAAAATTGCCATGAACTTTTTATTCGAAAACAAAAAAGAAGAAAAATACGAATAATATTAAAACTTTGTTAAAATTATTAAATAAATATGAAAGTAAAATTATTATGATTATCTTTTGTTTGTTGTTTTTAAGTTTTATTTTATGATTTTTTAGTAATTTTTTTATATATTGTATTATAATCTCATGCGACCGATTAGTATTTATTTTACCCAATTCGACCGTTTTTTCTGAGTTTTTTGTTTTTCTTTGAAAATATAAGTAACAGAATAGAAAAAAAATTTTATAAGTTTTCCAATTATTAAACGAAGAGAATATGTATGTTCTGTGATTGGAGTAAATGTTTTGAAAGATACCAAAAACAAAAGTTAAAATCGAATTTAAAGTTTGTAAAGATTATATCGAAAATTCTAGTCACTTGTCACAAAGTTTAAAAAAATCCTTGTTTGGATTTTTATGAACAATTCGACAATACAATAAGTTTTGAATGAGGTGGAAAAATATCAAACTATTTTTTATTTCAACAATTTTGCTTTAACGGTGATAATCGTATTGAAATTATAAAGGACTGAGAAAGATGCAAAACGAAATTAGTAACAAAATTGTGTTAAAAATATTACTGATCTACTAATTTTTTAATTATGCGGATGTGAGATTTTAGTCGTAATAGAAAAAATATCATCAAAAATCTTAGACACAATGCAAAATTCCAAAATCAGACCACCTTTCTATAACGAAATGATCTTAAACTTAGCCATCAATACGCTCATTAATTTAAAGCGTTTATGTTATTTTCTGGATGTGCGATCCTTTAGAGGTACATACATTGGAAGTGATCACTTTTTTGTATGTGCTAAAATAAGGTTCCACGTTTTAACATCTCATCACTAAAGAATGCTGAAACAGAAGAGATATCAAAACCATATTGCCGAAACATTGGAGAAATCAGAAACCATTAATGGAAACGTCGATAAGTTGTGGTATTTGCTCAAAGATGCTGTTTTAAGCGCTGCTGAGTGAATATTTGGACGACCACAAAACCACTACCATGAAGCCATGGATGGATCAAGCATGTCTTGACGCTATTCAAATTTCAATACAAAAGAGATTGCTATCTGAAATATCTACTTGGGCCGCTTGTTTTGAGAATCTTCTCAACTTAAGTGACCAGCAACAAGTGGGACGACGAGCAAAGCTTGTTCGTACGTCAAAGGTACATGTAGACAAACCAACCAAAGAGGAATTTGAAGTGGCGCTGTGAAAAATAAAACGCAATAAAGCACCTGGTATCGATGATATAACATCCGGAATGATTGTACATGGTGGTGAAACTCTGTCCTTAAGATTGTTTGAACTTGTTCAAATGATCTGGAGGACTGAAACCATGCCACAGGACTGGAACTCAGCTATGCTGATTCCAATAAATAAAAAAGGTAATCGCTTAAAATGTGCAAACTACAGGGGAATCGCTCTACTCTGCACAGCATATAAGATATTTTCATACATTTTGCTAGCAAAAATCAATCCTTTTGCTGAACAACTGTTTGGAGAATATCAGTGTGGCTTCCGGCAAAGCGGTGGTACCACCAATGCACTTTTCTCGATAAGGATAATTTTGGAAAAGTGTCGAGAGTTTAACATACATGTGTACCAACTCTTCGTTGATTTCAGCCAGGCCAACGACTCTCTCGAACGAGAGACTCTATGGTCTGCTCTGGTGTCAAGGGGAATTCCCGGTAAATTGGTATTACTATGCAAAATGACTTTACAGAACACTCAATGCTGTGTACGAGAACGAAATATCGAAGTTTTTTAAAGTCAACTCCGGGTTAAGACAAGGTGATGCTCCTATACTATTCAATTTGGCCTTGGAATATGTGTGCCGTCAAAAGAAACTCCCGACTAACAACAATATCTTGTCAATAAACTCAGTACAGATGATCGCGTACGCTGATGATGTTGTCATCCTCGGCCGAAGTGAGGCTGTTATGAGTGAGACTTTCAAGTCGCTTGAGAGTGGTGCTAGAAAGATTGGTCTTCAAATTAACTACGATAAAACCAAACATATGAATGTTTCAAGAGAGGCTGAGAAGAAAGATTTAATGTGCGGCGTCGAACGAATTGAGGGAGTTGAATCCTTTAAATATTTGGGATCAATGCTTGACTCAAACAACAGCATACTTACAGATATAAAAGCACGAATCGCTGCAGATAATCGAACTTCCTACTCAATTAAGCCTCTCATTGGATCAACGTATGTATCAACTAACACCAAACTCAAGTTATACAAGACGTTTATTGGAACGGTGGTGATGTATGGGTCACAAACATGTACCCTTACACAAAATGACGAATCACATTTATCTGAATTTGAGCGTAAGAACCTACGCTATATTTTTGGTCCACTTAAGACAGATGATGGAGAGTACAGAACGCGAAATAACTTTGAGATCAGAGACCTTCTTGAGGGTCCAGATATAATACGTTGTATAAGTTCCATTCCAATAGGATTGCTTGGTTTGGGCATATTTTACGAGCCGATTCACAGTCTGGAATGATTAAAAAATGTACGTTAGTGCTCCAGGGAGTGGGCTACCGCGAGGTAGACCACAACTGCAATGGGAGAAGGACGTAATGAACGACCTTAAAAATTCGGCTGCCATGGTAATTATGTCGCTGTTGCGAATGACCGTGGTGAATATTCGAAGCTGGTTAGCTTGGCAACGCTCCTACATGGAGCATGAAAGCCACAAATAAAATGTTGTTTTGCTATTGTTTTGGTAAGAACCCGTTCCGCAGCCGACTTTGTTTTATGGGATCAATGATAAAGAATCTATCAATACGACAATCGACGATCAATAATAAATAATTCAAAAAAGATTTGATTGAGGATAATTGATCGAGGATCATTGATTGAGGGTCATTGATCGAGGATCATTGATTGCGGATCAGTGATCGAGGATTATTGATCGATGATCATTGATTGAGGATCATTGATCGAGGATCATTGATTGAGGGTCATTGATCGAGGATCATTGATCGAGGATCATTGATCGAGGATCATTGATCGAGGATCGTTGATCGAGGATCATTGATCGAGGATCATTGATCGAGGATCATTGATCGAGGATCATTGATCGAGGATCATTGATCGAGGATCATTGATCGCGGATCATTGATCGAGCATCATTTATCAAGGATTACAGAGTACGGAAAAATTCGATTCGCGAATCGAAAATTTAATTCTTTTCCTTTTTTATTCATTCGTAAGCCAAATACAACTTGATAAAATTCGTGAGCGAATTTTAAAATGAGAGTTAAAAACTTTCAATTCGTTTGAGGGAACGAATAAAACAACTTCGATACTTTAGTATTCGTTTGTGATTGTGACTTGTGAGAGAGATGAGAATTAACAATAAATTTTATATTGTTCACGAATGAATGCGAGTTAAAAAGAATCATTCGTTTGATTTATTTGATTTTTCTTCGTATACTGTTTATGTTGTTAATGAGTAGTTTTGCTGTGTTATTTAGGTTTGTTGTTTAATTATTTTACTTGCAATTAATGTTAATTTAGTAAGGAATTATAATGGGTCGATAAAAAATGTTTGATTATAAGAAGTATATATCTTATAATAATGTTAAGAATATTTCAACATACCTACAACGTGTCAAATTTTAGTGCCCCACGGCTTGGAGTACAGTGAAATGCTAAAATTAAATAATTTAATTTCAATGGTTGCAAAATTCCTTTTTTGATTTCACAAATGTGATTTTTGAGATGTCTTCAAATTTTAATGCTCACAAACCATAAAAATGTTATCGTTATTGGACCTCCGGCAGTTGTGAAACATAAAAGCTGATATTAGATTTATAATTAATAAAAAACTATAAAGAAATATTGAGTAAAATGTCGCAATAGTAAACAAATAGAGTTTCGTTAATAAAATTAATATATTTTTGATGTGAAACATCTATAGGCGCTACCTTGGTAGTAAAATCGAATTTTATGGAGTAACGAAAAATGGGAGGACAATTTCATTCCGTCATGCCTCATAAAAAATAGAAAATAATAATAATTAATTTTATTTTTTTGTTATTTTCTTTAATTCATAATTTTTTAAACAAATTTTTTAAATTATTTTTTTTAATTTTTATTTTCTTTTTTTTTGTAATATTTTATTTTTAATTTTTTAATGCTTTTTTTTAATTTTTTTGTATTTTTATTTTTGACTTTGTTTATTTGTTTACTCAATCTTTAGATTTTTATTAATTTAACATTTCTACTATCAACTTTTATGTTTCACAATTCCCGAGCCTGCTTTTTTTCTTATTATTTTAATTATAATAGTAATTACAGAATATAAATACAAAATAAGTCAATATTTTAGATAGTCTGTTTTACAGTGCCGTAATGGAATATTATTTGACGTATTTTTTGTAATGTTTACAACTTTCGGAATATTAGGTTTTTTGTATAATCAACATTTCCCTTATTTCTGATGAACAAATAGAGCCATATGATCTCTTAAACTCGTACTAAATCTTTTTATGATCTGTGTGATCAAAAATTCTGCATTTTTGTCTACACTCAGTACATTCATTCCAGAAGTATACACTTTCAAACAACATTTTTGTTTTTATCTTAAACGAAATGTGTTGAGGTATAGTTCAGAAATTCTGTATTTGTAAATCCAAACAAATTTCAAATATATTTATAAAGTTATAATAAATCATCCGTTAAACCAACAACCGAAAAAATAAAACAAAATCAAATCAAAAACAACAAATATAATTGCCATACGCGGTTTTAATTTAAAGCATGGCAGAAATATTACAAATCATATTTTTTGTTTTACTAGAAGATAACATTGGCCGTAAACGAGGCTGTAGTCATAGCCATCTATGTAACATATTCTTTTTTTTAATATCAATTTAATTAAAAAAAAATTAATAATAATTTTTTTTCCCAAGAGGCATGACCATATGTCATGCTATGTTCGTCACATTTTCATATAGCTGTTTCAGATTATCAACACACTTATCTAATAAAATTTTTATAACAAAAATATCCCTAACACTTTAACAAAAATCTTAAAAATTTCTTTGACTAGTTTCGATCGAAGATCATCTTCAAAAAGAAAATTTTTTGCAACTCTCAAAGGATGAGAACTCCAAAAAGCAATTTTGCAAGCATAATACTAAATTATTTAATCAAAAAACATGTACAAAATATCCATGTATATTATCTGTTCTCCGATTCGGAACTATTCGTTTGTGATAAATTCGCGAACGAATTTAAATTTTAGTTCTCAAAATTTTTGATTCAGTTCGCTAACTGAATATTATGAATAGAAGAATCAAATAATTAAATTCGTGAAAGAATCAAATAATTAAATTCGTGAAAGAATCGAAAATAAAATTCGTCCATGATAAATTCGCGTGAGAAAGAAATAAATTTTTCGATTCTTCGTAATCTGGAGGATTATTGATCGAGGATTATTGATCGATGATCATTGATTGAGGATAATTGATGATTGATTGATGATTGATCGAGGATCATTGGTCGAAGATCAGTGATCCAGGATTATCAATCAAGATCATTGTGTAACGTATATGGTTTAATCAAACAAAACAAAAAACGATACACTAAGATTATTTGTTGCGATCGACAATCATGCAGTAAATAAAACTATTATATCTTCAGTTTTTTTTCGTATTTGTATAAATTAACACAAAATTATAATTTATTCTTTCATTCCTTAAAAGAAAATACATAAAAACTAATAGTTCTGGTATAAGTAGTTTTCATTTTTAATTTTAAAAAAAATACTGGTTTCAATTTTCCGACCGTAAAAATATTTAATATAAATAATCAAAAAATTTAAAAAATAAAAATTAAAACAAATATTTGTTAGATAATTTTTTTTTGTTTGATAAGTGAGAGTATTAATTTATTAATAAATAAAACACAGTAAATAGATTTTATTTATTAAACAGTTTTGTTACTAATCTGTTTGTACGTTTAAACAAATAAAAAAAATATTAAACAATTTTGTTCCTTAGGTAATGTTTTAATAGCGCAATACATGCACTTGCATCCTCTGAGCTGTCATGTCCGCCTTCTGTACAAAAAAAAATATAATTTAATTGAATTATTTGTTTTGATGTGGGATTAATGATAGTCAGAAAGAGATCGCTAATAATCAGAGTTTAGTGACCGAGGGTCTGTAATTAAACATGAGTAATTCGTTGATAGAGGATTAGTAATCGAGGATCAGTGACTAAGGATCAGTGATCGAGGATCAATAGTTGAAAATTAGTGATCTAGAATCAATAATCGAGGATTGGTGATCCAGGATCAGTGATCGATGATCAATGGTCGAGTCAGAGATCGAGTATCAAGGGTCGGGGATCAGTGATCGAGAATCAGTTATCGAAGATCCAATCAATGGGCGAGGATCAGTGATCGCCGGGCAGTGATCGACGGTCAATGATCGACGATCAGTTATAAACGATCAGTGATCGAGAATCGGTTATCGAGAATCAGTGATCGAAGATCAGTGGTCGAAGATCAGTGATCGAGGATCAGTGATCGAGGATCAGTGATCGAGGATCAGTGATCGAGGATCAGTGATCGAGGATCAGTGATCGAGGATCAGTGATCGAGGATCAATGATCGAGGATCAGTGATCGAGGATCAGTGATCGAGGATCAGTGATCGAGGATCAGTGATCGAGGATCAGTGATCGAGGATCAGTGATCGAGGATCAGTGATCGAGGATCAGTGATCGAGGATCAGTGATCGAGGATCAGTGATCGAGTATCAGTGATCGAGGATCAGTGATCGAGAATCAGTGATCGAGGATCAGTGATCGAGGATCAGTGATCGAGGATCAGTGATCGAGGATCAGTGATTGAGGATCAGTGATCGAGGATCAGTGATCGAGGATCAGTGATCGAGGATCAGTGATCTAGGATCAGTGATCTAGGATCAGTGATCGAGGATCAGTGATCGAGGATCAGTGATCGAGGATCAGTGATCGAGGATCAGTGATCGAGGATCAGTGATCGAGGATCAGTGATCGAGAATCAGTGATCCAGGATCAGTGATTGAGGATCAGTGATTGAGGATCAGTGATCGAGAATCAGTGATCCAGGATCAGTGATTGAGGATCAGTGATTGAGGATCAGTGATCGAGGATCAGTGATCCAGGATCAGTGATTGAGGATCAGTGATCGAGGATCAGTGATCGAGGATGTCTCGATCGAGGATCGAGTCAGTGATAGTGATCGAGAGTCAGTGATCGAGAGTCAGTGATCGAGAAACAGTGATCGAGAGTCAGTGATCGAGTCAGTGATCGAGAGTCAGTGATCGAGAGTCAGTGATCGAGAGTCATTGATCGAGAGTCAGTGATCGAGAGTCAGTGATCGAGAGTCAGTGATCGAGTCAGTGATCGAGAATCAGTGATCGAGAGTCAGTGATCGAGAATCAGTGATCGAGAGTCAGTGATCAAGACTGTGATCGAGACTCAGCGATCGAGAGTCAGTGATCGAGAGTCAGTGATCAAGAGTCAGTGATCGAGAGTTACTGATCGAGAATCAGTGATCGAGGATCAGTGATCGAGAATCCGTGATCGAGAATCCGTGATCGAGGATCCGTGATCCAGGATCAGTGATCGAGAATAAGTGATCGAAAGTCAGTGTTCGACAGCAAGATCAATGATTGGTCATCAGTGATCGAATTAAAAATCAGAGAAAATCGAAATGCATTAGTAGAGTATAAGTGACCGAGGATTAAAGGCTGGATAAAATTACCAAACAAACTTACCGCTTTCTTGAATAATTTTCTTTAAATTTTCTATTGCTAATGTTTTTAATGCTCGTTTTTTCGGTGGTCCCATTTTATGTGGATATAGTACTGATGTATCAACAACAATACTGTGTATTAATTTTAATGCTTTAAAATCACTTTCTAAGCTATGTCCTATTAATATTGTCCGTGAATGAAACATCGAAAGTAATATAGCTTGAACATCACGTAAATTTGTTTTAATTTTTTCTAACATATTTGCTGTAATACCAGAGTACCTAGAAAAAAAAGAAACAATAATTCTTTTATAAAATGAATTACATTATGACACTTACATTGTATTATAGTCTACAATTTTATTATCAGGTTTCACTAATGAATCATAAACAACTTTTTCATTTATATCCACTACAGTAATTCTAGTCAATTCCAAACCTTGTGTTGTATAACACATCTCACAATCCAATGCAAATATATCTTTTTTCGTTGGTACATAATCTTCATCTTTCTCAATCGTTGTGACAAAACCATTTAAATTTTCATAATCAATTAAATCACAAACATGATAGTTTCCATACATACAACCCGGTGTACCAGCTGGTTGCTGACAACAACGATGTAAATTATCAGCAAAACCCCGACGAAATCCTGTTCCTTTTGGATGATAGTTACAACGATCATTTCCTGGTTCATCATATTCTTCTAAATTAAATAATTTTGCACACCTTAAACAATATCGTTCGGATTCCGTTCGCCATTTTGGTTTATATGTAGTTGTAATAAGCGCCTGTCCAGGAAGATTACCAGGACGAGGGTATGAATTACTTGTTAACAGTTCTTCACTCATTATACATTCGTATACTAACTCATAAGCTTTTGCACTTGATACATTATCTATTGTTGAAGACGGACCATAGGTATCTTTTTTGCTGAAAATATATATTAAAAATGTTAAATATGGAAAATATAGAAAAACAACAAAATAGACTCAACTTACATTTTCTTGTTAACACTCCAGGAAAATTTTTGTGCATTTTTCCCAGCCAAAATAACTTCATGCGATACCGTTTTATTATGTTCTGTACAAACATTCCCTGCATCTATAGATTCTTTTCTTAATTTATTAATAACAAGTAACGCACTATTTTTATATATAATCGGTGCACTACATTTTTTCATAACAGCTAACTCTTCCGTTTGTGCTCGATCCCATGCATCATCACAATTTGGATAAATATTCAAACAATGTTTTATCATTAAATTATAATATTGCATTCGAATATTGAAGGAGATTTTTGTGGATGATTGTTCGAGAACAGGTGGTGCAAGTTTTTCATCTTTCTTTTCAGGTGGCGGAGCTTTTACAACATGTGCGACACGATTTGTAAATTTAGATGTTTGAGGAACAGTTTTACTTACAGTTTTACTTTTTTGTATAACAGATTGATTTAGTAAACGATTCGCTTCATGTTTTTGTTTTAAAATTTCAATTTTTTGTTTAGCCATTTGCATTGCTAAAACATTTGTACATGCTCCAATTCTATTACCCAGCCGATAACCAAAGCTAGATGATGCTTGTTGCAATTTTAATTTTGCTTCAGCTTCTTCACGTGCTTTAATTTCAGCTTCAAGTTTTGCCCGTAGTTCTGATTCTTCTTTTGCTCGAGTTTCTGCTTCACGTTTAGCCAATTCTTCAGCTTGTTTACGAACAATTTCTTTACGAAAATAAATCGATTGCATAGCGTTTTGTAAATGATTTGGTTTAGATAAAAATGGAGTTACTATACGAGATGGTTTTATGATACTGGTTTCATGGGCTACGCGTTTTGGTTTTGTATCATCGAATAAACTAATTTCGTGTAATTTTGTAGCAGCATCGCTTTGTTGTAAGGCTGTTTTGGTGATCTGGAATCAGATGTAAAAGATAAATATTAAGAGTTATACAGAAGTTGGTTGGCTGTCTCAATCTTTTATTTTTAAATGTTCACATAAGTGATTTGAAAGGAGGCAGGTCAACTGCATCAACAATTAACTAAATTCAGTTCGGTTCATTTTTAAATGCAGATAGATAAAAAAGATATGGATTAATATAACAACTACTTCTTAGCATTTCACGTCTTTAAGATGGAATTTCCCAAACATTTACTCTGACTATCTTTGGCGTTAGTATGGCCTAAAAGTAAATATCCTGCGTCATGGAGTTATTTAATTTCTTTAATTTAATTTAATTTTATTTATATTTTATTTATATTTAATTTGTATTTAATTTAAATTTAATTTATATTTCTTATCGTCACTGGTTTGATTGGTAGTAAGAGTTTTCACTACAAATGAAATTTATATTTTATTTATGTTTTATTTATATTTTATTTACATTTTATTTATGTTTTAGTTATATTTTATTTATATTTTATTTACATTTTATTTAGTTTTTATTTATATTTTATATACATATCTATCTCCACCCAAAAAGCAATCTGGTATGGGCTTCTAAGTCGTTTAGACTACTTTTGTTATATATGACGCCATTCTCGGAATGTGAAATATAGTCCGATTCACATTTATCAAATTTTATCTAAGTAAAAATTTAGCGCAATCCATCAGATGTGGAATATGATTTAGATTTTGCGAAAGTAGTGTAAATGGAGTATGTTTTTGACGGAAATGGCACAGAAAAATTCACGTTGCAAAAAGGAAAATTGGTCCATCGAGCCGGAATACAATTAAAACCGGTCCATCGAACCGGATTAAAGTTACCCAACAAACACCGCGTGCGTCATGGAATTGCCATGGCATGCTAACACTTTATGCCTTCAATATGAGCTCGTTGTGCGTAAATTTTCCCGCCACTCCGTGTCGTTACAAAACGATGGCACCATGATAACCACATGCGGATGCACTTGGACGTCCAAGTGACAACATGCCATAACGCACGTGACCACATTGTGCTAACATTGTGCCGCCACAGTGTTTATGGGTATTTTCGGTAACGTCATTGCGACAAATGAAGATTGCGGACGTATTTTGAACTTGTAAAATGAAAATGTATGTGTGTGATTGCATTTGTTAATGAGGCGTCCATTGTTTCGCCATTTTTTTAATGATATAATTTAAATGAAAAAAAAAACCGAATTAAAAAAATTTAAATATTTGCCTTACATATGAAAAATAATATTAATTTTTCACAATTTTCTTAATATTATATAAAAATAAATTTAAATATCAGTAAACCGACATGAGAAATGACAAACAAAAAATATTAAATAAGTATAATAAATTTTTTTGAATCACTAAAACTAATTATTTAAAGAACCCGCTTGTTTCTTGTGTATTTTTTCATTACTTTCACAAAATAATTTCTTTCGCACATAATTTTAGATGAAAATAAAATAAAATTTATCAATTTATTATTACGAAAGGCATATTATATCTTATAAAAAGTTAAATGATACCAGTTATATAAGAAAATGTTAAACTACTTTTTTACTCCCCAATTTTTATTCTTTGAATTTATTATTCTTATATCATTAAATAAAATTCGTTTCACCTCGTTTTTTACTACTACTATACCAAAATAAATAATAAAAAACGAAGTGAAACACGTTATAATGGCCACAAAATAAAGAGCAAATGCGTACATTTTGCCACCACACCTGCTGTCACGCTATGATGGAACAATGATAGCAATATGCGGAAGCAGTTGGACGGCGAAGTGACAACATGCCATGACACGCGTGAACGCATTGTGCTAGCATTGAACCACCAGTGTTTTTAGGGTTATCTGTATATTGACCGATTGTAAAATAATATCAACAATCGAGAAAGATGTCATTCGCGACAATTTTTGGTTTATGTATATTAGCTGATAATCAATATAGAATTCACTGTGAACTATTAAAGATCAAGTTATGATAAAGCCAGGAGGAGTGTTAAGTAATGTTAACTTCGGAGTGTGCTATCTGATTTTATGTAGACTGTTAGGTGCATCATTCGTAGCTTTTGTGCCGTTCATAGGTTTGCCAACGATTGTTATTCTCTTAAATCGGTCTTAATTTAAATCTAAATAATAAACATAAAAAAAAATTACTTACATCATTTTCAATATGATTATTTTCTGGTTTAAATTCTTCAAAAATTAATTTACATTGCTTCATAATTTCATCTTCGTCACTTTCATCCGTATCGAACATTGAACAAGGTGATGTTAAACCAGCAAAGCTATCATTTCGATCATCACTTAATTCAATTAGTTTTTTTTCATTTTTCGAATCATTTGAAACGTTTTTCAAATCATCCATTTTCTTTTTACCATCTTTTGATTCGGTTTTATTTTTATTTTTCGATGACGATGATGATGTGTGGGAAGAACGTCGACTACTTTTACTACTCGATTTCTTTTGTTCTTTTGCAGATGATGATGATGAAGAACGATGATGATGTCGACTAGATGATGACGAAGATTTTGAATTTTTATTTTTACTACTACTACTATGACGATTACCACTGCTATTACTAGAATGATGTCGATTTGATGATGAAGTTGAAGACTTTTTATCTTTATCTTTATCCTTAGTCCTAGCCTTATCCCTATCCCTATCTCTATGTTTGTCTCTATCCTTATGCTTATGTTTATCCTTATCCCTATCTTTTGATGATGATTTAGATTCAGATCTACTTGATGGCTTTTTGACTTCTTGAATTGATGATGATGATGATAATGAATCAAGTTTATCTAAAGTTTTTGGTTCTGATTCCTCATTTTCAGGCTTTTCATCAATATTACTTTTAGGATCATTAATAGTTTCTATAATTTTTGTTGGAATATAAATAGGTTTTTCTGTAACACTCTCAACATTTTCAATTCCATTACTCTTAATTTCTTTGGTTAGATTATCTTCCTCTTCTATACTTATGATATCTGATAATAAATCTAATTCTTCGTTACACGCATCTAAATCAATATCATTGCTATCTGTATTAATATCTGATATAATAACTGTTGTCGATTTTGTACTTGGAATATAAGTCGGTTTATCATCGCAGCTGCTATTTTCTGTGCTGATTTTTTCTGTCGTTGGTATAACTTTATTGCTATTTTTTTTATGAACATTGTTCAATTTTAATAATTTTGTTGGAAGTGGAATATATTCTAGTTTAGGTTTTTTGATTATAGATGTTTCTATTGCAGTTAAACTTGTATCATCAGTTATTTTATGTTTCTCTAAAATTGACTTTGGTGTTGGATTATAGACTACTGGGGCGGGTGCTGGTTGTATTATTTTTTCTTCTAAAAAACGAAAAAAAATTTAAAATTATTATGATGAATTCATTTTGGTATATTTTTTTAAGTGATGCACAAGAAATACCTCAACCGGCGATTTTGGCAGTAAACTAAGAGAGAAACTTGAGTCAGTTTTCTCAACCTGAGAAACCTGAGTCAGTCAACCCAAAAACTTAGTATCCAAGCTAATCGAAATGCAAACTTTTTCATATTGAATCTAGGATTGATTAATAATATTGAAAACAATTTTTTGGGGCAAAATAAATTAAATTTATCCTTCATGTGGTTTCGAGACATAGTATGACCCAAAGATATTAATAAAAATTAGCTTAAAGGACACGCGCAGAATTAAATTAAAAATTCGCCATTTTGAACAATTTCGAAAAGGATGTTTTGTGTACTTTTCTCTTAGACCAGGGTAGAAGCCTTTAAAAATAATAAAAAGTGAAAAAAAATAATAAAAAGTGAAAAAAAATAATAGTAGGATGAAACCCATTAAAATAGGAGGAGAATATCATAAAAATGAAAGGAAAAATAATTTACGGCGATCTGAGGTCGGGAAGGGGAAGGGGGGAGTTTTTAAGGGTAAAAAACGGTTTATCTCGATTTCCGGCAAAACTAAAAGTCCTATGGAAAAAAGTTAAATGGCAAAGTTGTAGGTAATAAAAAGATCTACAACTTTTGTATTAAAACTTTTTTCACATAACCTCAAAATTTATGTGAAAAATTCAAAAAACCAAGTTTTTGGTTTTTTATTTTTATCTTTTACAAAAAATGTTTTTTTTTCACGAAATTTGGTGAAAACTTACCTTTTTGTGTCCCAAATACGCTGTAATTTATTTTATTTGAAATATTTATTTTTTCACCTTATTTTGAATTAATATCGAAAAAGCACCCTAATTTTCAATTGAAAATTCACCCGTCAAAATATAAGCTTTTTTCAAAAAGTTGGTATGCTTTCTATTCGTTGAAAACTCTACTTTCCGATGGTGAGAAAAAAAAATATATTACTATAGTAAATCTTCTCAGAAAATGCAAAAATCGAAAAAACTTGAATTCGAAAATTTTTTTTTAATTATTATATACAATTTTGAGCTATTTACAGATGAAAATTTAATGAAAAGATTACAGTCACAAGGATTTTCCTGTAACCAAGTAGAAGAAGATGCTGATGCTGACATAATTAAGACCTCGATAGAAGTTGCAAGAGATACTAATAAAACTGTCATTGTTGTGGGTCAAGATATTGATCTTTTGGTCATTTAAAAGGAGTTAAATTCAAATAATCATGGCATTTATTTTCTCAAACCAGGTTCTGGAAATGTAAAAGACCTTTTTTTCACGTCTAATAGTTTCAAACATGAATCCATAAAAAACATTGTTGCATTTGTGCATTGTTTTTCTGGTTGCGATACAACATCTGGATTTGCCGGAAAAGGAAAGAAAAGTATCGTAAATTCATTATTAGACGTTAAAAATTTGTCAAATTTGGCCAATGTTTTTTATAAGAAAGATGCAAGCAAAGAAGATATAAAAAAAAAAATGGGTTACAATTAATCAAATCTATTTATAAATGTAAAAATGAAAAAATAACACTGAATCAATTAAGATTTTAAAAATATCAATTGGCAAAAATTAAATCATCTTTCGTTTTGGCAAACCTCCCACCCACAGAAGGAGCAGCAGAACAACAATGTTACAGGGCATATTACCAGCTTCAAACTTGGTTGGGTAACGAACTAACAGCAACAGATTGGGGCTGGCAGCAACATCAACGTGGCATTATGCCCAAATTTACACAAAAGGAATTAATTCCGGAAATATTGCTCAAAACTATTTGCTGCAGCTGTGAAACTGGATGTAACAGTTTAAAATGTGACTGCCCAAAAAAAACATGGTTTAAAATGCACAAATTTATGTTCAAATTGTCATGGTTCTGAAAATTGCTCCAATATTGAAGAAAAAACCTACGAGGAAGTTAATGATTCAGAAGAAATTGTGGATGAAGAACCAACGCAGTCTGGAAATAATATTGGAAACGAAGAAGGTGATGGTCATGAAGATTTCGACGATCTACTAGAATCGGAGCGGTTTGTCGAATCTAACGATGAAGAAGTGCCATCAAAAAGACAAAAACTAATGGATAAGTGATTAGAATTGAAGATGAGGTATTTATGAATGATAAGATTAATGTGTTTAAAAATATTGTAATGAATAACGTAATCAGAATAAAGTATCTAAATTCAATAGGACGATTTACATTTTTATTTATATATTATGAGATTTTCTATGACATAAATGTAATTAAAATTAAATAAATCAACTTTTTAATTGAAACAAATTGCAGCAATCACATTTTTTAGATGAAATTATTTATGATTAAAAAAAAATTTTCGAATTCAATTTTTTTTGATTTTTTGCATTTTCTGAGAAGATTTACTATAGTAATATATTTTTTTTTTCACCATCGGAAAGTAGAGATTTCAACAAACAGAAAGCATACCAACTTTTTGAAAAAAGCTGATATTTTGACGGGTGAATTTTCGATTGAAAATTAGGGTGCTTTTTCGATATTAATTCAAAATAAGGTGAAAAAATAAATATTTCAAATAAAATAAATTACAGCGTATTTGGGACACAAAAAGGTAAGTTTTCACCATATTTCGTGAAAAAAAAAACATTTTTTGTAAAAGATAAAAATAAAAAACCAAAAACTTGGTTTTTTGAATTTTTCACATAAATTTTGAGGTTATGTGAAAAAAGTTTTAATACAAAAGTTGTAGATCTTTTTATTACCTACAACTTTGCCATTTAACTTTTTTCCATAGGACTTTTAGTTTTGCCGGAAATCGAGATAAACCGTTTTTTACCCTTAAAAACTCCCCCCTTCCACTTCCCGACCTCAGATCGCCCGTAAATAATTTTTCCTTTCATTTTTATAATATTCTTCTCCTTTTCCAATGGGTTTCATCCTACTATTATTTTTTTTGGTTTCAAAAATTATCGACCCTGGTCTATCTGGCATTGTTTAAAATATATTATATTGATGCAAATTATTTTGTGTATTTTGCATTTTTGCAGTTGTAATTGGATTTAGTATGATTCTCAGAAAAGCTCTAGTAAAGTAATATTATCGGGTATCTACGGTCGAATGTTTTGACCCACTGCTTAAATTCAATGCTCATGCACAACAAATAAACTCAAGATTGAAAAACAGGAATAATGCATTGAAAGCACTAGCGGGCAGTTCATGGGGTAAAGATAAAAACACGATCTTAACAACGTACAAAGCAATAGGAAGACCTATTATAAATTATGCTGCACCCATATGGACCCCTCAAGTTGCCAACACTCACTGGAATAAGCTACAAACAACTCAAAATGCTGCCTTGCGAACCGCAACCGGATGTCACCTGATGGCACACCGTGATCACCTGCACGAGGAAAGTAACATATTGCCAGTCCGTGAACATAATGAAATACTAACCAAACAATATCTATTGGCCTGTCACAAAGAGCAACATCCTTGCAGTGACACCTTAACTACAATAGAACCACCCAGAGACATAAGGAAAACAGCAATATGCTTTCTGCAAGATGTCAGAGATTGTCAGGTTACTGGTAACATCGACGAATCTACATATAGAACTGGCTTAAAAACACTCCACACCAAAACAGTTGAAAATACAATAAGGAACTATATTCCAAATCGTGTTCTAAATAGAAAGCCACCAAAAGTTGCTGCCGAAGAGGCCCAACTACCCCGTAGCACCAGATCCATCCTAGCTCAACTAAGACCCGGTTGGTCACGCATTCTAAACAACTACATGAGCAGAGTTGAACCTGAAATTATTGACAAGTGTCCTGCATGTGAGGGCACGCCACATGATGTAGACCACCTATTTAATTGTCCTAAAAATATAACCAACTTGACGAAGGAAGATTTGTGGTACCGCCCAAGGGCAGTAGCAGAGTTCCTGAACCTGGACATGGAGCTGGACGATTAGCACCAAACACGTCGCTACAACAACAACATAGTATCTACGGTAACTGGATCTTGCAATTCGGTATTTGATTTCCTATGCCGATCAAGGTCGAGCATTTAAATCAGAGTTATTCCATCCACTCGTTTAAATCTCTGGTTTAAAATGATGCCGCACTATGGTAAACAACCCCAAAGCCAACGGTTTGGTCGAAGGATTTCACTTTGAAAACAACCAACGTTTAATATATTACCAACAGTTCTGTTAGGGTTAAACGAAACATCCAAAGAGGATTTAGGCACCTCCAGCACTGAATTAATATGCGGTGTCAATATCAAATTTCTAAGTTAATTTCTCGTACTCTCTATTATTTCTATCCCCAATCCAGATTTGTTCAGACCACCATCAAATCACGCCTAACAATCCGTCTTTGTTTTTGAAGAACCGAAAAAATTTCGAACGTTTTCTTTAAAACAGAATGTGTAAAAATCTACACTACAAGCACACTACACTGGGCCTTTCTCTATCAATTGTCGGCATCCAAAATACTTCGTCCTATACATCAAACGAGCGTGATGTGAACATACGTCATAACTAAACATGATACTCAAACCCATACGAGCAACGTACCAAATACTAATGATAAATGACTATCGGCAAATCTTATATTGGATGTACCGCAATAGAGTTACTATTGAATACACGCCAATAGCAAGAACAGGCCGTAAGATCACCAACAACAAAATGTACATATAAACCAAATCGTTCATTTGTTCACTGAAAAGGGGGTGGTGTAGTATCTGTAATTTTTTAACAAAAACCTATTTTTATTCCACTTTTTACTCCTAACATTTACTGATATTTACTAATGGACCATGAGTTAAGGTTAATGACTCCTAACTAATAATAATAATTTTCTTTATTTCTTCCCTCAAAAAATTTACAATATAATAATTAAATTAATTTTACATTTTCTTTTATATATATCAAGCGAAGAAGAAAAGTTAAAGAGCATTCATTCTTTATTATATAATAATAGTGTCGAATGCCCCATCAAAAAAATTGCTGATAACTAGAGTAATAGTGATATATGTGTACATATTCAAATTCATATTATGCAGTAAAAAGAATTGAAATTGAAATGAATAGTTGGAATTAAAAAATAAAAAAAAAATAAATAAAATAGACAAAACCAAAACAGAACTGTATCATTTTCTGTTATTCTAAGTACGATTTTTACAAAAGAATTAAACAAAAAGTAAGGATTATAAGCCTTAATTAGACCAACACGTTAAGTAAATTTTCAATTTGTGTGTGATCGAATTTTAAAATCCAGGTTTTAACTTCACGTAAGAATTGAGATAGGAAATGGATCTGTTTGATTGCATCTGGTAGCTTATTAAATATACTTGGAACAGTCACAGAGAAAAATTTAGCAAAATGAGAACGCCCAACTGAGTAAATAGTTCAAAACTTCTATAGCGACGGTTTTTCCTACAGATTATTATAATAGTATGCTTCTGAGCAATTAGCAATGGTTTAATTTAATTGAAATTAGCGCCGCCCCAACAAACTATTCCATATTGTAACTTAGAGTGAAATAAACTGTAATAGATCATCACCATAAGCCTTTCGGAACAATAAGCCTTTCGGAACGGTCCACAGAAAATAATTTTTTAAATTCTCAGAATGTTTAATCCAATTTAGTTTACTATCTAGTGTGATCCCTAGATATTTAAAGGAATCGACGATTTCAATTTTGAAGTTACCAGGTGTACAATCAGAATTAGAACAATCCGAATTGATTATTTATCTAGTCTGGTTTGAAAAAGATGTAGGCAAACTGTTACAACTAGAAGAATGTACATAAAATTTTGCTCAATATTTTGCTTACCTGAAATATTAAAATACATTATTTTTGTATTTCTACTCAAAGAAAGTTTATTTATTTATTTATTTATTTATATACATTGTTCGTATAACATATTTTAATACCCCTAAAGTAAACAAACATTCAACAACAAAACTATTTAAAATTGATAATTGCGAGACTTAATTTATTCAAAAGAATGGAGGGTTATTATATTAAATTTTGAAAGCAATTTTTTGAACCTTGTTATCATTTTGGTTAATAGAGATAACAAAGCTGTACAAAAAATCTTTTGTTCATATTCTGTTGTATATCAATTATAATTAATTGTTTTTGTTTTGTTTTTTGTTTTTAACCCGAGGAGATTTAAAATTTTTGTTTATGTATAATTCTGTAGTTCGAATTCGAAAATCCGAGCTAGTGGCGAATTATACGCAAGTTAACATTAAACATTAAACAATATCATCCCCATTAGTTCATAGACAGTTATTATACAGCTGCATCAGAACAACTTAGCAGACAAAAAAGTGATACAAGTGGGTTACGCCCTACCTATAAAAAATTATTCCACATTATCAGTTGTAATGAGAAACTTTTTAAGAGATACTAAAAATATAGCCAGAGACGTTACTGCTCTTAACTCAGATGGCAGAGAGTTAAAAAGAAACGGCGCCATAGTTGTGAAGTATTTTTTACATAGTTCTGAGTTCGCTCTAGGTACTTCGGAGAAGTTTCTTTGTCTCATACTGTATGCTGTAACCATTCTAAGGTTTCAGCTGGATGTAAAGGTTGTTGCTGAATGTAAAAAATAATTTTAGCACCAAAAATATGTACAAATGCCGAAAACGCAAAATATTAGCTAGTCGAAAAAGAGATAAAGACGGATGTGTTTTGTTTTTACCATATATAAGTCGGACTGCATGCTTTTCAGCTCTAATAATCGGATAAAGATGATTAATATATGCTAAGCCCCATGCCGTTAGACAGTATTGAAGTTTTGAGCCTATTAGTGCATGGTAGCACATTTTTAAAATGGTGGATGAGCATACTGATCTTAAAAGAAACATCTTTCTGATTGCACAGAGCAGATAACCTTTGATGTGATCAATATGAGATTTCTACTTGAGCTGATTATCAATCGTTATACCCAAATATTTGAACGTGTTAACTGCTTCAATAACTGTGCAGGAATCATTGCATGCATCCCATCACATAAGTGATGATGGTAGACCACGGTGTTAGCGAGGTTACTACTTTTAAAGAACATGACTTTGGATTTGCTACTTAGTGACATGGAATGAAAATCAATCCAAGTTCTTATTTTTTTAAGTCGCTGTTTATATAGGCTACGAGTATATCCTGGCTCGAACCTTCATATGTGTGGGCTAGATCGTCAGCAAAACCTGTAACTTTTCCATGGAGAACAATGTTGAAGATTGAGTTTATATATATTAAAAATAATATAGGCCCCAGTACTGAGCCTTGTGGAACTCCAGTTGATAGGTTGCCACGCGTGATCGCGTGAACTAACGCGTGATCCAATTCTTACAGCTTGTTGTCTATTAGAGAGGAATGAACGAAACCAGGAATTGATGCATCCACGAAACCCAATTCTGTGGAGTTTATCAAAAAAAAGTTCATGGTCGACCATATCAAACGCCTTAGTGATATCGATAAACAGGCTAGCAGTGAACTTGTTCTTATTTATACTGGCAAAAAATCGATTTAGAAATGTTATCAGCGCATTTTCTGTATCATAATTTTCCCTAAACCCAAACTGAGCCCCACTAAAGAAGCCTGACATATTTAGAAATGTTACTAGTCTTGTTTTAAGAGTTTTTTCAAAAATTTTACTAATAGAAGACAGCAATGAGATTGGGCGATAATTTTCCACCAATGCCTTATCACCTTTTTGTGAATGGGAACAATTAAAGCCTTTTTTAAACTTTCTGGGAAAATACCGCATTCCATACTTGTGTTAAAAATATGCTTTAAAACATCTTCAATCAAAGGTGCTTTACACTTAATAGTAATGTTATCAAGTCCATCACATCCACGAGAGGGTTTGTTTTTGAGCTGGGATATGCTTGAAAGCAATTCAGTTAATGTAGCAGGGATGAAAAAGAAAGTTTTTGGGTTAAACATCTCCTGCTCAAAAAACTGTATACCTATGCGCCTATTGGTTTTAGTTCTAAGATCATATGTCGCATTAAGAAAGAAGTCATTAAAGCATTGTGCAATTTCTGCGGGTTCTGTGATAAAGCCATTATTACAATCTATCTTTGTGATTGGTTCCTTTTTAGTTTTGGAACTACCAAGGATGTTGTCGACCAATCTCCATTGAGCTGTGATATCTTTCCCACATTTAATGAATTTGTTTCGGTAATAATTATCTTTTTCAATTTTCACTAGCTTTTTAATTTCTTTTGTTAGAACCAAATATTCATTTTGTAAGCAAAGAGAACAGCCGGTTTTCTTAATTTTTTTTTGGAGAACATTTTTTCTTTGAATTTTCGTGTATAAATCATCAGAGAGCCCAGGCTGTAGTTTTTTAGTTTTATGCTTAACTTTAAGTTTCTTACGACAATTGTTTATGTTCGCAGTTAGAATTTTCATGAACTCATCAAACGCAAATGAAGGATTACTCTCTGCATAAACTATAGACCAATTTTCTTTGGCAAGCACCCTGTTTAGTTTATTATAATCAATTACCTCTTAGAAAGTACGACAAGACAAGTCATCCTTCGTATTCGAAACATTGGTATTGTGCTGGATGTTTAAGCAAAGACAAGCGTGATCTGTTACGGTTAAATTCAGGACTTCAGTAGTTAGGGTAAATCTGCAGTCCAACGATTGACGATTAAAAATGTGGTCGATGCAGGTACCACTTGCAGGTCTGGTGGTTTCATTAATCAACGAGTCGAGTCCAAAGGATGATATCATAAAAAGATACTCAGAGGATCATTCTGGCTGGTTTAGGATATTTATGTTTATACTATCAATACTATCAAGTTTTTGGATTTGATTCTACTTAGGTATTGAGATAATTCATTAGTAAACATACCTTGACTGCGGCCATGGAACCTGTAGATGCATATAAAGGTTATCTTATCAGAATTCACCACAAGCTCGACTCTAATAACATCAGCGCTTTTCATTTGGTCAAGGATTACAGAATACTGTAAATCATTATTAACAAATAAAGCATGTCTATCAAACCAATTACTCATCAACTTTATGTCTATCAAACCAATTACTCATCAACTTTATGTCTATCAAACCAATTACTCATCAACTGTAAGTCTAAATTTATATCGTCTCTAAGATTTGAGGGTATTGCATTGCTATATGCACATGCTAAGTCATCAGCAAATGCAGTTGGAGTAGATTTAAATTCTTGTTTTAGTAACGAGTTGATGAATATTAAGAATACAATTGGACCCAATACTGAACCTTGAGGGACACCAATACTAATATTATTAAAGCTGCTATATTTACCAGATACTATTACTCTGAGTTCTCATGCTCAAGTATGACTGGAACCAATCATGCATAGATCCTCTAAAACCAGCATTAAAAAGATTATCTAGCAGTAAGCTAAGATATGATCGACCATATCAAATGCTTTGGTAATGTCAACGAATAGAGCAGCAGTAGAATTCTTTTTGTTGATTGCTTCGTAAATGTTCTTACAAAAATTTAGTAGAGCATCTTCAGCCTTCAACATACCTTCACGGAATCCAAAATGCTTGTTACTAAAAAAATTAAGTTGATTTAAGAAATCAACAACTAAAATCTGGTTCATGGTTGCCCGATATATTTAAGCCCAGAAATTTGTCTTTCAGGTAATATTATATAATTTTGCCGTTAGTATTATCTTTTCTGAATTGTATGACATATTTCTATTTATGTAGCAAAGGATTTTTAATTGATTCTCTTGAAGAGTTTGAAATTTATAAAGCATTTAAAAAATCTCTAAATTTAATTTTAAACGACCAACTATATTTTAGTTCAAATATTTTATATAATTCTATCTTGTAAATTTTAATTCAAAATTCAAGTCATTTATATTTCATTCATAATAATATTTTGATCATTGTTTCATATTTCTTTGAAAAACAAGTAAATTTTATACGTATGAAAAATTATTTAATTCATAAAATGTATGCCATTTTCAGTAAATTTTAAGAATGAATTATTGTTTTTATTTATATTTAGTCTTATATTTTTGTAGCCGATGATGTATGTATAACATTCGAAACGCGTCAAATAAATATATATAACTATTAAAAGATTGTTTTGTGGATTTATTTTTACAATAATTTAATAATTTAAATTATTGATATAATTGTTTTACAACTTGGAGACCAAACAAAAATACATTTTTATTTATTTAATTAATTTTTTAAAATAAATAAAAGCTTATTTAAAATATGCTAAATAATTATCAGAAATTAGTAACGCAAGCCATAGCAGAGCATGACATCCTATCTGAGATGCCATTAAACATACAAGAAGAATGGCAAACGCTTGGCAAATCAACCATTATATCCGCAGCACAAACTATAATCGGAAAAAGACCACCAAAATCACGTAACGAATCGTTTGACGACGATTGCCGTCAATGCGTTGAACATAAACAAAACCCGCGGGAAAAAATTTTTAACAAGAAACAACTGAAGCTCCCAAACTGATTATGCGCCAGAAAAGGGTTTTCTACGGCAAAAGAAACTTCTACGAAGCAAAACTTCTACGGCAAAAGAAACGCGAACACCTGAAGAGCTGTATCGAACACAACAACCAACATGCGGCTAATAAAAGTTCGAAAGTGTTTTTTTACAAAAAATTTCTACCCAAGATCCAGTCATCAAAAATGGAAACAACGAGCTTACAACAAATGAACGTGATGTGCTGGCAGTCTGGCAATCGCAATTTCAAGACTTACTGAATAGGACGAATGAAGTTCATCCTATTCGAGAAATTGCTCCATCAAGAGAGGAAATTTTTGTCCCTTGCCCAACAATAGAAGTGGAAGCTGTCATAAAAAAACTGAAAAATGGTTAATCACCAGGTATCGATGGAATTCCCGGATAATTATTTAAAAATAGAGGAGCAGCTCTTACGCATATACGGCCTGATTCTGGCAATCTGGGGCCAAGAAGAAGTTCCTGCTGTATGAAAAACGGTTCTCATTGTTCCGCTACACACAAAAATAACCGACTAAAGTGTGCGAATTATGGTGGAATAGCACTACTGAACATTGCATATAAAATACTAGCTAATGTCGTACTTGCTCGACTCATCCAGTTCGCAGAATCTATCATCGGCGACTATCAGTGTGGTTTTTGTCTTAACCGTTTAACCGCAAGATCAATGTTTTACCTTAAGGATGATTCTGAAAAAATGTTGGGAGCACAACATTAGCATTCACCAGCTCTACCTTGATTTCAAGCAAGCATATGATAGCATCATTCCCGACATCCTTTGGTCCGCGCTCACATCCCTTGGTACCCAGAGAAAATTGTTTGTCTGTGTAAACTGGCAACATCGGGATCAAAATAGTAATCGAAGGGTCAGTTAAAGACCCTTTTAATATAACATCAGGTGTTCGACAAGGTGATGCACTCGCTACTATTTAATTTGGCCCTTGAGTACGCAATAATAAAAAGACGAATTAAGACACAAAACTGCATCTTTCACAAATCTAGTCAAATTCTTGTCTATGCAGAAGATATTGCGCTTCTCAGACGTAGAACAAACGATATCAACGATAGTCTCTCACAGCTTGAAAGAAATGCTATATGACTTGGATTATGCATCAACACCGAAAAAAAAACTAAACTTTTAACAACATCCAGGAACACATCTCCCGGAAATCTGCATACTGACTATGAAGCAGAACGCGTGGAAAACTTTAAATACCTCGCGTCTGTAATAACATCGTCAAATGATATGCAGGCAGATATCAAAGCCCGCGTCACTGCTGCATAGAGTTTTCTACGCATACTCAAACTTTCTTCAATCAAAAAGTCTTTCGCAGTCGTGTAAACTCACATTTGACCTATGCTAACATTTAGAAGTGAAAACTGGACACGGACTGCCTCAGATTGTAGAATTCTATGGACATTCGAGAGGAAGGTCATACGAACAATTTATGGTCCATGTAACGTTGCTGAAAATCAGTATAGAATCAGAATGAATCATAAAATCTTCAATTCTTGGAGGCTACGATGTAATCGAATTCATTAAATCCAACCGTATTAGATGGTTTTCTCATGTAGAAAGAGCCCCATTTGATAGAATGCTAAAAAAAAGTGACAACAACAACCATCGTCGAAGGGTTGTGTTCGTCGAAGGGGAAGACCTAAACAACCATGCAATGATAAAATCATCCAAAACCTTCAAGATATAGAATGTCGAAACTGCGGTCAACTAGTCACGGAACGAGATGAATGGGAGCTGATTGCAATCCCT